>JALMGJ010000004.1:106048297-106365797 GCA_023362775.1 Charina bottae
AGGCAGCAGCAGCTGCGACATACCCAGGCACTGCAGCCAACACACTAACGTGTCCCGACACACAGTTTGGAAAGCTCTGCCCTAGAGTTTCTTCAGTTCTCCTGTTTACATGGCCCCACAGTTACAAAATGTCAGCCCTCTACACACAGTTGACTGGGAGCTGGATGGAGGATTGTTCGTGTTAGGGCTTCTGGAGTTGCTGATTAGCTTATCTGTTTAACCATCTGTAATGGCTGTGTCTTAGTAACTCTGCCTAGGTCATAGAGAGCTGTTGGTACCTGGCCTTCTTTGATTTGTCAATGTCTGGCCCTTTAAGATGGTGCCAATGACCAGTACTGGCCGAGCCTGGTTGGGGGTAGAGGAGCTGGTCCCCTGGGAACTCCTGCTGCAGCCACCAAGCCTCCCTAGTCTCCCCATGTCTTCATGGCCCCTACTCCAGTCTGCCTCTCACTGCTGTCCTGCCATTAGCCAAGACTCAGATTATGTGCATAATGAATATCTATGACCCTTAAAAAAAAGAATCTGCTACTCAGCATTCCACATGTGTTATTAAGGTTATTAAGCTTTAAATTTTTAATTGGTATTTTATGGATGAAGAAAGTTAACAAAATCCATTTTCAGAAAAGTAACTGTGCTAGTCTGCTGCCACAAAAATGACAAAAGGCATTGTACCATCTCAGAAGCTTACACATTTATTATGGCATGGAGTCAATTTCATCAGATAATAAACTTAAAGAGTTGTTGAGCATGGCTTTTGATATAAAGCAGAATATAGATATTGAAGAGAAAATTATGAAACCTCAGTACAGATAATATATGTCCATACTGTTCCATAAAACTTTGTAAATTCCTTCTCCCCTATATCATGGTTGAAAAATCCATCAACCCATGTCCAGACATTCTTAATGTCACTTACTGGTGGATCTGTTAACATAAACATGCAAAAATTTATTAAAAGTTCAGTAGAAGGAAAAAAAGAAGTGGAACTCTAGACCGCTCAATCTGAAATTGATACCAGGAAGATTCTACAGCAGTTCATAAAATGATCAGCCTTTAAGTATTTTGAAAGAAATGCAGTGATTACTAGATCTCAGTAATCTTGTAAAGGACAAGTCTTGTTAAACTAATTTTATTTTTTGAAAGGGAACTTCCTTTAGTATTCTCTGGGAATGCTGTGGACATAATATGCCCATAGGGGGCAGATGGGCAGTGGCAAAATTTGATAGATAGATAGATAGATAGATAGATAGATAGATAGATAGATATAGATAGATAGATAGATAGATAGATAGATAGATAGATAGATAGATAGATGATAGATAGATATAGATAAAATAATATATCTTGATTTCAGCAAAATGTTTGATGGAGTACAGCATGACACTCTGATTAATAAATTGTTTAAGTATGATTTGAATGACATATTTATTAGATGGATCCACAGCTGGCTTGAAACTTGAACTCAAAAAGTGCTCATCTGTTCCTCATCAAACTGGAAACAGATGTTAATGGGGAGGCCATAGAGCTAGGTCCTAGGAATACCTTATTAATGATTTAGATGAAGAACTGAAGGGAATGCTTATCAGATTTGTGGATGATACAAAACTGGGAGGGAGAAGTGATATCTATACAACTTATTTTATATATATATTTATTTATTTATTTATTTATTTATTTATTTATTTATTTATTTATTTATTTATTTGATTTCTAACCTCCTTTCCTGCTCAAATTCTAGAAAAATCAAAATTTAAACTAATCTCAATAGCCAATCGAAGAGAATATTTGTAGCTCAGGGTTGAACTGGGGAGTCTTTGGTGCTCTCTGAGCCTTGTTGTTTTCATGCAGACGTTTCATTGCCAGGCTAGGCAACATCTTCAGTGCGAAAAGGGAGTGGAACTTGCTGTCTGTTTATATACCCTGGCTTGTCCTGCCTGTGTTGGTGGGGGTCTTGTACTCTCCTTGGTAGTTCCTTGATTGGGCTGTTGTGTGCTGTTTGGGTGATTGACTGAGTTAATAGTTCCTTGATTAAGGTCTATTGCGTTGTTTGATTGCTCCTCTGCTGCTAATCTTGCTGTTAATCTATGCGTATCTTGTTGTTGATTGCTGGCCCAGGGGTGTTCTGGTCTTCTGGCTATTCTATTGTCTCTTATGAATGGTATGTAAATGTTGTTAACCTCTATGTGTCTGTTGATGGCTGCTTTGTCTGAGTGCCAAGCTTCCAGGAATTCTCTAGCATTTTTGGATTTGGCCTGGTCTAATATGCTCACAGTTTCCCAGTTGAAAGTATGGTTAAGTCTGTCCATGTGTTGTGAGATTAAGGAGTTTTCATCATGTCTTCTGACTGCTAGTTGGTGTTCGTGGATGCGTTCTGCTAGTCTTCTGCCAGTCTGTCCTACATAGTGGCTGTTACAGTCCTTACATTGTATGTTGTAGATAACTCCTGTTTTTTCTTCTTGGGCTACTGGGTCTTTTGGTTTACTTACAATGTTCTGAAGGGTTTTGGTTGGTTTGTGTGCTACAGTGATGCCATGTGGATGTAACAGTCTATTAGTAGTTTCTGAGATGTTTCTGATGTATGGCAGTGTAATCCTTTTCATAGCTTCAGTTGGTTTTGCTGTGGTGGGTTGAGTGGTCAGGCACTTTTTGATAAAGTTGTGTGGATATCCATTTTGCTGGAAGATGCTATATAAGTGGTCTGTTTCCTTTTTCTGGTGTTCTGGGTTGCTGCAGTGTGTTTGTGCTCGTCTGAATAGTGTTCTTACACAGCTCCTCTTGTGTGAGGTTGGGTTATTGCTTTGATAGTGGAGCACTTGGTTAGTGTGGGTAGATTTCCGGTAGACTTGTGTTTCTCATTTTTAGGAAATGAGGGCATTCTAGATTCCACGCAGGTCCTAGTGCCTGCCTTGTGCCTTGCTGCCTCCAAACCTGCTGTGATTCCACGCAGGTCCTAGTGTCTGCCTTGTGCCCTGCTGTAAGAGTGTGTCGCGAAATGATGCATGTCTAAAAAGTGTGTCACCAACATGAAAAGTTTGGAAAGCTCTGGGTTAGAGAGGTGGCTGAAAATAACAGGATGGAATTTAACAGAGATAAATGCAAAGTGTGCCTAATGTGAGGAATTTTGTATTTACCAACAGTTAAACATACCCATGTTATGAGCAGTATGGTATAGTTATTTGTAATACAGTAAATTCTTCTGTGTTCCAGGTCAGAGCTGAGTCCTAATAAACAGTCAGTTCACTCTTCTGTGTAATTATCTTCTCATATCTAAGTGAAAAAATCAAATTCACAGGTAGAATGGGGTATACGAATTGTATTAATCACATGATGAATATGAACCAGAACAGTTATGTGACAGCAAAAAAGGCAAATATCATTTTAAGCTGCATCAATAGAACTATAGATTCCAAATCACGCAAAGGAGTAGTTCCGCTGTGGACTGCATTGGTCAGAACTATTGCAAGTGTTGTGCACCAGTTTTAGAAAGATTCAGACAAACTGGAATAAAGCCCTCTGCCATTCTGCTTGGGATTCTTTCTTGGTGGAGACAACTATGTTATTTAATTTACATGGGCGATTTATGATGTTACTTGTCACCTGGAATGCTTCTTGCTTTTTGATAATTTCTGATAAGTTGCTGGTTTGGGCAGCCAGCTTTTCAAATGGAGCTTTTTGTAGTATAGGAATGGTAGTAGAGAAACAAGTTTGGTCCTTTGTGGAGTCAGAGGAAATTACTGTAGATATGTTTAGCCTCAAGAAAAGTTGACTAGATGGGGGTAGGATAGCATGCTTTAAGTAACTGAGGGATTTCCATACAGAAGAATGCCTTGACCCCTTCTCCATCATCTTAGAGTGCAGAAGGTGGAATAATGGTCTAGGTACAGGAAGGTAGATGAAGGTAAGAGCAGTTTGAGCAAAAGCTAGATAGCTGTCAGCCCTATAAGGTAGACCAGACTAAGAAACCAATATCATATAGGTCAGGACTACTTTCATTGTAATGGCTATAGTCACAGAATCTTGCAGATCTGAATGGTCTTCCCCCCTCCCTCACTTTACCTTTGTGTGAACTAGGGAGGGGCCTATCTGAGATTAGTTTTTTGGAAGGGGCTCAAGCCCTTCTTATCTGACCATTGTCTTGGTAGCAGCTCTTCCTTCTGTCCTTCAGGGCCATTCCTTAAGCTCTCTACCAGAGCTTTCCAAACTGTGTGTCGCCACACAAAAGTGTGTCGCCACACACAGTCTGGTGTGTCGCCACACAACCCGGATTTTTCGGGTTTTCCCACGGTGACACACCAACAGTGGCGTGCAAAAACCAAAAGCGGCAGCAGCGCTTCTGTGTTTTTGCACGCTGCCGCAATGGCGGTACTTCCGGGTTTTCCTGCGGCGACACACGAACGGCGGTTGGTGTGTCGCTGCGGGAAATCTTTGGAAAGCCCTGCTCTCTACAATAGCACCAGTCAGGGATACATAATATAGGATTCCTGCACTGAGCAGAAAGTAAGATTTAGTGGCCCTTCCAAGCTTATGGTTCTATAAAGAGAAAGGAGGAAACCCCAAAGTTGGCATTAAATTCTTTCAATCACCACCAATGGGCTGCCCTGCTGAAATAGTTGTCAATTAATTGTTCACTCAACTGTGCAACATCCACATCTGTTGCAGCAGCTTGATGGTTCATAATTTTAGCAATGAATTCAAGTCCAAAATGCTTTTTGTCCACAAATGGCAGCAATGCCTTAGGCTTTAGGTTTTATGAAAGCACGCCAAGCTTGAGTTAAAAAAACACACACACAGGCTAATGGTTTGCAGAGGAGGATTAGAGCTCCACAGATTTTAGACTTTATGAAAAAACAAAATTAACAGCTACAGAAACTTATGTGAGTTCACTAGCTGGCAAAAGTCTCATTAAAACAACATGCTGTGTTTACTTTCAGAACACAGCTGTGCCTAAGCCAAACCGCACAAGAAACTGAACTCATGCCTGAAGCCAGGAGCAATGGTGTCCTGTGCTATCCCAATGTTGAAGCAACTCCTTCCCTGATTCTTTTCAGTGGCCAAACTACAAATGAGAAGGGAAAAAGTCAGGAGCAAACGGTGAAGGTATGATCAAGAAAGTGGCGTATGGAGGTGGATCATACTGGCTTGTGAGAGCCGATTGTTAAGTTTTTTGGAATTTTGTGAGCTGATTGAGAGCACCACAGAGCCATGATGCTGTCTGCCGATCAGCTGTTCGGTGGCTAGCACAGTGGCAATGGAACCAGCAGAGCTGGTTGTTAAACATTTACCAGCACACCACTGGATCAAGATACCTTTCTGCCTGGAAAATGTTGAAAAAATATTACATTCCTATGGGCCGTAGAGCTTCTACCAATTTGTATCAAATGGAATTTGTATCAACACAAATTCCAGCCCACCGTGAATTCATTGACATGTAAATGGAGCTAACACCCTGTACTGTAGATATGAAGATATCCAACCAAAATCAGCTTCCTTGTTATTTAAACCCATTGTTTCCTGTTGTGTATTCTGGAAGAACATTAAACAGTTCTGCTGCATCTTGTACATGGCAGCCCTTCAGATACTACATAGCTATTATACCTCCTCACAGTCTTCTCCATACCCAACACCTCCAACTATTTTTTTTAATCTGTTCAATCGTGTCCGATTCTCGGAGACTGCCTGGACAAGTCCCTGCAGTTTTCTTGGCAAGGTTTTTCAGAAGTGGTTTGCCATTGCCTCCTTCCTAGGGCTGAGAGAGAGCGACTGGCCCAAGGTCACTCAGCTGGCTTTGTGCCTCAGGCGGGACTAGAACTCACCGTACCCCAGTTTCTAGCCTGGTGCCTTAACCATTATACCAAACTGGCTCCCAAGGAAAAAATTAGATCCAACTTATTTATTGATTTATCTGTTATTAGAAAGCTGGGTTTGCAAACTGCTAAGGCTGGTTCTGAGAAATATAATTTGAATATCTCACCGTTGTATCATTTGTTGCTTAAAACAACAACAGAAAAAGTTGTCTAAAAATGCACTGGTCCCATCATCAATTTGCTTTGTACTAAACAGAGCTCATGTTCTGAGACTGGGTGGGAGAGATTCATTTGTAATTTGATGGGCAATTGTGTGGAAATTATGTGCCTGTGAAATAGACCATGAAATGTAACACAGACAGCAATGTGGGGAAAAAAAAGTTACTACTTGTCATTTTCAGAACTACTCCTGCTAGAGCATAAATGGCTTCTGGCTTTTGGATGCTGATTTTTCATTCTGTGAGTTCACTTCTAAATGCCATCAGCTCTTGGACGCAGAGACTTTGTTCCTCAAATATTTTTTAGAACAAGTGGTATTATGAATGCATGTAAATAAGCTGCTTTGGGTATTGGTAACCCCTGGTCTGCAGACCGCATAGCATATGTCAATTCACACTGTATATGCAATCCTAAGACAAAGGTCTTAACCCAACAAAAAATTGAAGAGGCTTATCAATACTGGTTTCATTGGGCTTTAACATGCTTAACTTGGTGTTGGAAAATATTTTGAAAATCACCTTGTTTAGCCAGTGTAGCATTTTCTAGCTGCAGTAGACTTTGACTCCTTTGATCAGCATAAAGGTAAAGGTAAAGGTTCCCCCCGCACATTTGTGCAGTCGTGTCCGACTCTAGGGGCAGGTGCTCATCTCCGTTTGTTAGCCGAAGAGCCAGCACTGTCCGAAGACGCTTCCGCGGTCATGTGGCCAGCATGATGCATACAGAATGCTGTTACCATCCCACCGAAGTGGTACCTATTAATCTACTTGCATTTGCATGCTTTCGAATTGCTAGGTTGGCAAGAGCTGGGGCAAGTGCGGGAGCTCACTCCGTCACACGGGACTAGGGATTCGAACCTCCGAACTTGCGATCTTCCAATCGACAACCCTGGCCTCTTACCAGCTGAGCCACCACGCCCCCTATATATTAGAGCTGAAGTCCAGTATATTGTATTTGGAGAACCTACAGTTGCGTAATACCAAACTAGTTCAATGCAGAATGTAGTTACAGCAACTCTGGCTGATAGCCATCCAGCATCTGCTCAAATATTCAGCAAAGGGGAGCTCAACACTTTTTATGGTTTTAAAATCCAACCCTTGAATTGTGCCAAAAAAGCAACTGGCAACAAGTTCTGATTTTTCAATATAAGTACAGTATGATCCTGATATCATACACTGATTTTCAGCTTTTATGTGTCTGTTTTTACATTGGGGCTTAGAAAGTAAGGGCCATGTTCATTAAACATAATGTTAATGTTATAAATCCAGTTAATATGGATGTTTTTATTTTTTAATGTTTAATATTTATAGTTATATTTTTATTTAAGAAGTACTGTTTTTATTGTATTTTAATCTGTATTTAGTTTTAGTTTTATTGTAAACCGCCCAGAGTCCCTCTTTTGATGTTTTTGGTTTTGTATATGACAGCCAAGATTGCCATCTTTGCAACTAATGGTATCAGGAAAGAAAATCCTGTAGACTGCATTTGAGGTATTTAGTCCGGCTTGATAAAATTATATTAGGGTGAGGAGAGGAACGTATTTTAAGCTATTTACTAATTTGTCCTTTTAGTACAGAGCTTTCCAAACTTTTCATGTTGGTGACACACACCAACGGCAGTGGTGGCGCGGCCTGTGGTGTCCTGGTGTGTCGCGCACAAACCTGGAAGCGCTGATGGGGGGAACCGGAAGGAGTGGCACCCCCGCCAATCAGCGCCGCGGCGGCGGCACTGATTGGCAGGGGTGCCGCTCTTTCCGGTTCTGTCCTGTTCCGACTAAGACTGACACGGAAGCGTTACTGGAATTAACTTTATTTTACACAGTTACACAAGCAGCCCAGTTTATACTGCCCTCTTCTTCCCCTGCAGGCTGGATAGCAACAAGTCCAGGTGATGCTCCTGGACCAACAGAGAGGACCAAAAGGTTTGCAGGCTCTGCGGTTGACGCTGCAGCCGACGGCGATCCGGAGGTGGCAGGTAAGGTAACAGCGGGCATGGAGCTAGCTTGGATGGTGGGGGTTTGGGTGGACTGGGGCCCGACGAAAGCAACCCACTGATAACCGGCGTCGGCTTGACTCAACTGAGGACTTTGGCTGGTGGGGGTTTGGGTGAACCGGGGCCCAACAAAAGCAGCCCACTGATAACCAGCGTCGGCTTGACTCAACTGAGGACTGGTTACATTCCGGGTTGAAGGAGACCCGGAGGCGACGCTTGGAGGCGGTGGCGTGGGCAGAAGCGGCGCCGGTTCGGAGATCAGCGGGGAATCCAGGGTGCGGGCAGTCGTGGGACGGGCAGGCAATGCAGTGGCGGTTACCCCGGTTGTGGCCTCTTCCGCAGGGGACAGGGTGTGCTCCGAGCGGCGTCTGGGATCTGGAGGTTCGCTGGGTGAAGGCGCGGTGGCAGGAGGTGGCTTGGCTCTTGGCGACAGTGGGTA
Source organism: Charina bottae (assembly GCA_023362775.1). NCBI lineage: Eukaryota > Metazoa > Chordata > Lepidosauria > Squamata > Charinaidae > Charina > Charina bottae. Next base: position 106,056,749 of record JALMGJ010000004.1, read on the forward strand.
GGTGCATCTATTTCCTAGATCGGATTCCTCAGCAGCGATCAGGCTGGTTGCCGGGATCGAATCCATACGAGGCTCTCGGCTAGGCCTGGCTAGGGTAGTCCACATGGCGGGAGGATCGGCCGCAGGTAAGCATGCAGGTCGCGGTTGGGATCGGTTGTCTTGGTTGGCAACCGAGGTTCGTCGTGCCGGCCTTTTAATTCGATTTTCACGCCATTGGGGAGCAGGGGCCAATCGAGCCTTGTGTTGCTCGGCCCGCCTTTCTGCTCTCCTCTGGCGTGCGCTGATTGGTGGAGGCGTCCTTCCTTCTGAGCCTCTGCCAATCAGCGTCTCCGGTTCTTCGATCGGGTTCGCGCCAAGCCTGCTGCTTCCGGAGACTGGCTCCTCTTCCGACTCAGAGTCCAGCATGTCGGCCGGCAGCCAGGTGAGCGGCGCAAACCTCACAGGTTCCCCCCATCAGCGCTTCCGGGTGCGACACACCAGAACACCGCAGGTGACACAGTAGTGTGTCACGACACAAACTTTGGAAAGCTATGTTTTAGTAAGTACTTGAAAATAATAAACACATTTTAGGGCCAGTATTTGCCTGAAGATGCCTGAGAATTGCAAACGCTAATGAATGCTGCTGCTACAAAGAGATCCTTCTGACAGCTACACTAGCTGTGGGTTAATATTTGCCACAGTTTTTATTTTTATATCAAGTAAGTTGAATGCCAAGTAACATGCATATGTGTGTGTATGTGTGCGTGTGCATAATTAATAGTACTTAGGGTAATGAGAATGAAACAAGGACATTTGTGGTCAATTAGCATATGTGACTTCGCTATTCTCATCATTTTTTTTTAATTGGGTTGGAGCCTTTATAGGCCTACAGAGACCAAATGCTTACTTTTGCTAGATTTTGTGTTCAATGGGTGAACATACTTGAAAGATATTCTTAATTAATTAGGCCAAGAATAATTAGACAGCTATTTTTTTTACAAAAAGTATACATTCATTTATGCTTTGTTGAGTGAAACCAAAACAAAACAGACTCGTAATAAAATAATGTAAACTACTACCATCTGATAGGAATTTAATGGAATGATTGGAGTAAAGAAATCATGATGCCTTTTGTTTCTCCCATGCAACATAATAATGCTATCTGAGTTAGTGATATATCAAATTAAAAGGACCAATATGGTTTAGTGGACAGAGGTCTCAATGACAGAGAGAAATAAAATAAATGTAGAAATAAAATATATGTACGAATTAAAACAAGTTGTATTTGTGCTAGTTTCTGTGGAGTAGGTGGGGTAGGGGCCCATTATGGGACTTGGATCAATCAATAACCTATCCAAATTGATGTGCAAGTTACTGTGATGATGTGTTACTTCAGCATGGGTTCAGTTTGAAATCTGGGGTGTGCAGTTGTTGACAACCACAGAGTCTATGGCCTTTGATATTGCCATCTGTTTGGAATGCTAGAATTTTGTAATGTGGAATGACTGCTCTCCAGAATCTGATGCCCTGTAGATGTGTTGTGACAATAATTCTTAGGATTTCCTTTCAGCTGACTGGAGGACTGCAGGTCAGAGAAAGTTTGAATGCTCCGTCCAATAATATATATGGGAGGAAGGTGCAGACCGACAGAATAGGTGCATGTACTAAGATACAATAAAATGTAAAACACTATTTAAAACATGTCTATGAAGGTTCTCAGTCATCCAGGTGGAATTGTCTGTAGCTTGAATCATGTCAACTGGATTTCTATTTTCTCAGTGGAAACGTTTCGCTCCTTATCCAAGGAGCTTCTTCAGTCTGAGCAAAGTTAGTAAGGGAATCCTTAAATATGTTTCTAGGTGGCTGTGTGACCTTGCACCTGGGGCTAGGTCATGGTTATTTTGAGATGTTATTTCTAAGTCCCTTTATCATCTAAAGGAGGATCGTTAATATTACCATGCTGCTGTTGAGCTTGCGAAATGGTCTTAATCTTCCTAGGCACAGAAGACAAAGCAGGAAGGAAAATAGGGGAAAGATTGTGCCTGAGGCCCCCACCTCTATTCAAGGAAGGATTTTCCAAGTTGGCATAAATGGATTCCTTGACCCCTCTCTCAAACCACCTATCTTCTCTGTCTAAAATGTGAACATTAATGTCCTCAAATGAGTGTCCTTTTTCCTTTAGATGAAGATAAACTGCTGACTCTGGTCCTGTGGTGTTACTTCTCCTGTGTTGGGCCATCCTCCTGTACAAAGGTTGTTTGGTTTCTCCAATGTAGAGTTCAGACCTTCCCAAACAAAATTGTGACTACTAAAGGTTGGAAATATCCTCTACCCATTTGCATTGTTGATTGCTGGAACTTGGCCAAACAGTGGCACGTTTAGCAGAAACGTATTTACATTTGTGAGGTCTGGAAAGTCCTGTTGATGGTTAAGTAAGCAAGTAAATAACACAATTTTTGTTCCTGCCAGCAGGAAATCCATTAACTTGTTCCTGTTTTCTTTGAATTTATTAAATTCCTTAAGGAAAGAATAAAAATGGTCCTCACCTCTCCATTGAGCCAGAGAAGACCAGAAATCCTACTCAACTGAAGAGCTTTTCCCCTCCACCTCTCACTTTTTTTCTTATCCAAAAAGCAGCTAAGTCACCTTCCATCACAAACAAACCAACAATGCAAGTTAATACAGGCCAGCCCTGTGAAGACAGGTTATTCTTTGCCTCTCCCTGTTCAAGCCAAAAATCTCTTTTCTGCTTTCTTTCCAAAACATGCAATCTTCTCCTTCTTTATTCTCTATTCCCAAGCCTGCGCAAAGTGTCCCATATTCCCTTGGGGAAAAGCCTCACACTCTGGCAAGAACTCTTGTAGTGTGCATCATTTCCATTTTTATTATTCTGCTTGCTCCATCTACAGCTGAATTCGGTCTATGCTCTTTTCGAAATTCCCTGCTTCCTGGGCCTTTCTTTGAATGCGCTTTACTCTTTCTCTCATCGAACTGAATGCAGCAAATTCCCCACAGACTGGTACCTCCTTTACAACTCTGTTATTCCACCAACTGTTATTTACAACTGTTGAATGCCAAGTGATTATTCGATTGCCATATTTGCTATTAGCTTCAAATATTCTTTAATAAATTGTATTAATTGGTTATGAAAGTTAGTTAGTTAGGTTAGTTTCATTTTTGGACACATAAGCCAATTTAATAGCCCATAGTTACACTGGAATGTCAAGAGAAGGACTTCAGATAGAAAAAAAGTATAAGGATTTTGTATCTTATTTGTACATCCTGACATGTTCTGTTATGCTCCATCTCTAAATATCTGTCACATGAAAGCTAGTAGTTTCTTTTATTCCCTCTAGTGAGTTACATAAACATTACTTTGTTCCGCATGATTTTAAGTGTGGCAGTCACATTGCAGAAAAATAAGCAAAAACAAGCAGTGTTTTAAGGAAACTTATAGCTGCTCTGAAACCCACATGCCAGTCAGTACTGGAGAAAATTGTTGGGGTTTGATAAACCCAGGAATTTACTGCTAGATATAAATTATACAGAGAGGCTTGATTTCTAGGTGAGAGGTGAAATATTCTGCACAGTCACCCAATTAGCAGCCATTGTTGTAGGAATGATGTGTCAGTGTGTGACTCATACAACAGGTGCTTAGAGTTAGGTTGGGTGTGGTGAATAACGAGAGTGACCTATAATGTGATTGGTCAGGTTCACTATATATGCAGAGACATTCTCATTTCCCATTATTCCCATTTTACCTCGTGAATGCTGTATCGTTGGTGTATCATTTTGTTACCTGTGGAAGTGATCTGTAAATACGTATGTATATAAAGTAAATAGGATATTTGATATAACTTCTGTTTGGAGTCTATTTACTGCATAGTACTTGGATCACTGGTGCCTAGGAGAGAGAAGCAGGCCGCTCCATCCGCGCGCCCCGACAGGTTACGGGCCCAGAGGCGGCAGAGAAGCCATAGACGACGGAAGGCTTTGCACTGGCTGTGGATCGGTGGATCGTGTGCAGTCTGTGAGCTGGAAGCTTTGGAAGCCTATCCAGGAGTCGTGTGGCTATTTGGAGTGATTTGGAGCTTTAACAGGTTCCGTGCCTGCGTGTGTGTTTTTCTCTCCTACGCTTGTTTTGCAGCTGGAGGACATTCTGATAAGGTCTGTGTCTTTAATCATCGGTGTCTGCCCAGAAGGGGCTGAAGACAGATGAGCACAGCGAAGATGTTGCCGGCAGTCAGGGGAGGTTTTCCTCTGGAAAGACTGAATGACAATAATTATTCCTCATGGGCATATAAAATGGAAATGTATCTTCGGCGTGAAGGGCTTTGGAAGATTGTACTTTGCCCTGACCCAGACCTGGACGATGAAGAAGTTGCTCTAAAGGACGATAGAGCATTGGCAAGCATAATTTTATGTCTGGAAGATAGCCAATTATGTTATGTTAGAGACTGTCAGTTAGCCAATAAGTGTTGGGAAGCTTTAAAGAATGTTTATCTAAGAAGCTCACCGTTATGTAAGGTTTTACTAACAAGTAAACTTTATCATGCCAGATTAGGGGTATCTGATAATATTAAGGATCACCTGCATTATATGACAGAGTTGTTTCAGGAGTTGGCTCAGAGAGATATGCCATTTACAGAAGCTAATAAAGTGTATATAATTCTCAGTTCTCTAAATGAAACGTGGGATACTTTGGCAATTAGCTTCGGGTCATTATCTGAGGAAGATTTGAGCATAAATTACTTATCTGGCAGATTACTGGAAGAACAGCAGAGAAGAAAACAGTGTTCTAACGTAATTAGGTCTAAGCAAAACAGTGTTTCTGTTAAGGAATGTTCTGATAAGAAACAGAAGCCTAAAGCCAAGCCGGGGAATTCCAAACCGGGAGACGCAGCACAGCTATCTCTAATTAGTTCAAGTGTTCAGGATTTAAAGGGACCATTTTTACTTGACAGCGGGGCTTGTCAGCATATAGGAAATAACAGACAGATGTTTAAGAGTTTTAGGCAGGCTGATAGAGATCATGTTACTCTAGCTAATGGAAGCATTGCATCTGTGACTGGTAAGGGATTTGTATATGTACCAGGGTTAAATATTGAATTATCAATGTTGTGTGTACCTGAACTGGAGTACAATATAATTAGTGTGTCACAATTGGATAAACAGGGTTATACTGTACAGTTTGGAAATAATGAATGTATTGTCATGAAAGATAACAATGTTTGTGGCAAAGGTATTTTGCAGAACTGTCTTTATGAAATAGTGCAAACCAGGACAAGCAGCAACCAACATGTAGCTACAATTAATAAGCCAACACATGATTCATGTGAGCACCTGTGGCATAGAAGGCTTGGGCATCCGAGTTTCAAAGTGATTGAAAAGATGTCAGAAGCAAGTTCTGGAATGGAATTGAAAAAGTGCCAAGTGTATTTGGATTGCACAGCTTGTAAGGTTGCAAAGTCAAAAGTATTTCCTGTGAGCAAATTCAGTGATAGGAAGTCACATAAATGTTTTGAATTAGTTCACGCTGACTTAATTGGTCCACTACCAGCTACAATAGGGGGTGCTAAATATGTTTTAGTCATTGTAGATGATTACACTAGATTTGGGTTCTGTTACCTATTGAAAGCTAAAAATCAAACATTTGAAAAGTTTAGAAACTGGGTAGTTTGTGGAACGTAGATATAGCACAAAGGTGTGTAGTTTACAAACTGACCGGGGTACAGAGTTTCTTAGTGGGAGTTTTCAGCAATGGCTCGGTAGAAGGGGCATTGTGCATAGGAGAACTAACCCACATAGTTCAGCTGAGAATGGCATGGCTGAACGTAGGAATTTGGCATTGCAGACAGTAAAGGATTCACTCATTGCTGACTCAGGGTTATCAAGTGGATACTGGGGTGAGGCAATATTAACTGCTAATTATTTAATTAACAGGTTATGGAGTGTATCTGTAAACCAAACTCCATATTATATGTTATATGGCAATATATATGGCTATATGTTACATTAGCTCATTTGAAGGTATTTGGGTGCACTGCCTATGTTCACGTGCATAAGGAAGTACGCAGGAAGGGACAGGCAAAAGCACAGAAGATGACGTTTGTGGGGTATGAGCCAGGGACCAAGGGATATAGGTTCACTGATGGCAGGAAAGTTGTTATCTCTAGATCAGCAAGTTTTTGTGAGCACAGCAATTGGCAGAGATTACACGGGAGCAGTGAGGTTTATCTTCCTAGTCAGGGACGTTTTGAGTTTTCAGAGCGGAGAGAGGCCACTGATGTGATTAAGAAGGAAGAGGAATTAACTCCTAGTGTGCCAATGATGCAGGATGCTACAGTGTTGCGCAGATCTGAGAGAGTTAACAAGGGCATACCACCTCAGCGTTATTCACCAGGTGATGTAAAAGTGTGTTTTATTGATTATGAACCTCGTAATTACAAGGACGTATTGGAGTTGCCACAACACGAGCAGAGTTGATGGAAAGCTGCAATGGATGTGGAAATGAAAGCCATTAATTCTCATAAGGTTTTCAAATCTACTAGGCTGCCTGAGGGGCATAGAGCAGTAGGCTGTAGATGGGTGTATAAGAAGAAAACCTTAGTGAATGGTGTTATTCAGTATAAGGCTAGGTTGGTAGCACAAGGATTTTCCCAGATAAAGAATCAGACTTATGATGAAGTTTTTGCACCAACGCTAAGAGGGGAGACATTTAGGTTTGCCTTAGCAATGGCAGCAGCTGGGAATTGTGTAGTACAGCATTATGATATCACAACAGCATATTTGCATGCTGATTTGAATGAAGAGATCTATATGATTGAAGCCCCAGGGTATGAATCAAAGATTGCAGGAAGGGTATACAAGTTGCAGAAAGCATTGTATGGACTCACATTGCTGGAATCTAACTTTAGATAAGGAATTACAAAGAATGGGATTCAAGTGTAGTATAGCTGACCCATGTCTGTATGTAAAGCAATGTGAAAATGATGAACAGATTTTGCTTTTGATATTTGTAGACGATTTGTGTCTTATAGCGAAAGATCAAAGCAGGGTAATTGAATTTACTGAAAATCTGAAACAACACTTTGATGTCAAAGATCTGGGAGAAATTAAGAATTACCTAGGCATAGGTATTCAGAAGGTTGATGGGGGTTATGTTCTAGAGCAGTGGAAGAAAATTAAAGCACTGCTAAGAGAGAACAATATGGAACAGTGTAAAGAAGTTTCAACCCCGATGACAACAGAGTTTGTTAATACAGAGACTGGAGATGATGACCAACCTTCGTGTGATCATGTGATCAGTCAATAATTGGAAGTTTATTGTATTGTATTGTATAGATTTGCAATATTGTCCATCTGAATGTAATGTAGCAGATGTGATGACAAAGCCTCTAAGCATAGAGAGACATAGGATGTGTATATCTCAAATGTGTATGTCTTCTATTCTGTACAATTGAATGTAATATCTATTGTAAATTGAAGGGGTGTTGGGGTTTGATAAACCCAGGAATTTACTGTTAGATATGAATTAAACAGAGAGGCTTGATATTTAGGTGAAAGGGGAAATATTCTGCAGTGTCACCCAATTACCAGCCATTGTTGTAGGGATGATGTGTCAATGTGTGACTCATACAACAGGTGCTAAGAGTAAGGTTGGGTGTGGTAGTTAACGAGATTGACCTATAATGTGATTGATCAGTTTGACTATATAAGCAGAGATATTCTGTATTCCATTTTATTCCCATTTTACCTCGTGAATGCTGTATCGTTGGTGTATCATTTTGTTACCTGTGGAAGTGATCTGTAAATACGTATGTATATAAAGTAAATAGGATATTTGATATAACTTCTGTTTGGAGTCTATTTACTGCATAGTACGTGGATCACTGGTGCCTAGGAGAGAGAAGCAGGCCGCTCCATCCGCGCGCCCCGACAAAAATTCATGCCCTTTATCTGAATGCAAGCAAAAGTGGAAAAGTTTCCAAAACGGTACCCAACTTTTTAAAATATCAGATTTTATCATATCTAGGGATGTTCATCTTTCATTTGAAAATCCTGCATAAAATGTTATACGTACATACACATACAGGTAGTCCTCGTTTAGCAACCACAGTTGGGACCGGCAAGTAGGTCGTTAAGTGAAGCTGCAACTGTGCTTACAATATTACTTCAGCTTTCCTTTGCTTTACAGACTTGCAAAGGTAGTTTTATTAATTTTTAGAGTATAGATAAAATACAAAATAGAAAATACAGAAAAGCAAGAAAATAGAACTGAAGAAAAAAGAGAAAAATTATAAAGTGCAAATAGACAGAAAACAAAGACGGAAAAGTGACTTCCGACTTTCTCCAATACAGATATAGATAAGTTTACAAATATAATCTCTTACCATTAATTAAACCATAGTAACATTATTTCTATTAAAATAAACCAATTAATCATTAAAACCCAAAATCAAAACGTCATTTTTTTCTACCACAAGCAAGTACTCCAGAAGTGGTTGCCAAACAGATATAGATCCAGTAACCGAATGTTCTCTAATTAATGCTGTTAATTTAGCCATTTGAGCCAGATCCATTAATTTAACAAGGTCGTAAAGTTACTTTTTCATCACTGTCATAACTGCGAACAGTCGCTGTCTTAGGCAGTAGCTAAACGAGGACTACCTGTATAAGATTTTGAAATGTAAAATGTAGCTTTATATTAAACGTGGTAAGTTTTTATTTATTTATTTATATTTCTAACTTATATCACCGCCCATCTCCCCCCATTTCCGGAGGGGACTCTGGGCGGTTGCTAAAGTCTGGCTAGTTTCAAGCAGTCAGACAAATTTTATAAATAAATAAAGCAGGGTTGTCATTTCATATATTCAGTTAAATCAACTACATTACATTACTTTGTACTATTCAGGGCTTTCAAAGGTTAAATGAACACAAGAGCATGCAGATAGGGCATGTAAAGAGCTTCCCCGGCATGGGTGAGACAATACCTTGCATGCTCTTAAGATAGAAGCTTCGGATACTATCAAGTTGATGGCCGGTAGAGCAGGTGAGTTGTCTGATAGGATCATCATTCTGATAGACCAGAGCTTTCCAAACTCTGTGTCGCGACACAAAAGTGTGTCGCCACACACAGCGTGGTGTGTCGCCACACCACCCAGAAGCGGCGGCGTGCGCGTGCACGGTGGCTGCCATGCACGCGCGCGCCGCCGCATGCCCCCCGCGCCGCCGCACGCCCCCCCGCGCTGCCACCGTGTGTGCGCGCGCCGCCGCACGCCCCCCTGCGCCGTCGCCGTGCGCGCGCACCGCCGCACGCCCCCCCGCGCCGTCGCTGTGCACGCGCACCGCCGCACGCCCCCCCGTGCCGTCGCCGTGCGCGCGCACGCCGCCGCTGCCGCTGGTATGTCACCAGCGGCAGCACTTTGGAAAGCCCTGTGATAGACAATCCCCTCAAATATAAAAATAATAGCTGAAAATATGCATTGTGGGGCTAAAATAAAATGATGGGCTTTCACCTTAATTGTATGTTAGAAATAGAAACAAAATCTGACAGGACATTGTAACAATTATTTTATAATGTTCACATTGTTATACTGTATGGTCATATTAGAAATTAAATCACACCATCAGACTGAATACTCTTTTGGCCGATCCTTATAACACTTCTCCTGTAAGCAGTATTTATCCACCTCTCCCACCCCCAAAAGAGAGAGAAGTTGTTTATGAATGAATGAGATATTTTGCTCTTTGAAAATAAACAAGGGCAAAATAAAGTCAGCCTAATCTTATCATGGCCCCATTATACTCATTCCATGCTGCTTATAGATGTGTTAAGGAATTTATTTTCTCAGTCATCCATCCCTGACCAGAAGGAATCACTTTTCTTGCAGCTTCAGATCCCACATCAATGGTTTCCAAGGTGATCTGATTTCATGGCAGATCAATCAGCTTTATAAATCCCTTTAATGGCTTTTGCACATGTTGGCCTGGTTCTGATTAATTAATTATTCATCTATTATTTCTTATGCAAATCAATGGTCCACTAATTTGAGATTCTAAGCACACATCTGAGAGAAAGACATAATGAAAAGTGGGATTTTTTCCGAGCATAAATTCTTAGGATTATAGGATAGAGTTAACATCCAACAATAGTCCTGCATTTTGTGGAACAGTCAGATAAAATGTAAGTGGGATTTGAGTTTATTACTAGTTTTGCACACTAGTAATAAGTCCAAATAAATTTAATAGGACTCAGGTCTCCAAATCTCAGAAACATGGACGGGATGTATATAAATGCAGTTGTACAACCATTTTCAAATGCACAGCTTAAATGCCTGAATAGAGAAGGACAAATGCATTAATGGAGAGTTGTTGTTGTTGTTCAGTCGTTTAGTCGTGTCCGACTCTTCGTGACCTCATGGACCATAGCACGCCAGGCCTTCCTGTCCTCCACTGTCTCTCGGAGTTTACTCAAATTCATGTTCGTTACATCGGTGATGCTAACTAACCATCTCATCCTCTGCCGTCCCCTTCTCCTTTTGCCTTCAGTCTTTCCCAGCATCAGGGTCTTTTCCAGTGAGTCCTCTCTTCGCATTAGGTGGCCAAAGTATTTGAGCTTCAGCTTCAGCATCTGTCCTTCCAATGAGCAGTCAGGGTTGGTTTCCTTTAGGATTGACTGGTTTGACCTCCTTGCAGTCCAAGGGACTCTCAAGAGTCTTCTCCAGCACCACAGCTCAAAGGCATCAATTCTTCGGCGCTCAGCCTTCCTTATGGTCCAACTCTCACAGCCATACATTACTACTGGAAAAACCATAGCTTTAACTATACGGACCTTTGTCGGCAAGGTGATGTCTCTGCTTTTTAATATGCTGTCTAGGTTTGCCATAGCTTTCCTCCCAAGGAGCAAGCGTCTTTTAATTTCATGGCTGCAGTCACCATCTGCGGTGATCTTGGAGCCCAAGAAAATAAAATCTGTCACTGCTTCCATTTCTTCCCCTTCTATTTGCCAGGAAGTGATGGGACCAGATGCCATGATCTAGGTTTTTTTAATGTTGAGTTTCAAGCCAGCTTTTGCACTCTCTCCTTTCCAAGAGGCTCTTTAGTTCCTCTTCACTTTCTGCCATTAGGGTGGTATCGTCTGCATATCTGAGGTTGTTGATATTTCTCCCGGCAATCTTAACTCCAACTTGTGATTCATCCAGCCCGGCATTTCTCATTATGTACTCTGCATATAAGTTAAATAAGCAGGGTGATAATATACAGCCTTGTTGTACTTCTTTCCCAATTTTGAACCAGTCCGTTGTTCCATGTCCGGTTCTAACTGTTGCTTCTTGACCCACATACAGGTTTCTCAGGAGACAGGTAAGGTGGTCTGGTACTCCCATCTCTTTAAGAATTTGCCACGGTTTGTTGTGATCCACACAATCAAAGGCTTTAGTGTAGTCAATGAAGCAGAAGTAGATGTTTTTCTGGAACTCTCTTGCTTTTTCCATGATCCAGCGAATGTTGGCAATCTGATCTCTAGTTCCTCTGCCTCTTCGAAACCCAGCTTGCACTTCTGGTAGTTCTTGGTTCACATACTGCTGAAGCCTAGCTTGTAGGTTTTTTAGCATAACCTTGCTAGCATGTGAAATGAGCGCAATTGTACGGTAGTTTGAACATTCTTTGGCATTGCCTTTCTTTGGAATTGGAACGTAAACTGACTTTTTCCAATCCTGTGGCCACTGTTGAGTTTTCCAAATTTGTTGGCATATTGAGTGCAGCACTTTAACAGCATCATCTTTTAGGATTTTAAATAGCTCAGCTGGGATACTGTCTTCTCTGCTAGCTTTGTTGTTATTAATGCTTCCTAAGGCCCACTTGACTTCACTCTCTAGGATGTCCGGCTCAAGGTCAGTGACCACACCATCGTATTTATCAGGGATATTAAGATCTTTCTTGTATGGTTCTTCTGTGTATTCTTGCCACCTCTTCTTAATCTCTTCTGCTTCTGTTAGGTCCCTGCCTTTTTTGTCCTTTATCATGCCCATCTTTGCACAAAACGTTCCCTTGATATCTCCGATTTTCTTGAAGAGATCTCTAGTCTTCCCCATTCTATTGTTTTCCTCGATTTCTTTGCATTGTTCATTTAAGAACATGAGTACACTGCTCATATAATACTTTTTGATATGTAGGTCAGGATGGGTAATTTGTAGCACTCCAGTCGTTTGCGGAACTGCAGTTCCCAGCATTCCTAGGAAACATAATGAACTATGAGGGATGCTGGGAGTTGTTCAGTAACATCCACAGTGCCACAGGGACTCTATAAGTGGGTATATACTATTGCAGAAACAGCTCTGTGTTTTTGACAACATGCAGACTAGACACACCCTGTGGCCAACCCAAGACTGGTGTACCATTGCTAATATAGGATGAGTTATCTTAGTCTACTAGGATTCCTGACCACAGGAATGAAACTCTACATCAGTATGGAGTTACATAGAATTTTATAAGGGCCATTGTAAGATTAATTTGAGATATACACAATACTGCAGGCTACAACAATGATATTTCATTTTTATTCTGCCACTCCTTCAAAGAATTCAGAGCCATATACATGGTCTTGCCACCTCCTTTATCTTCTTAGCAGCCCTGTGAAATAGAAGAGGGTTTGAGAGAATGAGCCTCTGTTTGCCTATTATGCTAACCTATGGTTAGCTGAATTGTGATTCAATTAAATCAACTGCCTAGGCTTGTTCAACACACTGTAGAAAGCAACAACCTTGCCAACCACATTTTAGCCTAAGCAAATTGTATGGATGGAGAAATGTCAGCATATGGAAATTCTGGTAGAAAGGCAGCGGGTAGTCTGTAGTCTTTTGTGAGGAATGAATGGGTGTCACCAAAGGTCCTGAATAAGAGAGAAGTGAGAAGCTTAAAGAAAAAAAGGCAACATGAACATGGTGGAAGCAAGGATGGTTTGCAAGGATAAAAGGCTAGAGAAATAAAGTAAATGTTGTAGGTGAAAACTAGTTTTGGCTGTGTTTCCTTTTCTTTTTACTATCTCACACCTCTAATTTCTTTGGCTTACTATTTCTTAGTCCTTTTCTGCACTCCACATAACATTGCTTACACCAAAACAGAAAAGTGTGAGCAGCTAAGTATGTGCGGTGTGTATTAATCGCTGAGGGCTGAAGGGGCATGGAAGTGACGTGATGGGACAATGCTGAATTTTTCAGTCCTTTAAGGTCTTGGTGGAGGGAGCTTATGCACCTGTACTGTTACCTGTTTTACCTCCAAACAAACAACAACAACCAGCACCATCAAAATCCAGTATATTTTTCTGCTGAATTTTGAAGGCTCAATATTGCAAGTTCTAGGGGCCACAGAAATGGACCTGGAAAACTGCATGTGGCTCCGAAGCTCCAAGTTAACTGTCCTTGCTCTTGCCATTATATCACTATGTCTATTTTAGGTTTTAGAGGATTGACCTCTTTCTGCCCCTACATAATTGTGAAAATCTGTACGTAATAGCCAACCCATGCTTTTCCTTCCTTGGATGCTCATTAAGCTACCATACACAATAAAAATGAATATATGGCCAGGCCCATTGTCCAATAGGGAAAAGATTTTGTAATTGTTCTATCTTTTGTGCTCTCATGATGTTTGCAGACCACATTTTAAAAAAAAGATTAAGGCTTGGTCAGGACCCTCTGTGCTTGCAGGCCTTAAGTTGGCTGACACCTCTCTCTTGACTGAATTTATGCCACTGCTTTTCATTATGAAACAAGTAAGATAGGAAGGCCTTTTTAAAAAGGGTGGTGGTGGGGAAAGAGACATAAATCAGAAGAAGACTATGATCGTGAGAGATGAATCTAACTTTACTAACTTTATTGGAACCAAAGAGGATTAATATATTGTGGATTATATCTATAGGTAACTTTCCATCAAATGATCTCTTATGGCTGTAAGAGCTCCAAGGCTTTCTTGCTCTTTTCAGTAGATCATGGGCAGCTCTGTACATATGCTAAGGGATTAATACATGAAGGGGTATCTCTTGAACACAATGGGAAACCCCACCTACGTAGGGACAACTCTATCATTTGGAAATGCCTTCTACAACATGATGTCCTCCAGATGTCTTGGGGCTAACAACTCATAGAATTCCCAGCCAGGATGCCCAGGAATTGAGATTCCTGTAGTTTCCGTTTGTTAATATCAATATGAACATGGTACTCTTACTCCCACCTCAGTTGGCTTATAATTACCTATGTATTGTATGTACCAGGTGCTATCTGTAACATTACTTTTACAAGCTTGTTTTCTGCAGCCAAACACATCCTTTGTTTCCCATAGGCCATTGTAGCCTTTAAGTTTCCGTTTGCTAATGTTAACAATCATTTCCAAGCTTCAAAAATGATGTATGCTGTAATATCTTTTCACTTTCTGTGTGTGTCCATATGTGCATATAGTATTAAAATTTGATTTGTTGTTAGCTAAAGGACACCACAATTATGTGTTTGTGTGCATGAATGGATGCACCCCCTCCATTCATACACTGCTTTTCAGCTGAAAAGGCCCTCAGAGTTGTTTATATAAGATCAATAAAAACAAGATAGTTTCTGCCTGTAAGTTTACAACACAAATGGGAAAAGAGATATGGAAAAAAGAAGATAACAAGAAAACTCAAACATTAATCAAATGTATAAAGTTAGTATAATGGCTGGCTTCAAGAGAAATACACATATGCTGATTTTTGGCCCATATGGTCTCAAAACTAGCTTTAAAACATTAAACAATTAATTAATAACAGAAGCATCTGTGAGGAGCACAGCAGCTGGGAAATACGAAATTAAAAAGTCTCCCAGGAAGGAACTTCTACAGCCAAGTCACCATCACCACAAAGACAATCTTTTAAGGAATTTTAAAGGCAAAGTGAATTTAAGGGATTTTAAGGGAAATTAACTCCAAATGTAGCTGAGTATCTTGATTTTTTTTAAAAAATACATTTTGATATATTCACCCCAATTATCAATAGGATCCCACAGCAGAAGAAGATAATGGGAAAAGGAATTAATTGTGGCTGGGAGTTCCTAGAGAAGGAAATGTAAAAGGACAATTGCAAACAATTCTGGTGAGGAAAAGAGAGAGAGAAATAGATAGATGATAGATGATAGATGATAGAGAGAGAATGGTAGAAAAGCCTGTGTGACTACATAAAAAGTTTAGTGATGTTCTGAGAATAAACAAGATGCATGCAGGAAATGGAAAGTGGGCCAGCTCATAAATGCAGAGATATCCTGGAACTGTAGGATTAAATGAAAAATGAAAGCTTGGAATGACCTGAGGTTGGTGAAGGATGGTAAGAGTAACAATTAAGGCTTCTTTAGCTATGTTCAAAATAAAAAGAAAGGCATTAGTGCTCAGTGAAGGAGGTAACAATGTAATAAAGAGCAAACAGACCCTATTTAGATTCTGTTTTCTCCAACAAAAGTATCTGTTCCACCAGGAAATGTGAAGAGCAAAACGAAGGAGCAGGACTGAAGCTTGAGACTGATAGAAATTCTCAGGGAATTCCTTTTTACTTTAAATAAATTTACATCTCTGGGTCTGACATCCTAGGATAGCGGATGAAATGCCAAATGACTAGATGAGAGGTAATATGGCCCCCGTCTTCAAAAAGGGTAGAAACGAAGATCTAGTAAATCACAAACCTATCAGACTGACATCAATCCCTGTGAATATTCTAGACCAGTTCATATTGTTTTTTAAACATAAGTCTGTATTTTCCTAAAGCAAAAACTGCCCTTAAGCTTTGTCACTCCTTCCTGTACTCTTTGGCACTATAATATTAGGGTAATGAAAAAAGAAACAGCTTTGTCATGGCATTCATTCATCAAAATAGCGGGGGAAGTGTGCAATCAAACCCCACCCCTTTTAAATGGGCATTGCATACATTGCATAAATGTAAAAAGGGATG
This sequence comes from Charina bottae, assembly GCA_023362775.1. Lineage (NCBI taxonomy): Eukaryota > Metazoa > Chordata > Lepidosauria > Squamata > Charinaidae > Charina > Charina bottae. Next base: position 106,072,689 of record JALMGJ010000004.1, read on the forward strand.
GGGTTTCAATTGACCTGGCTGCACCCACCATCTTGATACTGTTGACGCTCCCTGCAGATGCTCCTGATAGCATCCAAACTTCAGAAACCATATTCTTCCATAACTGTTTGAACCAACATTTCAGCCACAATGAAATAAGGCACATTCAAAATCTAATTGAAAGGGTACAGAAGGGAGCAATAAGCAAAATCTGGGATACACAGTATGGTTTTATAACAAACAAAGGGTATGGAGATCATATTTTTATTCTTCACCAAGTCATTAAGAAATTTACGAATATAAGAAAGCTAGTTTATCATATGTTCATTGATTAGAGAAAATACAAGAAAATGAACAGTTTGAATTAAGACATGTTTTGTATGAATATGATCTTGCAGGTTGGTTGCTGAATGTAATAAGAGCAGCGTATGACAGAAGTAAAGCATGCATGAGAATAAATTACATGCTTAGCAAATTTTTTAACATTGTGCAGGGAGTAAGACAAAGATGTATGGTGTCTCTTTGATTGTCTAAAGTATTTACAGATAAATGTATCAGGAATGCTTGTGGTGAAAAGGTGTGTTGGCTGGGGACATGAATCTATATGTACTTTTATATGCAGACAATGCTCTGCTGTTGGCTGAGAAATCAAATGATTTGCAGCAAACGTTAGCTTGCATCTGCAAAGTTGATTTCCATTTGCAATCCAAAGGCTTAGCATTTGACAGAGCCAAAAGCATAAATCCCAAGCTTCAATCTGTTATATTGTGGAACATATTACAAAGATCCTTTCATCTTTGAAACAAAAAAAGGAAAAATACTGCATCATTCAAGAAAAACTATGCTAAAATTGGTTGGGATCATGTAAAGATGGAGATTGGCAATTATCTGTTGACCTGAGGCTATATGATATGTAGCATTTGTTGGGAGGTGGAGGGATGCAGTTAGAGGATGAAAATACATGCAGAATGTCATGGCACTTATTTTCTGATTTCCCCCCAGATTTTGGGATGTGTTTCATTCTTTTTTTATTAAAACTGAGTCTATTGAGACCTTATAGAGTATTTATTGTAGATTAAAAACTCAATAGTTAAAAAAATAGCCCATGATGCCTGAGGTAAATGATAAATCATAAAATTATGATTTATCATAACTTCCAATCATAAAATTATGAAATCATAAAATCACATCAACAACAGAGCCTCCTGGCTCAAATGCCTGGGGAAACAGCCAGGTCTTCAGAGCCTTACAAAAGGCTAACAAGGTCAGGGCCATCTGGATCTCTAGGAGATGCTGTTCCACAAGGCAGGGACTGCCACAGAGGACACAACTCCTGGGCCCAACAAGATGACATTATTTAATAGAGGGGACCTGGAACATGCCCTCTCTACTAGATCTGGTGGGGTGAGCAAAAACAGTGGTAGAAAGGCAGTCCTGCTAGTAGCCTGGCCCTATGCCATGTAGAACTATAAGTGACAACCAGCACCTTGAATTGCAGCTGGAAGCCCACTGGGAGCCAGTGCAGCTTGTGGAGCAAGAGTGTTATATGGGCATAGTGAGAGATGTCAAAAACTGCCCATGCTGCTGCATTCTGCATTGTAGCTTCTGAATGCTCTTCAAGGGCAGTCCCAGGTATAGCACGTCACAGTAATCCAAATAGGAGGTTGCAAGATACATTTGGAAGAAGTTAGGATGAAAGCATAATTTTGATCCTTACTCATATAAGAAATGCATGCTTTGGAATAATCCTAGTTTGAACATTACAGTTAAATTAATAGAGTATTAATACTTTAGATCAGCATATTGCCAAACACATTTTAAACTGAGTTACCACAAGAAAAATTTAGATACTGAAACATTTCAAAATGGCAGTATTCATTTAAAACATCTCTTGATTTCACAGTGATCTTCACCTTGGCTGGGGAATTCTGGGAGTTGAAGTCCACACATCTTAAAGTTGCCAAGTTTGAGAAACACTGAAATGCTTTAGCAGCATCTAAAACTCCCAATTTACTGTCGGTATTGGAATGTGTTTTGGTTGATTCTATGTTTATAGTTTGGTTGTGTGTATGTGTTTCTGTGTATATATGTATAAAAAGTAAAGGTTCCCGACGCACATTTGTGCAGTCGTGTCCGACTCTAGGGGCCGGTGCCCATCTCCGTTTGTTAGCCAAAGAGCCAGCATTGACCGAAGACGCTTCTGCAGTCATGTGGCCGGCATGACGCGTGCGGAACGCTGTTATCTACCCACCGAAGTGGTGCCTATTTATCTACTTGCGTTTGTATGCTTTTGAATTGCTAGGTTGGCAAGAGCTGGGGCTAGTGCGGGAGCTCACTCCATCACACGGGGCTAGGGATTCGAACCTCCGAACTTGCGATCTTCCGATCGACAAGCCTGGTGTCTTACATGCTGAGCCACCACGCCCCTTGTATATATATGTGTGTGTATATATATTGTGTAAATATACACAATTGTATATATACGCCCCTTGTATATATATATTGTGTATATATGTATACACACACATAATTAAAAAGCATTGCTAAGATTGATGCTGTTATTTGAAAGAACTCTTTAATAGCTAAGGGTCTTAAATAGTAATAAGTATGTTTTTATGTTTTTATGATCTCCAGCAAAGGAGATCGTTACCTTGTCGTGGTGCTGGAGCTTGAGCACCTCAATGAAACCATGAGCTAAACCGTGAAGGGACACCCAAGACGGGAAGGTCGTGGCAGAGAGGTCAGACTAAATACGATCCCTGGGGAAGGTAATGGCAACCCACCCCAGTATTCTTGCCATGAAAACTAAATGGATCAGTACAACCAAAGATATGTCGGTATACCATCGGAAGATGGGACTCCCAGGTCGGAAGATGGTCAAAATGCTACTGGGGAGGAACAGAGGATACGTTCAACTAGCCCCAGATGTGATGACGCAGCTAGCTCAAAGCCGAAAGGACGGCTAGCGGCCGACGGTGCTGGTGGTGAACGACGAATCCGATGTTCTAAAGATCAACACACCATAGGAACCTGGAATGTAAGATCTATGAGCCAGGGCAAATTGGATGTGGTTATTGGTGAGATGTCAAGATTAAAGATAGACATTTTAGGTGTCAGTGAACTGAAATGGACTGGGATGGGCCACTTCACATCAGATGACCACCAGATCTACTACTGTGGACAAGAGGACCACAGAAGAAATGGAGTAGCCTTCATAATTAATAATAAAGTGGCTAAAGCAGTGCTTGGATACAATCCAAAAAACGATAGAATGATCTCAATTCGAATTCAGGGTAAGCCATTTAACATCACAGTGATCCAAATATACGCCCCAACCACAGATGCTGAAGAAGCAGAAGTAGATCAGTTCTATGAGGATCTGCAGCACCTACTAGATAATACACCAAAAAGAGATGTTATTTTCATTACAGGAGACTGGAATGCTAAGGTGGGTAGTCAGACGACACCTGGAATTACAGGCAAGCATGGTCTGGGAGAACAAAATGAAGCAGGACATAGGCTGATAGAATTTTGCCAAGACAACTCACTGTGCATAACAAACACTCTCTTCCAACAACCTAAAAGACGACTTTATACATGGACTTCACCAGATGGTCGACACCGAAATCAGATTGACTACATCCTTTGCAGCCAAAGGTGGCGGACATCTATACAGTCGGTAAAAACAAGACCTGGAGCTGACTGTAGTTCAGATCACGAACTTCTTATTGCAAAATTTAGAATCAGACTAAAGAGAATAGGGAAGACCCACAGATCAGTTAGATATGAGCTCACTAATATTCCTAAGGAATATGCAGTGGAGGTGAAGAATAGATTTAAGGGACTAGATTTAGTAGATAGGGTCCCAGAAGAACTATGGACAGAATTTCGCAACATTGTTCAGGAGGTGGCAACAAAAAACGTCCCAAAGAAAAAGAAAACCAAGAAGGCAAGATGGCTGTCTGCTGAAACACTGGAAGTAGCCCAAGAAAGAAGGAAAGCAAAAGGCAACAGTGATAGGGGGAGATATGCCCAATTAAATGCAAAATTCCAGAGGTTAGCCAGAAGAGATAAGGAATTATTTTTAAACAAGCAATGTGCGGAAGTGGAAGAAGACAATAGAATAGGAAGGACAAGAGACCTCTTCCAGAAAATTAGAAACATCGGAGGAAAATTCCAGGCAAAAATGGGTATGATCAAAAACAAAGATGGTAAGGACCTAACAGAAGCAGAAGAGATCAAGAAAAGGTGGCAAGAATATACGGAAGATCTGTATAGGAAGGATAATAATATTGGAGATAGCTTTGACGGTGTGGTCAGTGAGTTAGAGCCAGACATCCTGAAGAGTGAGGTTGAATGGGCCTTAAGAAGCATTGCTAATAACAAGGCAGCAGGAGACGATGGTATCCCAGCTGAACTGTTTAAAATCTTGCAAGATGATGCTGTCAAGGTGATGCATGCCATATGCCAGCAAATTTGGAAAAGACAAGAATGGCCATCAGATTGGAAAAAATCAACTTATATCCCCATACCAAAAAAGGGAAGCACTAAAGAATGTTCAAACTATCGAACAGTGGCACTTATTTCACATGCCAGTAAGGTAATGCTCAAGATCTTGCAAGGTAGACTCCAGCAATTCATGGAGCGAGAATTGCCAGATGTACAAGCTGGGTTTAGAAAAGGCAGAGGAACTAGAGACCAAATTGCCAATATCCGCTGGATAATGGAGAAAGCCAGGGAATTTCAGAAAAACATCTATTTCTGTTTTATTGACTATTCTAAAGCCTTTGACTGTGTGGATCATAACAAATTGTGGCAAGTTCTTGGTGGTATGGGGATACCAAGTCATCTTGTCTGCCTCCTGAGGAATCTGTATAACGACCAAGTAGCAACGGTAAGAACAGAGCACGGAACAACGGACTGGTTTAAGATTGGGAAAGGAGTACGGCAGGGTTGTATACTCTCACCCTACCTATTCAACCTGTACGCAGAACACATCATGCGACATGCTGGGCTTGATGAATCCAAGGCTGGAGTTAAAATCGCTGGAAGAAACATTAACAATCTCAGATATGCAGATGATACCACTTTGATGGCTGAAAGCGAGGAGGAGTTGAGGAGCCTTATGACGAAGGTGAAAGAAGAAAGTGCAAAAGCTGGGTTGCAGTTAAACCTCAAAAAAACCAAGATTATGGCAACGAGCTTGATTGATGACTGGCAAATAGAGGGAGAAAAAGTGGAGGCAGTGACAGACTTTGTATTTCTAGGCGCAAAGATTACTGCAGACGCTGACTGCAGCCAGGAAATCAGAAGACGTCTACTTCTTGGGAGGAGAGCAATGGCAAATCTTGATAAAATAGTTAAGAGCAGAGACATCACACTGACAACAAAGGTCCGCATAGTTAAAGCAATGGTATTCCCTGTAGTAACCTATGGCTGTGAGAGCTGGACCATAAGGAAGGCTGAGCGAAGGAAGATAGACGCTTTTGAACTGTGGTGTTGGAGGAAAATTCTGAGAGTGCCTTGGACTGCAAGAAGATCAAACCAGTCCATACTCCAGGAAATCAAGCCAGACTGCTCACTTGAGGGAATGATATTAAAGGCAAAACTGAAGTACTTTGGCCACATAATGAGAAGACAGGATACCCTGGAGAAGAAGCTGATGCTAGGAAAAGTGGAAGGCAAAAGGAAGAGGGGCCGACCAAGGGCAAGATGGATGGATGATATTCTGGAGGTGACAGACTCAACCATTGGGGAGCTGGGGATGGTGACGGCCGACAGAAAGCTCTGGCGTGGACTGGTCCATGAAGTCACGAAGAGTCGGAAACGACTGAACGAATAAACAACAACATGTTTTTATGACCTTAAAATCAGACCATTCAACAAAAGGTGCTTTTTCTTCTTTATTGGATACTATAGGGAATGTTTTAAAAGGGTTGACAGTCAACTTCATTGTGTTGTAATTGGTAAATGGTGAAAAGATCCTTATTCTTTTGATATGGGCTTGTCCTGCTATTGCCCCATTTAGTTTAATATTTGTAACTTTGTTAGTAAGATGTTACAAAGTTTAATATGGTTTAAAATTGAAAATGAACTTCTGAATTATATACTAAATACTTGGAAAATATCACTGTATGAATAATTATGTATTTATCATGCAAGTGGGCTGTGGCAGGCTGAAGGGCCTTGCTGGTGGAAAATAGCTGGGTCTGTACCAAGGTCATGGATTTTTTTAGGGAAGGCAGATAGCATAGCACAAGACTAAGAGCACATAGGCAGAAAAGGGGGAAATGCTAGAATGCCCCTGTATAGTAGCACAGACATGCTTTAGATATAGCATATAAAATATAAAATGCTTTATATAGCACATAAAAAGAATAAGGAAAATCAGAGAAAGGATGTGTGTGTGGGAGGCTATATTTCAGATGCTACAGGGCATGCTGCTGGAGATGATGTCAGCTGGTTAACTGGAGTGGAATGGAGGAACGACCCAGCCTGCCAAGTCCAGAGGTTTCAGCCCTGGACAAGGAGGAAGTTCAGGAAGAAAAGCCTGGAGCATCTTGTGAGTGTGGAAAGACCAGGATGGCAGACTGTGTTGTGCGTACAGAGATTCAGGTGCTGGACAGTGGAACTTTGTGAGTTAAAGGCTTTTTTTGGCAGCAAGACAACTGGGAGGAAACTCACAGATGTTCCAGTATCAGTAACTGAAAGGAGGAGGGGAAGAAGAAGCTGTAATGAAGAACATGCAGAAAATGAGGGGGAGAGACTTGTCCGAAAGCAAAGGGCATGGCATATGGTTTTAAATTACAGGAAAGCAGATTTTATTTCTTATTCAATTTGTATGGTCATTCACTCATCATACAAATGTTAGAAGCATCTTCCCAATGGTGAAATAAACCTCTACTCCACACCAACCAAGTGATTGTGTCACGGTTCTTTCCCTGGAGGCTGTGGCAGTCTGGGGAAGAACGGATTTTGGCTTATTCCTAAGACAACTGTGTGGCTGTGGGTTTTTGGGGCCCCTGGATTTGGAGACTTTTCATCTTTAGTTATGAATGGGGTAGCACTCCTTCTAGCAATTTGGAGGTCCTCTTGAACTCTTAGCTCTTGCTTGAAGAGCTGGTGGCAGTGGTGGCCAGGAGGGCCTTTGCACAAATCTATCTTGTGCACCAATTGCCCGGGTTCCAGGACTGGAAAGCCCCACTCAGTGTTACTCACATGTGGATTATTGTAATGTACATGGTGTTCATGTAATGTACACCCTACATATGGATCCCATGTAACATACATGGGATTGCCTGTGAACACCATCCAGAAGCTGCAACTGGTTCAGAATGCAGTGGCATATAGTTATGGGAGCACCAAGGTACCCCCATAGAACACCACTGCTTTGTGAGCTGCACTGATTCCCAGTAGTCTTCTGGGTAGAATTTAAGCCATCCATGACATTGTGGGACAGTCTATCCCCAATAGTCTCTGCCCATCCCAGAAGATCCAACAGAGGGGGCACGCTCTGATCCTTTCTATAAAACACTGTCAACTGGCAGGGCTCAAGAGGTGTACTTCCTCTGTCACATTGCCTACCTTTTGGAACAGCATACATCTCAAGATCTGGATGACCCTGGACCTATTCTGTAAAGTCTTCAAGACCTGGCTGCCCCCCACCCCCAGGCATTAGGTGAGAGTGCTGGAAGAGCCTGTCTGTAACAGTTGGAATATTGAATGATGGATTGGCCTTGGTTATGCTATGTTTTCTTTTGTTTTTATGTTGTTGGTTTGTTTTTGGTTTTAATCCTATGTTAGTCGTCCACCATATAAATCTATCAAATAAATAAATAAATAAATAAACAAACAAACAAACAAACAAATATAGATAGATAGATAGTCTTTGAGATTTCCTTCTTTCTTTCATTCTGCAGGTAGGAAGAACCAAATGAAAGCAATCAGGCACTGTTTAGCAGTCCCATTGCTCTTTTCTGGTAAGTTAGCATTCACAGCACATTTATCTTATACTTATGCCAGGCCTCCATCTTGAATAACAGTTTGTAACTGTTTTAAATTCATTATGTCCCATCATTATTGCTGAAAATTTTGTATGGAAAAACATACTTTGAAGCAAGCTCTTGATTCTTAGCAATCCTGCATATTAATAATGTATTACTGAGCAGTTTGTAAGCCCCTGCATGCTATTGCTTACTGCTTACGCAGAATTCAGATGATTTAAACATCTGGAAGAGTATGCTGAGCTGGCAGGAGGTGTACGCAAGTCTACATGGACCATTACCTGTTCTGTCTTTAAAAATCCAAACAATTCAACTAGAGCCTGAAGACATCGCTTTGTCATCTAGCCTGGGGAACCCACGTGTTGGTGGAGAGCCTCTTTTTTCTTTATAAGAATTTTATTAAGTTTCAAGCAAAGATAAAAGCTACAGAAAAACAAAAAACTACAAAGAAAAAACAAGAAAAAACTAAAAAGGTGTAGAAACACAAGAGAAAATTTTTCAAAATTACAAAAAGAGGTGACTTCTGACTTTTAACAGCAAGGGTATACAACAATATTCCATAATCAATCCCTTACTCTATATTAAACCAAAATCACATTATTTCTATAAATCATTCCATTGGCACATTATAAAAATCACTAAATATAGTTTCTCCCTCCCTTTATATTAAAAGAAAAAAAAATAAACCTCCTAATCAACTTCCCCCCTCAAAAATAACATTTATTTAATTATTTCCTTCCTACTACTATTCCATACATTCCTGTCTACTATAATAAAGATCAAACTAAAAAACATATAAATTGTCTGCCATTGTACTTGATAATACAATTTTAATAATCTTAATCATAGTAAACCCAAAACCAGACATTTATTATTTTTTATTATACCTTAATAATCTTAATCCAAATCGATGGCTGTTGTGGGTCATCCGGGCTGTGTGGCCGTGTTCTGGAAGTTGTGGTTCCTAACGTTTCGCCAGCATCTGTGGCCAGCATCTTCAGAGGGCAGGAGCACAGATAGAAGCAAAATCTCTGTGCCCAGGTAGAGTGGCAATGTTCTATTTATAGAGCTAAATTATAGGAGATTAGGTGGGGTTTTTTGTTGTGTTGAAATGTTAACGAGTGGCTGATGAGCGTGATTAGCATGTTCATTGTGAGAAGTATTCCCATGACCTGGTGGTTGGACTGAGTTCGTTGACCTTTTGCAGGCTGTGTTTTTCAGGACTGGTAGCCAGGTTTTGCTAATTTTTAAACTTTCTTCTTTTTTATTGTAACTGTGCTGGTGTTTGTGAATTTCAATGGCTTCTCTGTATAATCTGGTGTAGTGGCTTTTGGTGTTGTCCAGTATTTCTGTGTTTTCAAATAGGATTTTGTGTCCTGTTTGCTTGAGAGCATGTTCAGCTAACATGTCAACCCTGACTTCTCATTGGAAGGACAGATACTGAAGCTGAAGCTCAAATACTTTGGCCACCTAATGTGAAGAGAGGACTCACTGGAAAAGACCCTGATGCTGGGAAAGACTGAAGGCAAAAGGAGAAGGGGACGGCAGAGGATGAGATGGTTAGATAGCATCACCGATGTAATGAACATGAATTTAATGTATTGTCAAAGGCTTTCACGGCTGGAGTTCGATGGCTGTTGTGGGTCTTTCGGGCTGTGTGGCCGTGTTCTGGAAGTTGTGGTTCCTAACGTTTCGCCAGCATCTGTGGCCAGTATCTTCAGAGGGCAGGAGCACAGACAGAAGCGAAATCTCTGTGCCCAGGTAGAGTGGCAATGTTTTGTTTGTTTTCTATTTATAGAGTTAAGTTGTAGGAGATTAGGTGGAGTTTTTTGTTGTGTTGAAATGTTAACGAGTGGCTGATGAGCGTGATTAGCATGTTCATTGTGAGAAGTATTCCCATGTCCTGGTGGTTGGACTGAGTTTGTTGACCTTTTGGAGGCTGTGTTTTTCAGGACTGGTAGCCAAGTTTTGCTAATTTTTAGACTTTCTTCTTTTTTATTGTAACTGTGCTGGTGTTTGTGAATTTCAGTGGCTTCTCTGTATAGTCTGGTGTAGTGGCTTTTGGTGTTGTCCAGTATTTCTGTGTTTTCAAATAGGATTTTGTGTCCTGTTTGCTTGAGAGCATGTTCAGCTAACATGCTCTCAAGCAAACAGGACACAAAATCCTATTTGAAAACACAGAAATACTGGACAACACCAAAAGCCACTACACCAGATTATACAGAGAAGCCATTGAAATTCACAAACACCAGCACAGTTACAATAAAAAAGAAGAAAGTTTAAAAATTAGCAAAACCTGGCTACCAGTCCTGAAAAACACAGCCTGCAAAAGGTCAACGAACTCAGTCCAACCACCAGGTCATGGGAATACTTCTCACAATGAACATGCTAATCACGCTCATCAGCCACTCGTTAACATTTCAACACAACAAAAAACCCCACCTAATCTCCTATAATTTAGCTCTATAAATAGAACATTGCCACTCTACCTGGGCACAGAGATTTTGCTTCTATCTGTGCTCCTGCCCTCTGAAGATGCTGGCCACAGATGCTGGCGAAACGTTAGGAACCACAACTTCCAGAACACGGCCACACAGCCCGGAAGACCCACAACAGCCATCGAACTCCGGCCGTGAAAGCCTTCGACAATACATTAATCCAAATCGTTAAAGATAAATCAGCCAAACCCTAAAAGCAATCCAGATAAATATTCTTAAACCCTTATCCCACTTCAGAATAAACCAGAGGATTTACATATCCCCACAATGCGCACAGAGTTTTTTTCTTAAAAAAATCAAACAGCCCAACTGCCCCCCTCAAAAACTCCAACTTCTCTTCAGGAGACCTCCCATACATAATAACCCCTTCTTTTCCATGGCGTTCCATCAGAAGATCAATTTCACTTATGGCTTGCAACTCGATCTCTCCCTTTAATTTCTCCAACTCGACTATCTGATCTTCATCCAGCATTTCAATAGAAGTCCCAGTCTCACTCTTAGAAGAGACATTTCTGTCACTGTTAAATTCCTCAGTTTCATCCACGACATCCCCAAACAGATGACAAATTTTAGACCTCATATTTTCCACTATGTCCTGAATACCTTGCATAAAAATTTGGTAGGAATCAGAAAGAATCTGTTTAAAATCTTGTTGGAAGTCAGAGAAAGTCTGTCTAAAATCCTCCATGTCTCAAGCAGTAGATTATGGTGCCCCCTAGGAGTTTAACCGGTGAAAGTCGAAGATATGAAAGAATTTCGAAATGTGTTTACATAGGTGAAAGTGAGATACGCAGACAGTTCCCCAGGGAAAGTAGAAGCAGAAAACTGAAAGTTCAAAACAGCTGATTCAATGTGTGGGAAAATGCTGATATCTTCAAATTTCATACAAAAATAATAACAGGGAGATAATTATTTACTCTCAATCCTCCTTAATATTTGGATGGAAAACAAAGTCCAAAACTTAAAAAGAATTTAAAAAAAAATTGATCCCAAAAATAATGATAAGCACCAAGAGAACCCACTTCTCCTTGCTGCAGAAAGCCTTTCTTAGGGTACGCGTACTTGAAAGAAATATAAATTGGGTGATTTAGAAATGGCGTGGCCGGTCTTAGTGTCCCTTTAAGGCTACAGCGCGGCTTGGAAATGGTGACGTCCCCGCCTCCCAGCTAGTTCTTACCAGTCGAGCGCAGACGCTGTTTGCGATCTTCTGGCTGCAAGCAGCCGTCTGGAGGACAGATGGGGTGATTCCAGGTGTTTTCCTTTTTCCGGAAAAACACTCCTGGGCTTCAGGAAAAACCTGCCTGAGCCCGAAAAAATTGCCGCATTGTCAGTTCTGCCTGCTGAGCCTGCGGGCACAGCTGTTCAGTCCGCCATGTCCCCACTGGAAGTGGTAGAGAGCCTCTTAAATGATTATATTTATATTGGCATTGGAGTTGGGCAGCCAATAAATTTTATTGTTATTGTTATTGTTATTATTATTATTATTATTCTAGGAAATAAATGGTGCTGTCCCACAAATTATGTCTTGTATGGTTTAATAGTTTTATTGTTTTTAATCATTTTTGTGGGTTTTTGTGGTTGTCTTTTATTGCTTTTTGGTTTTTAACTCTGTAAGAGTGGCAGCAGTGAGATGGGTGGCTATATATAATAAATAAATAAAATGATAAACTAATTATCCTATACTGTAAGTTAAAAAAAACAGTTCCTGCCCATATATGATTTCATTTTAAATATGCAACATATTTAGAGGAAGATTCAAGACACAGGAAGGGAAGGGAGAATGGAAGTAAAGGGCTATCAGAAAATAGTTAACTTAAGCATAGTTAATGATTCCAACAATGACAAAATTTAAAATATGAAGAAAATAAAGTCTGAACATTCAAAGCACAATTTCTGTGCTGAGCTCCCACAAGAAAGCTGAATTGCAAACGCAAATGCTTTGCGCGTATCGCCCTCCAAGACCCCAAAGGGCTGCAGGACTAAGCATGGCTGGGAATGAGGAACCTCCAAGGCAGTGATGTCAAGAGTTGAATAAATAGACGCCCAGCGATGGAAAGAAGAACACGCCCCGACAATAGAGGAGTGGATAACAAAGGTACTGGACCTAGCCCAAATGGCGAAACTAACAGAAATGCTGAAAGACAAAAATATGGACGATTTCCAAAAAGAATGGCAACCTTTTCTTGATTATATTATGATAACACAAAAAAACAATATTATGAATATAGGACTTAATGAATGAATATATAAATGTTTAAATAAAGAGAAATAGAGGTATATAATTATAATATATAATCAAATAGAAATAGGGATAAGACAGAGAGACCTTAGACAAGTAGTTAAGATATCTTATTTATAAATTTATAGTCACAGCTAAGATAGCAGGAAACCACATTTTAATGTTACGGTGTAAATTTTTGTTCCTTTTTTTTCTTTTTAATGTCTGTTTAGTGTTAAATGTTATATAAGTGTACGTTTGTGAATGTTGTATTTGATATGTTGAATATGTTATATGTTCAATTGGTTTTAAATATAAGTTGAAATAAAGATTATTTTACAAAAAAAAAAGAGTTGAATAAATAGAGTAAAGAGAAAGTGCTCAATATTGTAATTCACTCTCAGGAAAGCTGTTAATTATCAGGCTAATTTTGGAAATCTTTTAATATCATTCCTGCCATAATGAAAAACCCAGTGCTTTATTACTTTTCAAAATCTTAACGGCTTTGATTGCTTTCTATTATTATTTATCATGGCGTATTTCTGACAATTCTATTTTCAAGACTAAATTAATGCCTTTATTAGAATAATGATCTGTTTCAATATATTATTAACATAATCATCCTTCAGGAACTATGATAGAGCATTTTATGCTTTAGAAATATAAGCATGAAAATAAAACAGGATTTTTTTTTCTAAAAAAAGATTTGAGTAAGCAAGTGAAGAAGCAAGTTATAAAATTAATCATAGAATGTCATAGAAAAAAAACTTATGGAGGTCCTTGGTTTATTATCTTGTTGAGAAAGAAGTGCTGGTACAATATATTATACTATTTTAAACTATTTTGTTTTATTCCATACAGTAAACATAAATAATAATTCATCCCATATAGTACAAATGGCATAGCAGATCTGAATCAGTAGAAGTATCTACTGTTTAAGGCACTGAGAGAAGGAAATACAGAAACTACAGAAGATAGGGACTCCTCTAATTCAAACACTTCGCTATATTGAGCAGGATCACTGAGTACAGTTAAAAAAAAAATCCAGGCTACATTCATAGCATGTGTATACTGCTTTATTGATTTTGGACAAATAATTCATTTTCCAAATTGGCCAATGGTCTAAGAATGACAGTACTTTGGAACACAATGCCTTGTGCGATTAAAAAACACAAAACTAGTCCTTTATGAAAACAGTTATGCACTACGGCTTTAAGAATTTGTATCTGGTTACAAGATAGCAAGCAATATTGATTTATAGCTTTAACTGCCGTTGATGTAAGAAATTTTATTAGAAAAGTTAGAATGGAAAAGCTTATTGAATACAAATTCTTTATTAGGGCTGCAGTGAATTTTACTCATATGGTTTTTAAGAAGAAAGGGAGAGTCTGAGATGATGGTAGATTAGATATTTCACAAAAAGACCCTAATTTGCCTTTTGATTCACCACATTCAGTTTTTTTGTTCCATTATTATTTCAAGGCTGTTACAAGGAAACAAAAGAAGAACCAGTAGGGCTGTGCACATTTAAAAAATGGTTCAACAGAAGTACTTTGGATGTTGGGCAAGCGCAACACAAGGACTCTTAAAGCAGCAGCAGGCTTGCACAGAAGCTTGAAAAAAAGGGGCTGCTTTAATGAGTATCAAAAAGATGCTGGGCTTCTTCCTAACCATTTTTGAAGCATGTACAATCCTTGCCAGTAATTGCTGCTTCCTGAATTGATTCCAAGCAATTCAAGTTCTTAGGGAAAATGGAATGCCGTGTTATTGTCACACAACAGTGAAACTTTGCTGGATGACAAAACAAAATTGAGGGCAATGCTTCCTACTCTCATTCTGGGCAAACATTTTCTCCCATTCTGCTGTTCCTATCTTAAATAATCGCAAAATGACTATATTTGATACAATGTGTGTGTGAAGGTGGTGTTGCATTTTTTCCTTCAAAATGTATCCTTTCTTTGGGAAGCAAAGGAGTGGGGTAGAGAGAACAAAGAAAAACATGTTGTTGATGTTTAAGAACTGGCAAAAAATCTTAGCATCTAATAGATAATAAATATTACAAAATGCTAGAATAAAAGCATTAATTTTACAAACTTTAAGGCCCAATAAAAATAAGGAATATGTGCACAAATATGAGTTTGTATCCCTTTTATTTTGAGCAGCAATATTCAGAGCATGGTCTAGTCTAGTGCAACTGTGAATACTATGTGGAGGACTCTCACAGGATTCAATATAAACTTGTTTCCAACCGATCCTTCATTAGTACCTACACAAAGGAATGCACAATGTGGCAATAAAGGGATTAAATGCCTTGTGCATAGACACTATATCCCTAAACAGTGGTTCTAATTATGTAATACAAATTATAGTGCTCCAAAAGGGAGAAAACAGCATAGTGTGCCAAAAGTGGTACTGGATTGTGCCCTTATTGTCTTGTACAATATGGGCAACAAATAATTATAAATAGAGCAATAAAATTCAATCTATATTCTAAATATTAAGCCTGTAACAATATTTAAATACTTTCACAGATTATAAATCCTCTCTGACATGTTTACTTCCATATTCCAAATCTTGCACTTTTGGAGCCAACCATTTGAAATAAACCTTTATTGGATCAACATTCCAGTGTTTATGAAATGATACTGGAACTTGATGGGATAGGAAGTCCTTTGGATAATCCATTGGTCGAGCCTAGAATTGCAGGAAGAGAGACAATGAGTTGCATACTTATAAAATATTTTCTTCAATTAAAAAAGAAGCAGCAGAGATTATGGTCAAATATTCTCAAATCAGATCCAGATACAGTCCTGTGAAGTTGGTGACATGCTAAGCACAGTAGAAGTGTACAGTGTCTTTGTAAAAAATCTGTTGACACTGGTCTTTAGGCATGTAGGTCTTTGTGCCAAGATGAATCCAATATGGCAGTGAGGCTGGGCCGTTATTATTCCAATGAAACATTGCATATACCATAGCTTTCCAAACTGTGTGTCGTGACACTTTAGTGTGTCGCAACACACAGTTTAGTGCGTCGCGACACAACCTGGAAGTAGACCTGCATGGTGGTGGCGCAGGGGTGCGTGCGGCGGCGGTGTGCACGGCGGCGGCAGCGATGGCAGCAGTGCGCCATCAGTGCTTCCGCGTTTTAGCGGAAAACACGAGGCCGCCGCCGCGCATGCTGCTGCCACCGCGTGCCCCCGCGCCGCCCCCACCATTGGTGTGTCGCCAACGGCGGCAGTTTGGAAAGCACTGGCATATACAATTTGAATGTCTGCAAAAAGCTAATGTAACAGTTGTGTATATGGTAAACAAAGTTGCATTTATTCTTTTTGGGAGAAGCATTACTAAATCCCATTATCTGATAACCAATAATAGATAAAGCAAATTGTTCTACTGTCAACAAAAGATAATACTCTAAAAGAAAAGAAAACAGCTAAGCATATTTTTTCCGGTAAGTTCAAAATATTGTGTTATTTAAGAGAAAGGTAGTTTAGAACTGAGAAGCTAGCATAGTGAAATTAAGGGAAGAGCATAGCTTCTGGCTTTTTAAGCAATATAAATTTAAAAATGAGCATTTTTCCCAGTCCCTCTTATTAAAGTATATACTTAAATTATGCACTGAAGAATAATTTCATCATCTTGTTTAAATGATGTGAAAGGATATAAAATGCTCTTTTTTCGCTCCAAATTCTACAATCTGCCTGCCATGAAAGTTATGGTACCTGATGATCCATAAGACACATTGTACTTTATACCAAATAAATATGTTGAGATCTTGGGAATATGGAAAGTCCATTGAGGATCAGGCTTTTTGAATATGGCAATTAAAACCATTTGTTCATGAATAGATTCTTAGAGTCACAACAGTATTTGTCTTATAATGTAACAATGCATATTGGTGAAATATTTAAACAGAAGCAAACAAGCTTACACATAATAGTTGCCTTTTGCTTCCACAAATAGGTTTAATGAAATAATTAAAGAGGATTTTAAAAAGAATGTATTATTCTTGATTGGCTACTTGTATAAGAAGGCAACTTGAAGATATATTTTGCTTCCTTGTCTGTTCTGCTTCCTCCATTTGAAATTTAAATGTTTAACTAAATCCCAAGAAAGGAGGATAATAAATAAATGAATGGGCTATACTTTAAGAATTGTGCTTGCACTGGAGAAATGATAAGGAAATATCTGTCTTCTTGATTTTCAACATAGCAAATGTTATTTATGCTCTGTCCTTAAACTTTCACATTTATCTTATAATGAAATTATTTTGCCATTCAAACCTGTGGTATCTCCAGTTACTTTTTCTTTTCAAGTCAGATACGATATGAAAAAGTTCTGTTTGGGTCCCTGGAAAGTTGCTGCTAGTCAAAGGTCAATAATGACATGCAAAAAGGATGGTTGTGACTTGGAATTATGGAATTTCCTATGCCTGCTTTGTTTTAATTTTTAATTTATTATTTAATCATTTTTTATTCTGCTTTCATATTAAGACTCATACATTTTACCTTATGACTGCTGAATTTTAAAATCACTGTGGGGATTTATGCTTCTTTGACGCTATATTGTACCAGAAGGGCGGATGGAGGAAAAACTAGATGACTTTTGGATAGCACCAGCATTTCTCTATCTGTAGTTAAGCATTTTAGCGTAATAGTAAGAATTTGCCTTACTTGCTATGTAACTAGAGGGCTGATTGAAATAAAAGCTTAAGAGGTACCAACGTCTTAGTTTCATAACCTGAATGGTTCACCCAACGGTTGCAGCAATGAGAATCATCCCAGGAGATTAATTACATACTTATCAAAGATCAGAGTATTTAAGTGGATTCCTCAGAATCTACATCTTCTAGAAGGATACGCTGAAATAGCATTGGACTATTTCCTAACAGAAACAAATCCTATACTTCAAGCATGAGGTGGCTGCTAAATGTTGATATGAGAAAGCTTATGATATGTATAAATTGCTAATTTATTATTTTTCATAGCTTGTATACTTATGAAAAAAGTAGAATATAAATGTTTTAAATAAATAAGCATATGTTTATTTGAAACAGAAAAAGTTGCCTCAGCCACTAATCACCTCTGGTATCAATATAATCATACCATCACTTCCTCACATTTCAGCTTATTTTTCAAAAGTTATACCAGTGCTTTCCAAACTGCCGCCGTTGGCGACACACCAACGGCATCAGCAGCATCGGCACGGGGGGGGCGCGCGGCGTCAGCGGCGTGTTTCCTGCTAAAACGCGGAAGCGCTGATGGCACGCCACTGCTGTCGCCGCCATGCACACCACCGCTGCGCGTGCCCCCCCCCACCGCTTCCGGGTTGTGTTGTGACACACTAAACTGTGTGTTGCGACACACTAAAGTGTTGCGACACACAGTTTGGAAAGCTATGCATTGTACTATTTAGATAAGTCTCTAAATGATATTCATGTTTCACTGAAACTCTAGGAGTCCATTTTTCATATAATCCCTTTTCTTAGCATAACTTTTCTCTTGCTTTCATGCTACCATTACAAATGGATTCTAGTTGAATTTGGTGACAATCAGCAAACATTAAAAAGTTAGACATTATATCTTTTGGAAATTAAAGTGGCTTGAACGATTATAAAATATGACTTAGTGGAGAAAATTGTGAAGCTACATGTAGAAACTGAACAACATAAAACCTGTAGTTAAAGCTACAGGAGAAAACTTAATCTCTCTTAATTTTTTTTTAAAAATGATCTAAACATGTCTTAAAAGTACGTAATGTTTTCACAGCTGTATTGTGAGAAGATAAGATGCTCTAGTTGATATTTGTATCAAACAAAAGACTTGACATACCATATTTGTGACAATAAGCATGATCTGAAGCATTGTGATATTCATTTTCTGTTCACCTATTTCTACTTTATTATTCTGGAAGGATTTAATTTGTATAGAGCAAAAAAAAGGCATCTTTTGCCATTCTATTAATAATGTGTGTTCTGTAGTTCATTGCCAAAGTTCCAGCATTCCATTTATAGTTTGTAATTGCCCATGTGTCCCTGTTTCTTAGCACTAAGTAGTAAAGACTCTAGGAAAAAGTAGGGATATTTTTGTAATATATTTCTCAGCTGTAGTATAATTTTAATTAGGTTTTAAAGAAACTGGCCTAATATTAACAATGAGATACTTATTTACACATGTGATAATACTCACTTGATGGAAGAGAGGGCTGTGTGTAACTGGAATTCCTAAACCACTGAAACACATTCCAATTACCATATCATCAGGGGCATCATTGCTGTAGCACCGGCATTTACTAGCAAACAATCTTTGGATTGCTTCTCTATTGAAGACCATCCTTATAAGACAAATCCAAGAAGAAATTAATAACCAAGAAGATAATAAAAACTATCCGATAACAGCAATTATGAGTTCATAACAGTCATTGTAAACAGATTACTACTGAAGTGGGCTTCTAATGAAATCATAATGCCCAACTTACCTCACAGGGTTGTTGTGCTGGGGAAAATAGGAGGAGGAAGGAGCATTAGGTATGTTTGCCGCCTTGAGTAATTTATAAAAATAATAAAAGGCAGGATAGAAAATAAATAAATAAATAAATAAATAAATAAATAAATAAATAAATAAATAAAATAAAGTATCAACATAACTTATTGGACATCATTCAACTTTATCATTAGTTTTTTTTTTATTTTTTATTTTTTTTATTCAGATTCATCACTGTCCATCTCTACAGCAGTAGACTGGGCGGTTTACAATAATATTATAAAAATTAAAACCTATACATCTAAAATACAATATAATAATAAATAGAAAAATCCAGAGGATGGTGAGATCTTAAAAGGAGGATATTACTAAGCTAACCACCCCCAGGAGGAACTATTACTTCCTTCGTTCCAAGCAAGGCGGCAGAACCAGGTCTTTAAAGACCTCCGGAAGGCCAGGAGCGAGGGCGCCCGCCTCACCTCTGGGGGCAAGATATTCCACAGGGTGGGTGCTATCCCAGAGAAGGCACGCCTACTGGACCCCGCTAGATGGAATTCTTTTATTGATGGGGATATAATAATAACAATAGTTGTTATTGATAGGAGAAATCTGGTTTAGGATTATTGGCAAATTGGATGTTTGATCATAAACCTACTTCCAAATGCAGTTCAGCTGAAAAAACAATAGCCATCACAATCCAGCAAGGTTAAAGAGAGTAGCCAGCGACCCTTGTTTCATTATCTATAGGTCACTGCCATTAAGCCAGTACTTTTAAAAGTCTATCACCTTTTTGTTTGGACTAAACCATGGATATTTTAGAAAAACCATGTAATCCCCTCACTCCCCCCCCCCCCCCCGCCTTTCAGAGAAAGTACTCTACAGCTACAGCCTCCTAATGTATCAGGGAAGAGGCTCTCCAAGAAGTATAGCAGCTTTGATAAATCAAAAATGATCTAAAAGAGTACTCATAGTGCTTTGAATTTCTTTTTGGTATGTCTATTTGTCTGTTGAATTGCTAAGTTACTATATTGCTCTTTACAAAATTAGGGCACTTTTATATTTCACATTCCTGTAAAAGGTATGTGACAACAGGACTATTTAAAAATCTCATTCATAGTGGCATGTGCAGAGCCCTACATGAGAGAAAATCTACCCATCAGGAAAGCTGTTGAAAAACAACTGAGTTATTGCTCTTGTTATCTTTAGTCTTTTGAATAATTTAAATGACTTACCCTCCTCCACCAGTAATGTAACTATAGCCTCCTGATCCTAAACCATAGCCATAGCGTTCCCCAAGAACCACTGGCTCACTTGGGTCATAGCAACTGAGTAATTTCTGGAGCCTAGAGATGCTAGAATAAAAATCACATGGTGAAATACCATCCAATACATTTAATTACTTTAAAAAATTCCAAAACCCTGAAGCTATCAGCTTAAGCAAGGCACATGTAGATTGCTGAAACTGAATATTTAAGAGAATGTCTTTTGAATATTTAAAACATTTTCAGTAGTTACTTCTTTTTTTTAAGACCTCATAGGTTTGCTTCTAAGAAAAATCTATATAATCATCAACTATTACTTTAAAAAGAATATGCTTTTCTGTCATATTGTTCTGTCAAAATAAACACCTATAACATCCCCCAAATTATTTCCCAAGGATAATCAAGAATAATTTCACTGTTCAAAAGCTAAACATATTTTTATAAATCCCTTATGTCAGATTGTATCACTTTAACATATTTCTACAATACACCACCAAGAGAAATTACAAAATTCAGGGTTGGTGGTGTCTACAACAAATCATGATGATAATGTGTGCTGGTCTATGATCGTAATAAAGATTTGATTCGAGTTGATATCATAATCCCACCCTAATGTGTCCTGACATCTGATGCAAGTACATGATTTGCAGTAGTTCCATCATAAAATATTGATGCACATTTTACCACTTGCCCCTCCCACAGAGGACTACACCCAGAGCTCTGTTGTATCTGAATTATAGAATAAAGATTTTTCAGCATTGATCACCCATATCCATGAGCTGCTATACTCAGAAAATTAGGGAGATCCCAGATGGTATTTCCCAGTGACCTTTAGTTTTGCTGGCAGCTCTCTCATTCACTCTGGATGGGGTCATTCTCCCCGAGGGGCAGGTCCATGGCCTTGGGGATCCTCCCGGACTTATAATTCCTTCTGGAGCAACAGATGGAGTCACTGCCAGATGTGGCTCTTAGAGCAGAAGGCTTTAGTGATAGTTACTCCTGCCTTTACTATCTCAAGGCTGGACTATTGTGATGAGTGCCACCTAGGGCTGTCTTTGAAAACAACCTGAAAACCACAGTTGTTACAAAATGCCATGAACCAAATGGTAGCATACAAGAGACACTTTAGAAACATTACACTAGTTTTTTCCCCAAATTGCTGTTCAAAGTGCTGATGTTAACTGATAAATCTCTATATAGTTTGGTCCCAGATTATTTATGGGACTGTCTCCTCTGAAGGGAATCTACCTGTCCTGTTTGATCCACCTGGCTATGGATGCTACGAGTGCCTGTGCTTGGATGGGGAGGAACTCAGAAACAGACCTTCTTAGTGGAGAACATGCTATTGCCAAAAATTCAAATTGTTTGTGTTTTGGAGAGTGGTAAAAGCACTGCTGTTCCATACAGTGTTTGGGGGCTGAATATCTTGTTGCATAAGGTCATTTTTAACATTGGTTTTTAATTTTAGCATTTGATGTCAATTTTGAAATGTTTAATCATTGCTTTGAATTATTATTTACGACGATTTTCAGGAGTCTTTGGAAGTTGGTGGGATGTAAATTTTGGGAATATATATTCTATTGCCTTTTTCAATAGATAAATATATGTACCAAGGTAAATGCCAAGTAGATAGATTTTTTTAATTTAATCACTCTGCTCTAGTAATATAAACTAGCTTTTAAATTATACAGAATAGAGCCCTGGGTGAGGTGATATGATGTTATTACATTTATATTCAAGTGTGATGCACATACTGATATTTGGCATCAAACGGTGACATTTTAATTACTTCTGCAGAAGTGCTGGTTGTGTGATTAACCTCCCAGTGATTCTGTTGCCAATATGGAGCGTGAAATATAAGCTACCATAGATCAGCAAACAGCTATATATATTCCAGATACAGAAAAAATCATGCCTTAATGGATTTCTTCTAAAGTTCTGTCTGTTTGGCATCAGTTAATGCACTGACACATCAGTAAATACTAGACTATTGCCTCAAGACCTGGATGCTAGAAAAGGATTTTGAGAAGCATGCCACTCTCATCACTAGTTCAAAATATCTGAAATCTGAAAGTGGGAACTTCTCACATTGGATAGTCACTTTTACTGCCAATAATGTTGCACGCACACTCCTTCCTATGTTAATCCCAAGGCAAGAATTGCTCCTTGGTACTTCTCCAAATGTAGCTATTCAAAGAAAAGAAAATAATCAAATTCTCTGAAGATTTTTCTCTTGAAAAATTATGAGCATTAATTTCTAAAATGTGATACAAAGGTGTTGAGATTTCCATGCTACATTGTGTAGACTATGTAAACATAATTCTTTGTACTGAAAATGAATTAAACTATCAGCCACTGTAGAATTTCACAGAAACTAACGTATTAGGCATATCTTCTGGTAAATTTCTCCTTTTTAAGTCATGCTTATTTTGTAAAGGGAAAATTATTAGATGCAGCACTGAATCTTCAATTTAACAAATATAAAAAGTAAATTGGGTTTTAAACATGTTAGATTTCCTCCCATTCATTACTGTATTTGGTTATTTTAACCTTTAAAAACATAGGAAAGACGGAATATTATTTTTCCCCCTTGCATTAACTGGAAAATGCAACATTAAAGCATACATCCCATGCTTTAAATTCCTCATATTGCATGATTTTAATTTTTAATACTATAATCAGGACATACACCTTTTACATTTGAGGAAACCACAAGCCTGGTACTTACTAACATTTTTCATGTCAGTTTGCCAGGATCAAAACATATAGCATCTGTACATGGAAAAAGCTATTGGAATCAAAAATATAGAAGTAATTGCCTCTGCCTATCAGGCCCCCATACCAAAGCCCAGGCTGTTCAGGAAAATTTCCAAATATTTGGAAAAGCTTGGGGCATGAAGGGCAGAATAGTTTTAAAAATCTGCTTTCATAGCAATCTGCTTGCAAAACCTTGAACTCAACCTCCAAATGTACTCACACAGTTACTACATTTGTACACTAGATTTGGTCAAAGCCCAGACAACAAGCTGGAGCAGGGTAATTTGGAACAGGAGCTCATTTTACCCAGACAATAGTAAAGGGATAGGAAGAGACATCTGTTCTGGGCTTACATGAAACTAGTCTTGACTGGTTTCACCAGACTGCTGGTATCTTAGAAAAGCTGGTGAGCAGGTATGCCGAAAGGACAAGTTTTGTCTATTGCTTAGATAAGACACAGTGGTAGTATAGTGATGGAGGGAAATATTGTGTGTGATTAAATCAGAATGACCACCTTTGGTTGCTGCAATCACAAAACTGCGGGGGCTGGAGAATTCTTTGGGGTTGAAAGAGGGCCCTATCATTTGTTGCATTTCAGTATCACCCAGTCTTTTGTCCTAGATTGTTGTGTGAAAATGTTTTGGGAGCTGCATTATCTACTTGACCTCTCCTAAAAACTTGGTTATTTTAAGAAAAAGACCAGTGAGTTAATTTCTTCTGTCAATACCATAAATCACCTCCACTGTATCCAGAAATACACATCATAATTCCTTATGAACATTTCTTCCTCTGCACAACCTCCCTTAACCCATCTGTTTGAAATCTGGCATGCTTTCTCCCCATCATATGGTCTCCTAACATACAATATTTCGTTGCATTTTGTGCCCAAACCATAACAGCCAGATTTTAAAGGAACATACAGGAGCTTGAAAGCTCCTTCATCAATTTCAGTGAAATTTGGCATGCTTCATCCCTTCATAAAAATTTAGTTTTCCTGAAAATTGAACTCCTTTGCAGTAAAAAATGAAATACAATGTAATGTATGGTATGTATGTAAGATAGTAATCTTACTCTGCTAGACTATGGAAGAATAGAGTTCTGCTTAACCAAATCTTGCTCTAGATCTGAACAGTAGCATGACTGAACTATCTCTGAAGTAACCTGGATCAATTTTATTTCCAGAGCTCAGGTCAAGCCAATGAAACTACATCAGTGATCTTACATAGTAATAATAATAGCATAGCTATGGAGTGGGTCCACTCTATTATCTTCAGTTCAAAATGGGGGGGGGGGGGTCAATGGGAATTGAAAGTCTCTTTAAAAAAGAATTTTATTCAAAACATATCAGGCACTGAAGAAGTTGTTTACTCCCTTTGTAACTGCTGCTGTTCCCCTTGGTCCGAACTCTTCAGTAACAACAGGCAGGTGGTACTGCCAGCAATCCTACAGACAAGTGCCTTAAAATTGCTGGGTATTTCCACCAGAATACGAAAGGAAGGAAGAAGCAGAGCCAATGTAACACTGAGCTCATACTGCCCTAACATCTGATCCCTAAGATTTCTCCATCTGGTGAAACTCCATCTAGCTCAGTATTTCTCAATCTCAGCAACTTTAAGACCTGTGGACTTCAACTCCCAGAATTCCCCCGTCACTGAGATCGAGAAATACTGAGCTAGATGGAGGTGTTAAAATTGCTGAGATTGAGAAACACTGATCTAGCTGCACAAGATATGGCAAGAAATGAAACCTCACCTCTTCTCAACCACTGCAAATGGAGACTCATGATTAAGACTGTTTTTTTGCATGTACCATTGTTTTTTGCAACAAACCTCTTAAGCAAAGAGATATGCATGCCAGGTTCAGCCCATGTTTTCCCCCCCAAAAAAGGGTCTTAGAAGCTGGACTTTGAGAACTTAGAAGCTGGATTTTGAGACTTTGAGAGCCAGTTTGGTCTAGTGGTTAAGGCACTGGGCTAGAACCCAGGAGTCTGTGAGTTCTAGTCCCGCCTTAGGCATGAAAGCCGGTTGGGTGACCCTGAGCCAATCACATTCTCTCAGCCCTAGGAAGGAGCCAATGGCAAACCAGGAGACTGAGAGTTCTAGTCCTGCCTTAGGCATGAAAGCTGGCTGGGTGACCTTGGGCCAGTCACTCTCTCTCAGCCCAATTCACGTCACAGGGTTGTTGTTGTGGGGAAAATAGGAGGAGGAAGGAGCATTTGGTATGTTCACCGCCTTGAGTTATTTATATATAAAAAATAATAATAAAGGCAGGAAAATAAATAAATGAATGAATGAATGAATGAATGAATAAATGAATGTATGTCAGAACCTGGTAATCTACTTCATGATGTAATCATGCTCTGTCTGAAGCCCTGGGGTGACAAGAGAGCATTCGTGCTTGTCAGCCTGTGTGACCCAAAGATAAGAGAGGGCATAACCGTCCAGAGTCCCCCTTCTGGGGGAGATGGGCGGTGATATAAATATAAATAATAAAATAAATAAATAAATAAATAAATAAATAAATAATCTACACTGTCAATCTCCCCCCACAGAAAGAGAGCATGATGTGGCGAGGAGACTAAGCTGCATCCTGGAGGAAACAGCCATTCAGTGGACATTTCATCTCTGGAGCAGCAGCTGCCAGGTCCCCAGTCCCACTGGTGGGCTCAAATATGCAGAGTGCTTAGCGCATTACCAAGGCAGAAGAGAAACGTTGGATTGGACACTACTTCATAACCCTCCACTTTGCACTAGTTGAGTGAGCTAGTGGGAACCTTCTTGGTTTGGGCAACCAATGCCATCTCATTACTTGTATATTTTTTCCCCATATATACTCATAAATCCCAATGCTAGAGCAATGTTTCAAATTTGCTACCTTTCTAGACACTAATTCAATTTTATACCACAATGTGCTCAAATATCCAGTTGTAAATTTAATTCAACATTTGAGAGATGTTTTTAATTTGATCTATTTGGATTTGATGTTTGACAAAAAATTGCATTGGATCATGAATCTTCATGTTTCACATTTTATTTGGGGTCTGAAATCCTGCAAGTTATATCAGCAATAACAGACACAAGACATTGTATGATTGTTTAATTTGATTCTGAAATTCATACCTTATCAAGGTATCATCATCCACAATGACTAACCAAGGCATTGTAGCAGGACTACGATTTAAAAATCTTTCCAAAATGGCAAAAGTCTTTCCACAATGGCCTAGAAAGTAACAAAAGTAAGGAAAAAAACCCCTCAGGAAGTAAGTATTAAGTAAATGCCATGATATATTTCCAAATAAGGCATGTTCAGTAACTGTATGGGTCAATCACCATAATAAAAATTAGGATTTTCTGGATTAATAGGGAACACCTAAAACTGGACTAGGATCTGGAGACAGAATCTGCTTGGCTGGCTGCCCTTAAAGTAATACATTAATTTAAAAAGAAGGCAATCCTTGGCCTTCTAAGACTTATTTTGCAGCACAGATCACCCTGCTATAATTCATCAGTAAAAATGCTAATTTGGGACAGTGTTTTTATTTGTTTGTTTGTTTGCTGCAATAAGAGTAAAGCTCTTTCCCCTTTAAACGACCAAGCCCAGTGTCCGAATTCCCAAAAACGGGCTGAACATTTTAAACTCATTGCAACCCTGGTCATGCCTACTCTGGCCCTCGCAGACTGAAAAATAAATGAAAACTAATGTGGGGCCTCCAGCTTCAATACAATTGCCTGCCCTTGCTGTAATGTAGACAGACATCTAGTCTATGGGAGGATGTAATAACATGCTGTTATGTATGTGATTGGCATTTTTGCCCAGGAATGTACATAGATCATTCTGGGCTGCAAAGCAAACCTCTCAGATACCCTCCCCCATCCCAACATAAGTTAACTAGTGACTACATTGGATGAAGCAGTTCTGTTGTGCTGCTTGGGATTTATAAGCTGGTGTCAGGGAAGAATGGCAGCTGTGGTGGCTTGTACATTCTTGGGGCAGAGCAATGCAGGTAGGTTGCCCCAAGACAGATCTACCACATCTGGGCCAGAGCAATGATCCAAATGACCATTAGAGAGCAGAAAAAGTTAGAATTTTCTGTATCTCTTTGCTCTCATCTATTGCTCTCCTTAGACAGCATGCACTGAAGCTGTCTGCCATGCCTGCCCATAAGTTGTGTCCACTCCATTGTTCCACCATAGGCAAATACTGTATGTGTATTTCTTTGTGGGTGTGTGCCAGCCGTGCAGATGACCACAATCAGGTTTGGTTGTTTTAAAGACTGAAGGTCTGGCCAGAGCCACCTATGCCTATGGACCCCAAGGCAACCGTCATCCTTGACTTGTCTGTATTTATGACATTAATTTTGCTCCAATATTTGGCCTTTCCTGCTCAGCCCAATCCCACAAGACAGAAGGTAGAAGAACAGCAATAGACCTTATCCTACCTTTTGCATCTTAAGCAACCTGGAGCCAAACCAGCAATAAGCATTTCATTATGTTCCAGACATTCATGTGGAATATTTATTACTACTCATGAAAAAATATCACATGCTAAAACTCACCTCTTTCAGTATTTGGTACTCCTATATCAACAGTAGGTATTGAACTTTCTGCATAGTCACTGTAGTATTCAATGAAAGTGGCCTCTCCTTCCCAGGTTTGTTTCACAATAGGTACTGAAAAGTTTAAAAAAAAACATGTGAAGATACAGGCAGGAAAAGCAAATTGACCATTTGGAAATAATAATACTCATTTAGAATACATTGTCATGTCTTCAAGTTCAATTTAGTACTGTATCCTTTTAGATGGAACTATAGCCACAGACACATTTACAGTAATCAGATGGTCAACCCTGCAATGGGATTGTATGTGAAATTGCACAGAAGTAAATTTGATTTACTTTCAAGTAAAATGTACAGAACTAGGTAGCCTCACTCTTTCTCAGCCCAACTCACCTCACAGGGTTGTTGTTGTGGGGAAAATAGGAGGAGGAAGGAGTATTAGGTATGTTCACCGCCTAGAGTTATTTATAAAAATAATACAGGTGGGATAAAAATTAAATAAATAAATAAAATAAAAATAAACACTTTTTTCTTTCTATATAATTGTTACATTTATACCCATTTTTTTCTTCAAGAAAGTAAAGGAGGCTACATAGCTCCAGTAAACTATGGATACCACATTCGAAACAGAGTAGGATCTGAAAACAATTTGAAAAAGAATGCGTTTATACCTTTGGTGATCAGCTATGACCTGATCTAGGGAAATGGACCTAGCCAATTAGGCATGTCTACTGGCCTATATAATATGGCTGCTTTTGAAGGTACAGTATCTTAAAAATGTCAGTAGTACAGAATTTTGCTGTTTTCATTCTTGCAGGGATAGATTATGGATTCTGCACCAACTGCACAGATTACTAATGCTTTCCCAGGCCCAATTCAAAGTGTAATTGTTTTCTAAATCCTTAACCTTTTTCCAGATAATTTGAAGGACTTTGTAGTTTTAAGATAATTTTTGGAAGCCTTACACTGAGTTGCAATTCCTCCTAAGGAGGAGCCTCTCTAATGAAGCCTACTGGATGGAATTACAATGACAATTGCAGAGCAACATCTTACAAGCCACATGAAAACAAAGACTGAGATAACAAACAAATGAATGTATTTTAAACAAATTGTTGGCCTCTGTTTTTAGAAGAGGTTTGTTCACCCTCCTCCACACTTTTGAACACAGAGTCTAAGCACAGGTGGGAGGTAAGATATAAAGAAACATTTACAGTATTTATATCAACAAAACTAGATAGTTAATTTGGTAGTGCACTACTATCAACAGAAATTCTAAAGGAGGCTGGAAAATAACTGTTTTTTCCCAATCACTTTCAGGGAAATAATAATTTATTAAATGTATATGTCGCCCGAATCCCAGCAACTCTGAGTGGTTTACAAATTGTTAAAAACATTTAAAAACAAAGAAACAACAACAACAACGAAACAACCCTCAATGTTAATGTTGCATGGAAAAAGTTTTGGACGAAGAAGAGAAATGCCTCACTAGATAAAGGGGGTTGTCTTTCTCATTATCCTTTAATTTTTTAGTTTTTCTGAATAAGATTATCCCTTACTGTGTATTACTGGAAACTGTGAGGAAAGTTTAAGTATTTTCTTCAGTGTTTAAGTTGTTCCATAAAGGATATTAACTATAATTTATTTTCAAACCTGGATTTATCTTTTTAAATTAATTATTAATAACTAAGTTAAACATCTTTTAAAAACAAATCAATAGTATTAAAAATAATATCACTATATGGATTTGGTACATGGAAACATTCTTCAGCGAACTCCAGTTATAGGATAACTTCATAGCATCAAAATCTTAGTTATATACAGTACAAAAGAGTAACCCAATGCCACATTCAGGTTTGATATGGGTAGGTGTTTTAAAATACTTAATTTTAATTAATCTAATTTTTAACTTTCTAAAACAATTAATATTCTGTAAAATATTATCTGAAGTCCTGTGTCCAACACAATCTCATAATTCAGACATTAGGTCAAACTTTGGCTGAAGGAAGCTCAAATATAGTGTAACTTCTGAACTGCATAACGTTTCCTTTGTAATTACTTTAAAGTAGCTTCAAACCACAGTCTGTAGTATGATTCAGTGTCTGAAATAGCAATCATAGTTACAGTACATCCATTGCTTCGCTTTTGTGACCTGGACCCCACTGCACATAGAGACATGATTTCCATTTTCTTATAATTGCTATCAGAAACAACAATCCACCTATTTCCTTTTACTCATGGCATTGAAAAGTAATTCATTACTAGGGGGTCTTTTCTGTGATGCCAGGGCACCAGAGTTTTGGGATTCCTTAGGGGGGGCACTGTATTACTGAATAACTTTTCAGTCACTAGGACACCTTTTACTCTAAAATGGTAGGAAAAAGGAGTGCAGTAGCAGTGATCAAAACAGGCCCTGGCTCTGGTTATAACAGTGCCTTGATGTAGAATTAGCAGCACAGCTGCCCCTTAGCCTGCCAGGCCCAAGTACAAAGCCATGCTTCTCATTCTAAAGCTGCAGAAAAGAAAAGAGGTGGTGGGGTGGGAATACAGTAGTTCCCGGCCCTGGCCCAGACTATGAAAACCTTGCTCCCTCACCTTCCAGGGTGTCTCAGCTGGAGGAAAGGCCTGCAGTGCAGGGCAAGTGCCTGAGTCTGGCTCTACTAGGAGTAGGTTGGAGGGTGCCTTCGCTGCTCTTAGCTGCTCTCCATGCAAGAGCCCTTCCCACCTTGTTGAACACTGAGAAAGAGACCAGGTTCTACTGGCATTGAATCCCTGAAGACTTCAGCTGATGTTAGCACTGCTATTTGGAAAGACTCATTGTACAACTGTAGTTTGTACAGAACAGAGTGAAATTAATGCTATGAATGTTAGTGTCAAAGGAAAAAAATAATGAAAAGGAAGGTATGAATACTATGAGAATGTTGCAGGCCGCAGAAATGTTAAAATATGGATGTGGTTGCTTATGGATTGCGAAATTCAACATGCAGGGCAGGGGATGTGTACACCAATTTTTTTGCTTTTCAACAGATTATTAAGAAATGTATGAATGTCAGAAAGAAAGTTTATTGTGTGTCGATCTAGAGAAGGCATATGAAACAGCAAATAGACCTGAATTATGGAATAATTTGCATGACTATGCAGTTGAGGACTGGTTGCTGAATGAGATGTAAGTAAAGCAGGGGTAAGAATATATGAAGGAAGAGTGAAAGGTTGAGTGGTATGCGAAGACCAATAAAACGTGGTTGGTTATCTTCAGATAGAGCTGAGAAGTTTAAAAAGCAAAAAGGTAACATATGAAGTGGTATCGTCAGGGAGATAACTGGCGGAGAAGGAGGGGGCTCCCTCCAGGGGGAGAAATGCATGCGTAGTATTGAATCCCTATGCTTCCCTCCCAAGAGGCTAAAGGAGGCCCCGCCTTGATTTCTTGGACTCTTTCTCTGAGCATTACCAGTTCATTTTAGTTTAGCTGGATTCTGTTAAGGAGAGTAGGACAATAAACATTAGAGCTTCAACTCCAAGCCTCAGCGTGTTATTCCTTCACTCGAAGTCAGGACAGGTATATGGATTCATTTTAACAGAAACTTTTTTGAAAATACAAATTGCAGAAATGACCATAAGATATTTGCAACAGCATAACTTCTTTTGCTTTTCTTAAGTGGCTGCAGCAGTTAGTAATATTCTGGTCACCATTTTGTATCCTCCTTAATGCTCTTGATCTACCATTGCTCTAGAGCTTTGTAGTAGTAGCATGAGGGCAGCATAGAAAATTAAGGAGAGCCTTAAGAAATATTCTCAGAAAGTATAACCTGACAAAATTTGGCTATGGTCTAAATAAAACCAGTGATGAGTGAAATAACTGGGTACCAAGGAAATAAATTCCCTCATCACCCCAAAATACTATCAAAGAATAAATCTAATGTCTGAAGATCACTTATCATATGTGTATATCACATTGATAGAACACAGTTTATAGAGACAATAAGATCAATATATCTTTGTTGTGATTTGAAGGCAGAGAAAAGTGCTGAAGGCAATTTCCTTCAAACAAGGACACAACTAGATTAATTTACAATACAGCCTACCAAACTAGTCACTGTTTGACATAGAAGGGATGCAAGAAATAGAGGACAGATATGATGAAAGGAAAATTCTTCACGCTTCAAAGAACTGTCATTAGAGGAGAAGGAAGAAGCTACTGATGCTTCATGTACACCAAAGCTGTTCTTCACTCCCAGCAAAACTCTGGTTAAAATTAAATATTTAACATTTAGATAGTATGTTTATAGAACACATTATTGTACGAAAAGGTTTTATTCATTTCCATCTATACATTAAAAATATATTTCAACTAAAAGTGTGTCACTAGTTAATACTTTCTCCTACTGTACATCATTAGAGATAGCCTGCTATTGGCTTTTATAAGGAATGGCAATAAGAATCCCGTAATTACAGAAATTATTTGGGTGATATTAGGTCAATTCATGGATTTGATTTTTAGGAATACTCTAGATTCTCAGTCTTATGTACCCAATGCATCTAAAAAAAAGGAAAGTCTCCAGTTTCATATATACATATTTAATAAATAAATAAATATTTTATTTATTTGTTAGATTTATATCCCTCCTTTCCTTGAGAAGCTAAAGGCAGCAGATATAATGCTCCTTTCTGAAAACTGGATTTAGACTTTCAATGCAAACTTCAACTTCCTTCCTTACCCCTTTTCTGATTAATTTTCTCACAAGCTATATCCTATGTGAAAAGTTCAAAAAGTGAATATGCTAAACCAAAAAGGGCAGCTATACTTTTCAAGATATTATATAAATTTATAAAAGCAGCTTCAGAAAAAAATTATGTAAATACTGTATACCAGAGCTTTCCAAACTTTTCATGTTGGTGACACACTTTTTAGACATGCATCATTTCACGACACACTCTTATAGCAGGGCATCATTTTGTGACACACTCTTACAGCAGGGCACAAGGCAGGCACTAGGACCTGCGCGGAATCCTGGCAGGGCAGGTTGGGAGGCAGCAAGGCACAAGGCAGGCACTAGGACCTGCATGGAATCCTGGCAGAGCTCGGAGGCAGCAGCAGCCGCGACACACCCAGACCCTGCAGCAGACACACTAACGTGTCCCGACACACAGTTTGGAAAGCTCTGCTGTATACTCTTAAATCCAGAACTTACTTCTGTCTCCATGGAATTTTCTGCATGTTTTTACAGCAATGAAGATATCCGTCTTCTTCACAGGATCACCCTAAAAAAAATACCATCTATATATATTTCTTCAATTTAGATTGATAATGTATGAATAATGTATGAATACATCTTTTTAAGGAAAGGGCTATAGAAAGCAGTTCCATTCTCCACAACATATTAAAAAACAAGATACGTTTTCCACATCTAAAAATTTAGACAATTTAAATAATCAAATGTTGCCTAGCAGCATTTTCCACTTAGATTATAATAGAAAATCAGATTAAAGTCAGTTACGACGACACACTAGTGGTAAATGAAAAAAAAAGGAACAATCTAACTGTAGCAGCGAATGAATATTGACCTAGTCAAAGATAAGCTTGGTTGAGTCCCTTTGATTTTAATATGAGAGAGCTAAGCAGGTGCATATCTCACTAATTTTGACTGGATCACACCTTCTAGTCTCAATATGTTCAACACTGTGTCATAGCTGGAATCCAAAGACATCCTCTGAGATAGGAATGGGCTTGATTCTGCTAGGATTTTTTACCTTTTTCCTGTAATCAGCCAAATATTTATCAACATTTGTGATAGGGGCTGTACTTTGATGGCCATAAATGGCTAATTTCAGGATTCTTTGGATCTAAGTAGCAAATGGTTTCTATAAGGATTCCTGGTAGCTTCTAGAAATTGGTAGTCCAGTTTTTACAAGGCATTTGGACAAATGTTTTTTTCTTCTTCATGCAACAAATCAGAAACAATAGCCGATAAGTATTTCAAGTCTCGTTATTTGGCTATTCCTCTGGAAGATGTTAAAAGTTCCTGTTTCCATGTCAGAAGTGTGAGTGTTTATGCAGCCAAAATGGCAACAGTCATTCATAAGAGGGAAGTATCAGAGACTTGGTAAAACCGTAAATGTGGGGGAGTTAAAAACTAACTTGGGGAAAAAATCAAACCCATGGATGGAGGAATACCTCAAGAAGAATTAAAAATGAGTACTTGCAGAAAATGTTAAGAGAAAAATCAGAAAACCAAGTGGGAAGCAGAGTAGAATGAATTTTTATTAACTGAACAATGACATTTTCCTTAAATTTTAATATTAAAAAGTGAATTAAGTTTGCACCTTAGAGCTTAAGAATATAAATGCTCTTTCAATATCAGAAAGTTAACAAGCCATTTTCAAAGGAATACAGGTAGCTGTCGCAAATGGGGACTGGCAATACTGCCGCTAAGAGAAGCAGTTGCTAAGTGGGAAATCACGTGACTGTGACTGTGCTTTCCGACTGGAAAGATACAAGACTACTCAGTTTCACACCATCAGCTTTCGTTTGCTTCCTAACCACTCCCCTGCCCTTTGGAATGCTCAAGTGCCTGCTTACTATCTTGTACACATTGAAAGCAATGTGATCATGCTGCAGCCCAGGGATGGGAACCATAGGCATGCTACTCAAACAGCTTACAGTAGTCTTCTGAAATCTCTCTCTCTCCAATCTCTCCACTATGCGAGGGGGATGGATAGGAAAAAAGCAAGAAATATCTGTAGGCAATTGTAATCTCTCCTTTGCCTGACCCTTTCTACTGCTGGCATGATCACATTGCTCTTGATGTGTAGAAGAGCAAACAGCTCACTCTCTTGAAATCTCTTTCTCTCCAATCTCTCTGCTCTGTGAGGGGAGGGGAGGAAGGAAAAAAAACAGTAATGGGTAAAATCAGCAATAACCATTGTTTTTCTTAATGTGTGAACAGAAAAAATACATGATTCAGGCACAATGGGAGATGTTAAACCTGAGATGAGCCAGTTTGGTCTAGTGGTTAAGGCACCAGACTAGAAACTGGGAGACCGTGAGTTCTAGTCCCACTTTAGGCATGAAGCCAGCTGGGTGACCTTGGGCCAGTCACTCTCTCTCAGCTCTAGGAAGGAGGCAATGGCAAACCAAATCAGGTTTTGACTCCTGGCAACTGCTTGGACTAGTCCCTGCAGTTTTCTTTGCAAGGTTTTTCTTTGCAAGGCACCAAAAAACAAAGAAACAAAAGCAAAAAAAACAAACAAACAAACCCTGAGATGGATGACATCTTGCAGCTGGCCCCCTCCCTTTCTCAATTTCAAGTTGCAGAACCATTTTATATTCTGCAGTGCCCCTTCTCTTCTTTTTCCATGCAGAACAAGAGTAGGTGTCATTGCAAGTAAACACATATAGGATCTGGCTGTAAGTCTGCTGCTATTATTATTTTTTAATTCAAAATGTCAGGATTATAAAAATCATGCAGGAGGTTCTTTTTAATACAGAAGACAAGGGTGCAGTATTAACAAACAGTGCAGGTTTCAAACTGCTTTTTCCCTTCTTTGGATGAAATGGCATTTGGAAACAGTGAATCAAGGAGACCTTTCAAATGTCTTGAGGAAAAATAAAATGATCCAGTGTGTGTGTGTGTGCACAGAAGTACTAAGAATCTAACAAAACAAATTCTTCCGTTTTCTAGCCGATTTGGGAAAATGACTCCCCCTAAAAGCAAGTGTTAAGTTTGAAATGGATTGGAAAAATAAATCAGATAGGCTTCCTTGCAAGGTTACAAGGGAAATCAAGAGATGATGATGAAAATGACTATAAAAGAAACAGACTGGTGGTGTTTCCTACTCCCATTTTAATTATGTCTTCTCAAAAGTTACCTTTGCTATCATGCATTTACTTTGTGCTGAAGCCAACAACAGAGAGAGAAAAAGAATTGCTGAAATGGCAATGAAAAGCACCCACTTTACCAGGTGTGTAGCAAACATGAGGAGTGAGCAAAAGGAAGGGGTAACATTACCTATTGCTGCATGGATAGGACACTGCAAGATATACGTTTAAAAAAAAAAGATTCAGCCTGAAGTGTGGAAAGTCTATGGAAATGTCCCTTTTACCTTACAACAGAAGAATAAAAGTTGGCCGTGCCCTCTATTTGTACCTAACCGGTGACAAATTGCAATATAGACATATTTCTTTTACTTCATTCCATCATCCTTCAATTTCATCAAATTTCATATGCAAAGTTCTCAGTTTGGAAAGTTCTAACAAGACACAGGTGGAATAGAATAGCATACCTTTCTCTATATTCTTTATAGGGAGAAGCAATCAGGAAGTACTTACACATAGTGGGAGGAAGTTAGTGAATGTAGTGGCACAATGAGCAGCATTAGGAGAGTTGAAGTCTTCTGTACAGAATTCAGATACTGGGGTGAGTTGTGGTCCATTCCCTTTCTCCCAGATATATAATGCAATCTTTCAAAATGCAATTATATATATAAGTAGATAACAATTATCTATGTTATGCATGTACATTAAATATTTTTAAAAATCCAAACATTTATATCAGAAAGAGAATTACACTTAGAGTTACTATTCTGCTGTATAAATAAAATTTCAAATTTGAAGCAGAATTGTCAACTATTACACTACTAAACAAATATTACTACGCTACACAATCACAGAAACAACTTTTCCAGTGATGGAGAACTCTCTTTCAATCACCACAAATTGATTCATTCTTTATCAACTTTCCAAGAAATGTTATATAAACATATATAAAGTTTGAAAAACACTGCTCTAGACACTGCGGTGGGATAGACAGAGCAATAGTCTAAACTACAATAAGGCAGCTTCTTATGTTCCTGACAAAAGACATCAGCACAGAATTGTGGAGGAGTGACTAAGGCAAAAAATATAGATAAGAACACGAGATTTATAACCTTATTGGACTCAATTTGGAATCAGAAGAAACAATATATGACATGTTCCTTGGATGTTGCTTTTGAGCATGCCCAGAAATAATATTTTCCCTGGCCCTCCTTCCCTGACAAAAGTCACAATTGTTTGTTTCTCTGAGATTTGGGAAGGGAAAACTAGGAGGGTATGGGAGAGCCAGGGTTAGGGTAAGAGCAAATCAACAAGATGAACCCAGACTGCTACACCTGCCACATGGAACATCATTCCCACAGAGGTCAGACTGGCCCTGAGCTTGCTGGCCTTCCAGAAAGGCCTGAAGACATGGCTTTGCCGCCTGGCCTGGGCATCAGAGAGTGATGGTGCGGAGCCTATAACATGGTTATATTGTTCCTGAATGGACTGTGCTCTCCCGCTGATTGTATGGTATGGTTTTAATTGTTTTAATGTTTGTACGCTTGTTTTTTGGTTTATGGTATTTTTTGTGTTTTAATCTTGTAAGCTGCCCAGAGTCATGTATGTGAGATGGGTGGCTATATAAATCAAATAAATAAATATGGATTGGGTCTTTTCAAACTGGGGAGGCTGTATTTCAATTCATTTATTTGCAAATTTGCCCCCTTTACTTTTATATCACATATATCACTAAGTTATCACATACTGTAAAACTGCACATACGCTCAGTGACTATTGTTTATTCCCAAGTGGAGAAGAGGACGACACAAATTAAAAACAACTTTAGTCAGGACTGACAAGAACAGATGGCTGGGAGGGTTAGAAAGGGTGCAGCTGTGTTTGCTTCTCTGTAGCTACTTTTAACATTTGAATAAATTTGATAAACAATTAATCAAATAATAAAAATAACAGACTTACTTTAAAATCATGTTTATACTGACAGCAGAATGATTCACTATTTCATAATGTAGTACATAACATGCAGCATTTTAGAAAATAATTAATGATTCAAATGCAACTTGATGTTGGTAAAGAATCCGATTAGGTTATAACACAGTTGGAGCATGCCATTTCAGATTATTTTCAGAAACCACTTTTTTTTAAAAAAAAGAAACTTGGAAAGGAATAATTGTAAAGCTATCCATAACACAGTTAGCATGTGCCAGGAAAAAAATTGAATATAGTCAAAATATGGATTGTAATTAAATACATTAAAAATAATTACAGTATATTCTATCCACGGCCATAGCAGCATTGAACATAGATGAGGAAGTCAAGAAAAATATGACTTGAGGCATCAAACACTTTTCAGTGCTTTGTACTGTGTCAGAGCAAATCACAATTCTTTTCACTTTTAATAAGACCTACTATTACCATAAAGTGCCACAGTAAAAGGAAAAACAGATAGTAATGTTTAAATGTATATCTCATGAATAAATATAACTTGCATTATGGAAATATGAATTTTCAATGGCTGCTCCAAACTTCTACAATCTCTAAACTGTTAACGCATATAAAACAGGAATCATGTGAAAAGGAAAGATCTACATGCTTGTGGGTTATTTTCAGACATATTCCTTATTTACAAATATCCCCTCCTGCTGTTGAAGATAGAATTCCCACTGCCCAACAATGGGCAGTTGTAGAGATTGCTGACACTGGAATTCCCATTGCTGAACACCCAACATTTCTGTGCTGAAGTGTATGATCTCCTCACCGTCCTTCCCTGAACCTTCTTCTTAAACTGTGATGTATATACCTGAGCACAAGGTGGGGTCTGGCAAACACAGAATAAAGTGAAACTATTGCTTTCTTTGATTAGGAAATTATACTGGTTGAATCAGCCTAAAGTTGCATTTGCCGTTTTTGTAGCAAATCATTACTCTTTGAGTACAATTTTTGACCCAATTTTTGGTATCTACTTAGTAAGTTGTCATGGCATCCTGCACACACTTAACTGGTTTGTTGTTTGGAATCTCACAGCATACTTTGTCAAATGTTTTTTTTGAAATTAAGGTATGTTACCTCTACAGCATTCCTGCAATCTGCTAAGGAAGTTACCAAATCAAAAAAGTAAAGTTAATTGGGCAAGAATTGTTCCTGACAAATCCAGTTCCGGTAATTACCATATTTTTTTCAAGATACTTAAGATGAATCTCTTTACAATCTGCTCTAGAATCTTCCCAAGTATCACTGTCAGATTGTTTGTAGTTCCCTGGATCCTGTTTTCCCCTGATTCCCCAAGACAAGAATAACATTTGCCCTCTTCAATCATCTGGAACTTCATCTCTTCTTCAAGTTTTCTCAGATAAAAGTTCAGCCAGATAATCCGCAGATCAATTAATTTGGCCCTGGAGATTTCAACTCATTTAAAGGAAACAGATATTCCATAACCATGTTTCATCAGTCCCAAGTAATAAATCCCACATCTTTATTCTCCTCTTCACAATTGCTTAAACACATAACCTCTCCTCAGAGAAGACTGACAAAGTAACTAGTAAATAGTTGAAACTATTTTTTTTGTCATCTGTTAGCATCTGGGTATGCTAACTTTTTTCCATTTATTATAAACTTATCTGAAGAAGCCCTTGTTGTTGTTGTTGTTGTTAGCAGCTTTGCCTACAGCTCTTCTGGAACCATCTCTACAATTCTCTTGATGATCTGCCCGTTTTCCCCCTCAGATCTTCACTGGGTATTTTGTGCAGTGACATGTCTTCCAACATTTTGTATTTTTCCCCTCACTGGAACTATTAGCAACTGCATGATCATGGGCTCCCTTCCCTATTAATTTCTTCTGCCATGGTATCCCACTTATCATTGCTCTGAATTTGTTTAAATCCACTTTCTTGGTTCAAGATAAGTCTTCAGTTACCCTCAGCCTTTAATTCTATTAAAATCAAAAACTACCTTATGCAATCACTTTCTCCCAGTATTTCTGCTACTTCCATTTCATCAGTTATATCTTCCCTACTGGTTCATATCAAGTCAAGAAGACTATACTGCGTGTCTTCTACTACCCTTGGAAGGAGAAAGTAGAAAGACAAGCTGGGAATTTCCTGAAATAACTATGCTTGGCAGAGTTTGCCTCACAATTATATGTCAGTAATTAAATTTTCTTGGCATCACTACTTGAAACTTCTCTGAAAGATCTATAGTTTGCTTGTGGAAAGCTTAATCCATATTGTCTCCTTGCTTGGGCAGGTGATAGTAGACAGGGACAACAATGTAATTTTTATACATTCTGCTACTTATTTTAATTAGATGTTCTTGGCAGGTTCATTCCCTTGAATTTCTAAGCAGGTGTGAATACTTTTAATATTTAGTTCATCTCCTCCTCCCTTTCTTTTGCTTCTGTTCCTTTTGAACAAATTATATCCTTCAGCTGCTGTACTGTAATCCTCAAGAGTCATCCCATCGGATCTTTCTTATATCTACTAAATCAGGTATGTCTTCCTTTACTAACATTTCAAATCCATCTTTTGTATTTCCCATATTATGAAAATGACAATGAAGCTCATGAATTTTATAAGCTATTTTTTTCTGATTTTGTGGTTGAGTTATTTAATATGGCCCATTACATTAATGCTCCCATCTCCTCCTGTAGTGCACAAACTCTTATCAGAGACCTTTATTTTGGAGTTTTCATCTCCAACTCCCATAGGATTCCATTTAAAGCCTTCCTGTTGATGCCCATCATGGTTTGAGCAAATGCAGTTTTATCAGATTTTTATCATCTTATGCCAGATTCAAAGGGCAAAATGTGATTTATTGCATACATGGGCAGCCATTCAATCCTGGGAAAAGGTGTTTAAGGTGTTCCTGATAGGAGCAACATGTACTGTATATACAAATATATCCATTTGCACACCAAATCACACTCTGCTCTTCAAATCCAGATTTCTGCACAGTCTTAGTCCTGGAAACCATATCTCCTCTATCTAAACCATTTCAGAAATTGTTCATCAACAGCATTCTTCTTTTCTTTCCCAGCCCTTTTGCATGAACTTGAAAGATGGATGAGAACACCACCTGAGGCTCCTGGTTCTTGATCTTTCTTCCTTGTTGGATATTTTAGCTGCTCTTGGCAATATCATTTCTCCCCACATGGACAAGCAGGAAAGGATAATTGTCTTGGAAGTTGTTCTGTCCCATCAATAATCTGTGCTCCTGGCAGACAGCACACTTCATGAGCCCATGGATCTTGTTGGTTTCTCACCTGCAGCAGTGAGTTGTCAACTACAGCCATTCATTTCTTTGTCTTCTTGCAGATGGTATGACATGGCTTCATCTTTGAAAAACTCATGAATAAAGCAGTATGCCGACAAGAGTTACTGAATGGCATCCTGCAGAGGACAGAACATATGAATACACAGTATTCATAATCGCTTTACCTGCTACCTGCAATTACTCTTAGCTAATGTACTTTTACTACAAAATTCTATAAAGCGGGGCTGTAAACCTCTCCTCTGTTTAGGTTTGTTTTTGCCTCCGGCACTGATCGATAAACCAATTTATACTTCAGCAAAGATGTGCTGGTCTCCGGTTTAAAAAAATTTGACTATCCTCCTACAATGATGTCATTTTTGGCTACATAAGATTGCTACTGGGGATGAGATTACTGATAGTATATGTTACCTGAGTTTTATTACTGTACATAATGAACAAAAATACTAATAGAACTTCTTTCTATTGATTGGAACCTGGATATATGAAGTAAATCATGTTTTAGAGTGAATCAGAAAGGGCTTACCTCATGTTTTAAATCTATTGTAAAATCTGACTTTAAAGGTTCATTCTTCAGTCTTCTTGCAAGCCTATGCAATACGATAATAAAAATATAATATTGATATGTGGAAAAATATTGAACTTTTTACATGAAGTTACCCAACCATTACATAGTAACACAACATTCTGTAATCCTATCCTAGATGACGACTTACAGTGTATAATTTCCAAATTTAAAATTGATGAAATATCAATGACTATTGAATACAATCTGGCCATGGTAAAAAAAAAACTATCTATGGGTCATGAAACAGAGAAGACAATGATTAGAATACAGATGATACAACTCTCTTAGTATCATGCCTATTCTGTAGCACAGAGCTTTCCAAACTTTTCATCTTGGTGACACACTTTTTAGACATGCATCATTTCGCGACACACTCTTACAGCAGGGCACAAGGCAGGCACTAGGACCTGCACGGAATCACAGCAGGTTTGGAGGCAGCCAGGCACAAGGCAGGCACTAGGACCTGCGCGGAATCCTGGCAGGGCAGGTTTGGAGGCAGCAAGGCAGAAGGCAGGCACTAGGACCTGCGCGGAATCCTGGCAGGGCTCGGAGGCAGCAGCAGCCGCGACACACCCAGACACTGCAGCCGACACACTAACGTGTCCCGACACACAGTTTGGAAAGCTCTGCTGTAGCAATACTGGTGGAGAACTCTTATTTCTTCACCCTCATTGCTGCCAAAGTAGCTACCAAGAAGAACCTTCCAAGAAGTCTAAATCAGACACAGGTGGCAACATGAGACCCGCAGTTTGCAAGGCACTTTAAAGATAAAGTCATCCATATCTCTTTAAACTTGATTCCATTACTGATACACTTCCAGTGGAGCTTTGTTTAGTCAACCATTTTCAGCTTTAATATATGGGTGGTACAGCTGACCAAGAGAGCCAGTTTGGTGTAGTGGTTAAGGCACCAGGCTAGAAACCAGGAGATTGTGAGTTCTAGTCCTGCCTTAGGCAGCTGGGTGACGGTCACTCTCTCTCAGCCCTAGGAAGGAGGCAATGGTAAATCACTTCTGAAAAACCTTGCAAAGAAAACTGCAAGGAATAGTCCAGGCAGTCGCCAGGAGTCATCACTGACTCAAAGGCACACACACACAGTTGCTGATCAACTGAGTT
Organism: Charina bottae; assembly: GCA_023362775.1. Classification (NCBI taxonomy): domain Eukaryota; kingdom Metazoa; phylum Chordata; class Lepidosauria; order Squamata; family Charinaidae; genus Charina; species Charina bottae. Next base: position 106,115,201 of record JALMGJ010000004.1, read on the forward strand.
CTCAATTCTTGCCATTAAAAAATAGCTATAAGAGCTATATGAATACAAGAGATAGTTTGTCTTTCTGAAAGGCAGTGATGTCAACTAACTTGAAAAATGTGTTTATGTCTTTAAGTCTTAAGAAATTCAAGACCTAAGAGATTTTAACTATTGCTTAGTTGCTAATAATATTCCCTTTTGAGGTGGGTGGGGAGTCTTCAAAAACTCAGGTGAATACTTTTGGTGTAAGCCAGCCTTTCCAATATGGCACTGTTTAAGTAAGTTTGGACTCAAACTCCTAGAATTCCCATTTCATCATGCCGTCTGGGAATTTTGAAAGCTGCATTATCTGAAGGATAATCTGTAAGCAGCTTATCCAGAAAAACAGATGAGAACACTCTTCTCAAATAATCACAACGGCCAAAGCACCAGAGTTGGAGAATGTGAAACACCCTTTATTTAAAAGCCCAATTTTATGAATTTTACTACAAATATTTAATCTGTCAACCTTGCAAGGCTGGCAAACTTGGGAAACAGGAACCATTTGGACTTCTGGAAAGTTTGTTATTGCTAGTAGCGTGATGTAACCGAATCTTGAAAGCCTGCCAAAGCAATTCTCCTGCTCAACTTATACCTAACCTAATTAAGGTAGGGTTGCTTTGAGTGTCTTTCTCGTGCTTCCCCCATCCCTGGTCTGAGGTGTCTCTTTTGCAAGAGTCTGTTTTCTTCCTCTTCTTTCCCAGTCTGTTACACATTCTACCACATTACCTATAACACAAGCTAATATTATTTATTTATTTAAAAGACTTATATGGCTGCCCATCTTAAGAGACACAACTCTCAGCAGCTCACAGGCCTTTTATTCTCAAGCTCCATATACTACGGAAATACAGAACCTAAGCCCCACGGCTTTATACAGAGTTTGGATGTTGCCTACAGAGCCCTCCAAAAGTTGCTGCCAAACTGTACTTTCTAACTAATAAAAAGGTAAAGGTTCCCCCCGCACATTTGTGCAGTCGTGTCCGACTCTAGGGGCCGGTGCTCATCTCCGTTTGTTAGCCGAAGAGCCAGCGTTGTCCGAAGACGCTTCCACAGTCATGTGGCCGGCATGACGCACGCGGAACGCTGTTACCATCCCACCGAAGCGGTACCTATTCATCTACTTGCATTTGCATGCTTTCGAATTGCTAGGTTGGCAAGAGCTGGGGCTAGTGCGGGAGCTCACTCCGTCACGCGGGACTTGGGATTTGAACCTCCAAACTTGCGATCTTCCGATCGACAAGCCTGGCGTCTTGCCCGCTGAGCCACCACGCCCCCTTTCTAACTAATAGAAGGAAATAATTATTACGTACATAACCGGAGAGTTAGCATATTAGCCATATTTGATGTTAAATAAATGGAAATGAAATGAAATCAAGTTCAGTTTTTGTCATGTGCAACCCACTACTTTTTGGAATGAGACCCCCCAGGATGCCACTGAAATGCCTGAGAAAAAGACAATTACTCAGCATCTTCATATGGAAAGTTTTCCTAGTCAACTACCCAAGGAGGCAGGGAAGAGCAGTATTTTTTTCAGCAGTTCTTTAGCATATTCCAAAAGATATATTTTTGCATTACCCACTATAAAGTTGTACTTTTTTATTAATATATATTATATATTTTACATATACTCATGGAATAATAGCTTATAGAGTACATGAAACTGGATTTTAAATGTTTAAAATGGGATAAAAGCTGATGTGTGATTAGAGATGCTCATCTTATTTTATATACATACATACAAAGAGGGGGGAAAAATTAATGTTTAACAGCATCACTTCTCCAAAGCATTTTAAAAACACCAACTATTCAGTAAAACAATTTATAATAAATTACAGCATGCAATCTTACTTTTTTACAAGTGGAATACTAAGTGCCCAGCCAGCAGCAAAATCTGGAAATTTAAAAACTGTAGGATTTTCTGCAAAGGCATAATGGTGAATAATTGTAGATTCATCATCATGTAATGCTTTGCCTAAAAAAAATTCCTGTGGGAGAAGAGCAATATTGTTGAATGTGCTAGCATCCAAATTTAACTTCACTGAAGTCCTGAAGATCTAAAGATCTGAAGATGGTCCACAGAACCTTGTAAGACTATATTTTTCTCTATATACTTATACAAGTGCATGAACACAGAGAGAGTTAAAGAAAGCCCTAATTGTATAATAAATCATACTAATGCTTCATCTATCAAACTTGTAAACATGTAAACCAATTGTGCAGGTTTGGAAACTTGTGACCTTCCCGATATGGAGGAACTACATCCTTCACCATTGGTTATGTTGACTGGAGCTTCTAATAGTGGTGGCATTTCAGCAAAAATAAAGTCTAGTTTTGCGCAGGCATAATTGGCTGGCAGGCAAAACTAACTTTTGACCAAGAAACAAGAGATAACAAATAAGTCTTTTGCTTACTTGATGTGTTCATATGTAATATCAAATCAGTTTTTTTAAAAAAAGTATGATTTGTTGAACAAGCCATACTGACTTGTTTGTGCAAAATGGATAGTTCCCACATTACTCTAAGCCCAAAACAAAGGATGTTATAGCTTAGCATTATATGTGAGTCAGACCACTGTACAAGAGTAGGTGAAGAAACAGTATATGCTAATTTATAGAAAGCTAGTCAAAGGGTGGTTTTTTTTAAAAAAAAATCACACACACACCCCAAAAAACCCCTAAGAATGCCTACTTTGGGATAGGGGAAAAACAGGAACAAAAAATTAGGTAAGAATAAAAATCTATTAAAAGACATCCCTCAATCCCATTGCTGAATTTCTCAAGAGAAAGTACTTACTTTTCAATTTCTAAAAAAACTATTTTCACTCAACAATGTTCTTTAGCAGGACAGAGATTTCAGCCTGGAGTAACAAAAACAAATTCTATTGTGTGTTTCTTCCACTTTTATTGGGTTTGGGGCTCATTTGTTCTTCTTCTTCTTCGCAATCACTCGTAGCCGAGTTCTAAATGAACTATGTTTTCTATGTTATGCACACTCCTACCTTTCAGCTACTTGCAAACTAAGCAACACTATATGAATAAGTAGGAACTCATCTGCTAATTAATAGCTGTTAACTTAAATTTATGTAAGAATATTTCCATGACCAAATGTAATTTTAGCCACAGATAAGAATCCACTCAGAAATAATATTTTCATATGTGAATGCAAGATCTCCCAACATCTCTGTTTCTCATTAATGGTAAATGAACAGTGAAATATAGAAGGTGATGCAAGAGCCAGTGCATATAAAATTATTCCTACCGACAACTTGTTGATACCATTACAGATATAATAAGGCAATTATTTTTTTCAGAATGTATTGTACTAATTTTTATTAGTAACGGGTTCAAGATAACTTATAATTTTCTGTATGTCAGCTCCTTGTAAATACTTTTCTTTAAAAATAGCTTTCTATACAAGAATAGTTTTGATCTCTTATATCTGAGTAGATCTTGATAACTGAGATTTAACTCTTACAATGTTGATATAAAACCATAATTGCAACATAATGCAACTGTCTTGATAGGTAATTTATTATCATTAATTACACTGTGGTCTAAGTTTTAGGCATTATGCATGTTGAATAAGAAGCAGAACTGTTCCTTCTCATCTATTATGTTCAGAGCTTTATCAAAATGCAAATTAATTCAGTTTTCTATTCTTTTTCACAGTTTGTAGTACTTATATTTTGAAGTCAAACATTAAGAAATCATTTTTTTAAAATATCACCTTAGATTTGTCATATCTTCTAAGTGTTTTCAGTAGCTTTACAATATATATTCTTGTATCCTCTTCACAGAAAAAAATCCATGAGGAGTTTCTGCCATATTCAACAGAAAACCTGGGAGGAAAAAAAAGAGTTTAATTTATTGTAAACATGGTTTAGAAAGAATTCTGTAACTCAAGTGGTTGTGCTGATATTAGGGAATGTTTATATTGATAATCTTGCTCTATTTATTTATTATTTATTTATTCGATTTATCACCACCCACTCCCCCAAGGGGGACTCTATTGCTGATATTACATTATTTATTATACCACCAAATCAGTACCGACTCTTGGTGATTTAAAAAACAGTCAAGACTTCTACAACTGTTAAAATATCTGTGGTACATATAAGTAAATTAAAATAATGAATAACTAATCCAAGTTACAATAATACAGGGATAAAATATAAAAGTTATATTGAGAAATAAATAAAACAAGTCATAAAAAGCAAATAAATAATAGCAAAATATCAATATAAATAATTCAAAGTGAAATAGAGTAAAATGGCAATAATGAAGTATTCAACCAAATGCTCTTTGGAAAAGTTCATCTTCAGTAGCTTCAGGGATGTTAAAAAAGATTTCTGTTTTGTCTGAACTATACTTAGATATAAGCCCATGCTAAATAAAAAGTGCTGCTGCTGCTGCTATTTTTCCCCATTTTACTGCAGATTATTTTGATGGTTAGACATATGTATCTGAACGGCCCAAATGTCATCTCATGCAAAGAAAGTATTCTGAGAGTTGCTGATTGTCCAAATGATTGATTATTCCCTTGTAAGTAAGCAGAAGGTGCTGCAGAGATGGTAAAAGGTATATCAGGCAGCCAGTCAGTTTCCATTGAGTCAGCTGTTCAACATTTTTATCAGTAAGTTGGATGAGGGAAATTTATAAAATATGCAGACGACACAAACCTTGGAGAGATGGCTACTACTTTAGATGAAACAGAAGATTCAAAAGGATCTAAATAGGCTTGAGCAGTGGGCAGAACTGAATAGGATGGAATTCAACAGGAAGAAATGTAAAATTCTGCATCTAAGTAAGAAAAATATAATGCAAAATATAGGTTTGGGGGGAATGGACTTCCCAGTAGCACACGTGAAAGGGATCCGGGTGTCCTTATTGAACAAAAGTGAAATGTGAGCCAGTAGTATGATGCAGCTGCTAAAAAGGCAAATGCTATCTTGGGGTGCATTAACAGAAGCAGAGTCCAGATCATTAGAAGTAATTCTTCCCTTTACGTTTGTCCATCCCCATTTGGAGTACTTTGCCCAGTTCTGAGCATCACAGTTCAAAAGGGAGAATGACAAATTGGAATGAGTTCAGAGAACTATTAAGAAGGTTGGGGGGGGGGGCGTGTCTGAAAAATTAAGCCCTATGAGAAATGGTTAAAGGATCTGGGTATGTTTAGCCTAAAGAAAAGATGACTAAGGAGAGATATGATAGTAGTATTCGAATATCTGAAGGGTTATCACATAGAAAAGGAGCAGACTTATTCTCTACTGCTCCAAAGGGCAGAACCAGGACCAATGTGTTAAAACTACAAGAAAGCAGATTCAGCCTAGAAATCAAGATAAGCATCCTGACTGTGTAAACTGCCAGCCAGGGGAAGAGGCTGCCACATGATGTAGTGAGTTCTCATTTGTTGGATGACCATCTGTCAGAGATGTTCTAGTGAGTTAGATGATTTCTAAGATTCCTTCCAATTCTGTGATTTCATGATATCTGCACTGCAAATGTGTAGAGATACCTGAAGAAGAAAGAGTACTGGAGCAGTTATCTCTTCTGCTCATATGAGATAATGAAGACTTTTTTAAACCTAAAAACTGAAGTGTTACAACAAGAGTTGACAGAATAAACAATTATGCATGAGAAAAAAATAAACTAGAACAGCAAGCCCATGGATGTGAGAGAAATGAGAAACAAGAGGTGTAGGAGATATTCAGCAGCAATGGAATACAGAAATGCCATTCAGCACCCTACATAAGCAACAGCCTCTCAATCTCCGGGAGGCTTCAGCCCTGAAAAGCAGAGGGGATGTGCTGCTATCAGTAAAAGGATAAGAAAGAAAGTCATAATAATTGGTTACTCTGGGCCTGTTGGATTGACTGACTCATGAAGTGTGTTGACTTCTGGGAGCATGGATCAGGCAAATGATGGAGAAGCTGCCAAGACTTTCATAGTCCACAGAAGAGGACTAGAAAAGGGAAGAGTAATATTCCAGCACAATGGCTAGTTATAGAAATGGTGTCAACAGGAAATAATGACTTTCAATATGTCCACTGATGAAATAAACAAAACATGTTTAGTTTAGCTCGAGTTCCTTATAATTTCTACAGTAGTTCCAGCACTCCGTTCTGTTTCAACTCATGTACTGTAGACCAGAAGTTTACAAGCTTGATTTTACTGTATGTCCATTTACAAGGACTATTAATGGACTATTTTAAAGCCCTACAGAATTATAACTGCATTTGTAAGTTTAACCTTCTCCTCTTTGTACAATGGTGTATCATAATGGTTTATTTGTTAGTCATACCAGTACTTAACAGTTTTATAAATCTGTGTGTACAATAGTATGGGCTGGTGTTTTACTCTGATCCTTTCATTTTATATAGATACTAAACCTTAGAATGCCTTACTGAGCCAAGCATGTCTGATCAGAACAACTTTAAGGTGAATCAGGGGTATATATGGACAAAGAACTTAATGTAAGAACCAGTATACTGTAGAAAGAAGTGAAATAATTATTAAACTGGGTATATTCAACCACTCAATGAAAAATCAGAGATAACATTTTCTAATAGAGTTCATGTCCTTAATTTTCTATATACTAATATGAGGGACTATAAGAGATAAACCAGATAAATTTAGTACATATGATTAAATAGGTATAACTGAGACTATGAGACTCAGACTATGAGAGATAATCAAGGTAAGTTTATTGCATACGATTTAATAGGTATATTAAGAGAACACTGAGAACACTGGAATGATTTTCATGATTGGAACACAGGAACCCAAGGATACAACTTGTTCAAAATGAAAAGATTTTATAGAAAGGGAGGCAAAATTGCACTGAATATAAAAATAATACTGCACAGAAGTCCAAGGGAATGAACTTGGCCTTACTGAAAGCATCTAAACTAAAATAAGTAGAAGAAAGAACAACAACAAACATTGTTGGTGTCTCCTACCAATCACCAAACCAAGAAATATGTGGATGATGTTCTCCGAAACCAAACTGCCAATCTTTCAAAGAAACATGAGATATTAGAACTTTAATTACCTGACATCCATTGGGAGACACTGCCAAGCATGGTTCTTCCAGGAAATGCTGGATCTGTCTTGCTCATTACTTTTTCCTTCAAAAGGTGAAGAAAGGTATAATGGGATCTGCTATTCTTGACTTGATCCTAACAAATAGGAAAGATTTAGTTGATGAATTGAAAGTAGTAGGAAAATTGGGAGAATACTGGATATTAAGGGAAACTAAAACTAAATGTAAGCAAATATGTGTCTTAGTCTTCAAGAGGTAGACTTTAATAAATTCAGAGCAATGATCAATAGGTTCAGAAATTAGAAGATGCAAATGGGAAAATAAATTCATGATTGGTGGGAGTTCCTAAAAAATGAAATACTAAAAGTACCAATGCAAACAGTTCCAATGAGGGAAAAAAGGGAAGACACTAGAAGAAGCTACACAAAAAGCTTAGTAAAGATCTGAAAATAAAAAAGAATATACACAGGAGGTGGAAAAGTATAAAGTCATCATGAAAGAGCACATACAGGTAGTCTGGTATTGTACAGATTGTATCAGGAAAGCTGAAGTTCAGAACAAGAATGAGATTAGTGAAGGATACTAAGACCGCAAAGGGCTTTTTCAGCTATGTTCTAAAAAAATGGAAATAGTATATCAACTGTTCAGTGAAAATGGTAAAAGATAATAGCTAACAAAGAAAAAACATAACTACTAATTTGGCTGAGTGTCCTCTGAAATGCATTCTGCTAGGGGTCTGTGAAGAGTTGACTAAAGGGGCAGGATTTCATCTGAAAGCTGACAGAACACCAACTGACCCTGAATAAGTTTAAATCTCCAGAACCTGATGGATTGCATCTTATGTGACGGTAGGAATTTCTATCCATTATCTTTGAGAATGTGTAAAGTACCAGATAGCTAGAGGAGGTAAAATGTTTCCTCTGTCTTCTTCAAAACTAGAAAATAGAGTCTATGAAAATAGAGTCCGGTAGAAAATACAGGTCTATGTATTTTATTGTTGTGCTTTCTGGCCCATAGGCCATAATAAAGGTTTGATTTTGAGACATGGATAACTGGGAAAATTTTGGAGCAGATGATAAAGTGACCATTTGAAAACAATTTACTGGTTGCCAGAAGTTAGTATGGATTTGTCAAGAAGTCATCACACTAATCTCATTTTCCTTTTTTGATTAGGTAATTTCCTTGGTAGATCATGGGAGTAATGTGGACATAATATAATTTGATTTTCAGCAGAACACTTGATAAAGTATCCCGGAACGTTCTGTAAAGGTGAGATGGCAGGTCCATTGGAAGGAGCCACAGCTGGCTTGAAAGACTACTCACTGACAAAGATTGTACAAAGAGTGCTCACTGACAGCCTCTCATTAAACTGGAGTGAGGTATGATTGTAGTTAATTGCAAGCTGAATAAAAATCAGTAATATGATGCAGCTGCCAAAAAGGCAAAGCCAATAGAAGTATAGTTTACATCAATAGAAACAAAGTTTCACATTACCAGAAGTAATAATTCTGTTCTCTTCTGCACTGATCAAGCTGCACTTTCAGGAGCATATTCATTACTGGGCATCACATTTCAAAAAAGATTCAGAAAAATTACAGTACATGGAAAGAAGGTCTGCAAGGATGATCAAAGGTCTGGAAATTAAGTCTTACCAGCAGAGACCGAGGGAAGTAGGCTATTCACCACTGAGAAAAGGAAACCGAGGGGGGATTATGACAGCATTTTGTGAGTACCTGAAAAGTTGTCACATAAAAAGCCAAGATCTGTTTTTTACTGTCTTAGGATGCAGGGCACAGAATAATGCTCGTTACAGGAAGGCAGATGCTAAAAAATTCTTAATGGTAAAAGCCGTTGCACAGTGGAACCAATTATCAAGGCTTTCCTTTGCTGGATATTTTCAAGTGGAGACTGGACGGCCATCTGTTTGGATGATTTAAATTGATTCCTGAACTCGGTAGTGTGATGAAAATTAATGGCCGAAGTGGTCCCTTCCAACTCCATGAGTTTGTAGTTCCCAGCATCATACCTTGTTTTTACACTTACTCATGCATTAATGGTAAAATAGTCCATGTCCCTTCATGTCTGTCCATCTGATGAGTAAGCAGAACTGTAGGCATTTCCTTTTAAGAAAACATATTTAATGAACCACAGAGCAATAAACACTTTAAATAGTGTTAAAAACAGAATACTTTGTTTCATGTTTTCCATAAACAACATAATTTGTAATTATTATTCCTATTCATAAATATCAAAATTATTTTCAAACACAAGAGTATTTCCTAAGGAGAATAAGAATCTTACCTATTCAAGCAAGTAAATTCACATAGGAACCTTACTGAAAATAAACCTTACATTCCAAATCCACTGATATTTAGAATACTGGCATTGATAGAGTATGCACAAAATCCTGAAGGTAAATGAAATGCAAATACTAGGCATAAAAGTAGTCCAAGCATGTATCAGCTGCTAATCCCAAAGGATATACCTCAGCATTTGTGAGATCTGTAAAAAAGCAACTGAGCTGCAATTCTACCTTCATTAAATTCCTTAAGCTTGATCATTCTTTTAATCTACAATGGAATAACTAATGCATAGGCAAAATGCTGTTTTTGAACACCTAGTGAAATTTGAAACAAAATCACATTCTCTCAGCCCTAGGAAGGAGCCAATGGCAAACCAGAAATAGAAAATGAAAAATGCAAGGACAATTATTACCTAAATCATGCCTAAGTAGGTGGAATAATTTTATAAAGTAGCTGTTACCATAATAGTTCCACTTACAAGCTGTTTACAGTTTATTGACACAGAACAACATTACAGCTTGCATGCTACTCTTACGATAATTTCTGATGTGATCATTTGACATAATTTTAGCATGTTTTCAAAATGTTGCAGACTTACTAAAATCCTAAAAAAATATATAACCATATAAATGCTGTATTATATATTTAGGAGGAGGAACTGAAGATAATACTATTCTGGCAATTTTCATGTGAACAGAACAAACTGTCCTCATAACTGAAAACAGTGAAGTTTGTTAAATATCGCACACAGAGTGGAAGCAGTGCTTAAAATATGAAAATCTTCCATTTAGAGAAGATAAAAGGTTGTCAAGTAGATGCTATTTTGGAAGGATCAGAATTCCATTACCATTTAGTCCCTCCAAATATGCCTTGAATGTAAATGAATAGTATAATTGCAGGCATGAGGCCAAATTGCACAACATTCAGCAAACAGCGAGTAATAAGTGGAATTTATAGGATTCTAATCATTTAATGAGCACCAGTTTGGTGTCGTGGTTAAGGCACCAGGCTAGAAACCAGGAGACTGAGAGTTCTAGGCCCACCTTAGGCACAAAGCCAGCTGGGTGACCTTGGGCCAGTTGCTCTCTCTCAGCCCTAGGAAGAAGGCAATGGCAAACCACTTTTGAAAACCTTGCCAAGAAAACTGCAGGGACTTGGCCAGGCAGTCTCCGAGAATCAGACATGATTGAATAGATTTTTTAAAAAAGATCATTTAACATTCATGGTCACTGGCTTTAATACAGTGATAGTCTGAATATATCAAAGGAGCCTTAAAATTACCCCAAGCCTTAAGAATTAAAATAAATTTCATAAATCCAGAGCAACTAACTCACATAGATCTCATAGGTAATTGTTCATTTACTATCTTGGTAATTGAGAAGTGTTCTGTGCAGAAGAAAATTAAATGGAAATATCTGAAGTCACAAATATTTAAACAATTAAAGATTCATCATAAAATATTATCTGAATAGTCCAAGTTCCTTCCTATTGCCATTAGCTTGATGTAACATTTCCTTTTTTAAAATGTATTTTGATCTTTGAGGGCAATGTAAGACAAAGCACAGTATGAAAAAAATGCACTCTATGTATATCTCTAAATACTAAACCATAGTGTTTAAATATGTATGATAAACAGTAGTTTTAAATAATACCAAATTATAATCACCACAGCATTACAGATTTGGATATTTTTGCAGCATGTGCAATATTGTATCATAACTAGAATGGCACCATTGCAAGGCAATGGAATTCTAATATAAAGGATTACTCCCTAGTACAGCCAAAATATCCTTAGAAGGCTATAGCAATTGAACATCTTAAATACTATCACCAGTGGTATATTGGAGCCTGCTTGCACCAGCTCACGAGAGCCGATTGTTAAGTTTTTTGGGAATTTTGTGAGCCGGTTGAGAGCAGAACTGAGCTATCCACATCTAGTGTGCCAATCAGCTGTTCCATGGCTAGCAGGGCAGAAGCAGCAATGGAGCTGGCAGAGCCAGTTCTTAAACATTTACCAGAATCCCACTGACTACAGCCTTTCGTATACCATTACATTGGACCATCAACACTCTGTATAACATTCTGTCATTTATATAGTTATTCATTTATTTGGCTTATATGCCATTCCAATCACTGATGACTGAATGGCATACATACTCAGCAACTGTAAATCAAGTTAAAAAAATAACACGATTCTTGAACCTTTGGCTACCATGGTAAGGCAGTCTTTAGATATTAAGGGTAGTACATTGGTTGGGTGTCAGTATAAATTATTTCTGTATGCTGATGATATTTGGACAATTTCGGATCAGTATTCTATTTCTTTGCCTAACTTTATAAAGGTTGTGCAGTATTTGGAAATGTATTCTGCTTATAAGATGAATTGAGATAAAACTTGCTTACTTTCCCTTGGCTCTAATATAACAATACAATTATGAAAAGATATGGGTTTTATGATTTCTACTGATTATATTAAATATTTGGGGCTTTATATACCCAAAATATTTCTAAATATGTGGAAATAAATATGCTGAAACTTTTAGAAAGGGTTGAACTGGATGTTATTAGATGGCTTAAAATTCCTTCAAGCTTGGGGGGTGGGGAAGTTAATGTTATTAAAATTAATATTGTCCCTCATTTGGTTTATGTTCTTAGAGGTATTCCTAAGTTAACGTCAAATAAATATTTCCTTTTGATGGATAAGTTATTTAGGAAATTTATTTGGGATAGTGGACCACCAAGGTTTTCCTTAGCTAAATTGAGATTACCATTTGAGGAAGGTGGTTTTCATTTATCTGATTTGCAAAATTACCATGGGTCTAATATTTCATCAGCCACCTGCTGGTGGAATGAAATAATGGAATATTCCTTATGAACTAAGTTGGAAAGTTATGATCCATTTCCTTAGCAGTCATGGCAAGTGCTTGGAACAACATATAGCAGAAAAAGTGTTTTATTTCCAGGAGTATGAGAAATCTTTGGGCCATATTGGGATGTAAACTGTGTTTTCATAATGCGACTCATGAATGTTAGGATCTGAGAAACCATGGGCCACAGACCTTGGCCTGGAAAACACCCTGCTCTAGTGTTTCCCATAATGCAACGCTGCTAGAACTCCACTGAACCAAATATTACGCTTGAACCAAAAGAGTGTTAACCCAGGGATGACCCTGAGAGGGGCTTTGCCTCAGCAAAGCCCCAAAGAATTCTGCATAGCAATATTAGGTGCTACAAAGTAATTCTACCTCTCTTTAGAATGCATACCAGCCTGGGACCACCCATCCGGTCAGCATCCCCTTCCTGAGACAAGCTAACATGTTTACCTGGCTTTTCTGTAGTAAACCCTTTATTTCCCTCCTAGGATGTAAATGTGCAAAGATGTGATTTTATGATTTTGACCTCTTGTAACTTACTTTGCTTGTATAATCCAAATGTTCCTAAACCGTTACTCTTATCTGTATAAGATGCAAGTATTAATCTGTGGCCTCCAGGATGAACCCATAGAACAATTGGTGTGAATGTTCACAGGCCCATCTCTTTGTAACTATGTTAATAACCCACGTCACCTCATGACCTGACGAATCCCAGAATCCCTCAGCCCTGGGCGGGACCCTGATCCCCGAAAGCTAACCAATCCCGGGGAATGGTCAGAGGACACCTCACCCACATATGGGCATACCATCATCATCCTCACTTCCTGCTTGTATTCTCTGTATAAAAGCTTGTGTCTCACTGTACTCGGGATGGCTGCTCCACTCAGAGGTCACCTGCACGTGACACCTGTGGGACTGCCATCCAGCAACCTTGCTTGGCGCCAAATAAATTTGCTGTTGTCCGTTCCCAAAGTCTCTGTTGTGTACTTGGCTTATTCTGGAAGGCGCATGGTAAGTTTTGGTGCCTAACATTTGGTGCATTGGCCGGGAATCGGGGAGTACCTGTGATCCCCTTTAAAGGGAAGCAGACTCTCTGAACCAGCCTGTCGGGGAAAAGCAGCTTTGAGGTAAGGCAACGCCACGAGCGCTCCCGGACCTGAGTTTTTTTCCGGTGGCTTTCTCCTGCCTCTCAGCTGCCAGACTCTGTACAGCAAAGAACCCTAAACTGCCTGCAACCGAGACTTTGAAAACGGACCCCTCGTCAGGACTGAGAAGTCAGGACTGCAAAAGAATTACCAACGTTGGTGAGTACGACTTTTCTTAGGGGGGGAGTGTGTGCGTGCGTGTGTGTACCTGAGCCGTGGTTTTTTTTCCTCACAAGGGGGTAGCCACGAAGCGTTTGTGGGGGCCCTTTGGGGTCCCAGGGAGATCCTTGTCGCAGTTCCCAGAAGCCCGACTTAATTGGGCATCTAGACTGAGTTTCGGCTAGCTGGGTCGGCATTGGTCGTGCGTTTGGAAAGAATGTCTGATGATCCCTAATGAAAACTCTGTATTGAATTCCAGAGGGCTGCACTCCCAAGAAGGGAGGAGGGAGCCAGGCTGCACTCCCGAGAGGGAGGAGGGAGCCAGAGAAAACCTCTGAAGAAGCTAGCTTTGTTTTGGTGCAGGAGCTCGTAGAGGGAGGACAGGTGCACGTCCCGGTCGGGCTAGGAGGCAGAGGGCCCCTATAGGACTGAGAAAATCCTGAGAGTTCCTGCGGGTCCAGTGGGACCCTTGGCGGCCGGAGTGGCCGATTCCCCTATTTATTCCTTCTGCTGCTTGCGAACGTTGTAAGGGCAGACACCCAAAGCCTTCCTCTGACCAGAGAGATTATCGGAGTTGGGGTCCAACCTCGTCCTCTGTGGAACGAAAACCCAGAACTACCCCCCACCTCAAGGCGCGCCCCCGGGCTGCGAAGTTCCAAGACCCAGCAAGTCTTGTAGCAACGCCCCCTGGGGCCCCCCTTCTTCCAGTGGGAACAACTCTATCCCCCACCTCCAGGCATGCCTCCGGGCTGCGGTGTCCAAAGACCTGGCAAGTCTCACGACGACGCTTCCCGAAAAGGCCCCTTCCGGTGGGAACCCCCCGTCCGAAGAGCGAACCACCTGCAGAGCTCTGTAAAACAGCCTTTAAAAGTCAGCCAGCACCTGCTGGGAGGCTGTCCAAAAGAAGAGCAACCTTTAAAATTAAGCCAGCATCTGCTGGGAGGTTGTGGGGGAGTAGAGCCTTAAATTTATCCGCTCAGCAAGTCCAGCGCCTGCTGGAGGTTCAACAATAGCGAACCTTAAATTTGTTACCGGCTAAGTCCAGCGCCTGCTGGAGGCTCTGTTCCTGGCAAAAGAGAATCTGACTCGCTTCCCTCACACACACTGTCTCCTGGACTGTCCCCTTTTAGCTTTCTGCTGCCGGACATGGGAAATTGTCATAGCCATGTGAAGACTAACCCATCAATGAGGGCAGGAAATAAGGGAAGTCCCACTCCTCTCCGCTGTGTCTTGAAACATTGGAGTCTTCTCAAACCAAAAGCGGGTTGCATGACCCCCCCAAAAGTCAAGACTCCAGGCCTTTTGTGCAGAAATTGGCCCTTTTACCCACCCTTTTGCAGAAGAAATTAGCCACTATATGGGTCACTGGACCCTGAGTATCTTAAAGTTTTTTTCCCAAACTTTCTGGCGGGCCAAGAGAGAGAAGAACAACAGATTTATGTCAGAATGTTTATTAATCTCACTAGCCGAGCAGATCTACTGAAACAAAGTGGCATTTTTGTCCCTACAAGCTGCTCTTAGCCGCACCTCCCTCCCACCACCAACAGAGGAGGGGGAGGAGGATGGCGTCTCTCAGCCCCTGCTAACAAAGTGAAATTAAAGGTCCCAGAAGTCTGGAGATAATTGCAAAACTCACCACCAGCTATCTCAAAAAGGGGCAGCTTTAAAGGCCTCATTCTGTTTGTCCTCTGTTTAAATGTGTGAGTTAAGTTATAAAGCAAAGGTGTGAAATTGTGTGGGTCTGTCCCTTTGTAATGCTTGGGAAGTAAGTACGAAAGCCTTTTCCCCTCCCCATTGTTCAGCTGTCTCCTGACTCTTGTCTGTTTAACTTTATGGCAAGATTTGCCAGTCAACAGCTTCGTTCACTCATTTTTAAGTGTCTCTTCTAACTTGTACTCTGTATGGTTTGAATGCATATTATAAGTTGAAAGGTGTTTTTCCTGTGTGTGTGTGCATAACTATCTAGGCTCTGCCTTTCCACCTTCCAATGATTGCCTTCTGTCTGCTACTCAAACGCTTGTGGGGGAAAGACAAGGGGGAGAAAGAAACAGAGAAAGTGAGAAGACAAGGGGGAGGAAGGAAAGAGAGAGAAAGAGAGAGTGAAAAGGAGAAGGGGGAGAAAAATAGCCCACAAGGGCTCTGCCTCCCTGACAAAGACAGATACTAGGGAAGAGGAGAGATTGAGAAGAATATGGAAATGGCTTAAGTAAGCATGTAGATAGAAATGGGAATTTTCCGGAAGATGGGCGAGGAGACAGGGAAAAAGGCAAGGATTTTCTGATGCACAAGGAGTTTGTAATAAACCAGCTAAACTTTGAACCCCTTCATTAAAATCTTAACTGAGTCTTAACTTATGACTGTGTGTTTGTGTGTATGTGTTTTCAGTTCATTGAACTGTCTGGTGTGTGAATAGCAGAACGAGAGAAGAATTTTTTCCCTTTTTGAATTTTTTTTTCATATAATAGAGCCTCCATGGATTGGCATAGTCTATCTGATGGTTTTGTTTTGTGTCTTTTTGGAAATTTTTTATTGCACAAGCAGTCTACACATTAAAATACATTGTGCCAATGCCTTTTAGGCTTGTTTTAGAAAAATAATTGGACATTTTACAATGTTATGTGTTAATGTTTTTACTTAACATGGCTGTGCTATTTGGTCACAGAGATGATTGTCCTTGTTTTATTGCCCTTCACTTATTTGGGATATTTAGCATGGTTTTTTAAATTCTTTGCCTGTTGGTCACAATGCTAAGTCCCAATAGTTTATATATATATATATATGCATGCTTTATTTAACACATCAGACGTTGCTGGTGTGGTGACTGCATGCGTAGGGGGAAACCAATAACCCGCAACTGCAGGGCAATCCCCTTCCCAACCAGGTTGCTTAGAGATAAACATAAACCTTGCAGTTTTGTTTTTATTGTTTTTGTTTTTGGCTTTTGGTTTTGGCTTTTTCAAAAGCTACTGATTTTTATGCGCTCAGGCATACATCACTGAGCCAATCTAGCAGTTGTCTGCGTAAGTTTTGTTCTTACCAACCTTTCTGCAGGAACGCCAATCTTGGCAGGTACACCAACCGGTGCCCAATTCCACTGAGGTCTGCCAAATAAAAACAGGACCCTAAAAGATCACCTAGCCAAATTATGCCAGGACACCCATCTTTCCTGGTCAAAGGTCCTGCCTCTGGCACTCACCCTTATTCACGCCATGCCAGGGAGAAAACTAGGACTGTCTCCCTTTCCAATGATGTATGGCCACCTGTTTGTTGCCTATCCAGTCACTTCTGCCAAGGAGAGAGAACTTAACCTCTCTGTGTACTTGCAGTTTCTGGCGCGTATTTTGCCTTCTATCTCCAAACAGGTCAGCAACGCTTTGCCTCCAGCTCTGGACCAGCCACCCCTTGCTGAGATCAGCTCCAAGTCCTGCTCAACACCCCCACTGCTGTAAAGGGCGAAGGTATACAAGCCTGGGTCCACGCTTCCAGAATCAAGAAAGTGATCCAGCCTCCAGCTGCCTGGCAAAGCAAAGCCCTTACCACACTCAAAATTAAACTCTCCCACATACAATCCCCTGCTGACCTTGACTCCCGCATCGCCAGCTCTCTGCCCACTGTTCCACCGGGAGAGAACAGTGGCACAGAGGAAAATTCCGAAAAACAAGGCTCTCTGCTCTCTGCCCCACCGGAAGTGGGTGGAGACACAGACGAAGATCTTCAGGACTACACAACCCCTCTGCTTCCTGTCTCTCCCGGAGGCAGACGGGAACACAGGTGAAGACTATACCCAGGAGGACATCTAAGATCATCATTTCACTGTGGTTGCCAATGTTGTTTTAATGTAGGTTGCAAAGCTTTTTTGCTAAGCTCTCTTTCAGGCTGAATACCACAGACGCCGGATCAGGCAACCACAGATAACAGCTGCTACTGGACAAAAGCTGCCAAGTATTTTTCCTGATTACTTCTCCCTGCCTCTCCTCTCTGCCTCTTTTCCGATTAGTAAAAATAAAAAGGGGGGGGAAGAGGGGGAGTACCTGGTGGGGAAAATGAAAATGTGCTCCTTTAAAAATTCTAAAACTTTTCTTCTGGGGCTCCTAGGGGTCTATACAATTCTAGCACACCCCCTTACCCACCGGACTCTCACATGCAAGCCTGCTAGCCCTGATTATATTGAGCGGAGCCTTACCTCTGCTTACAAATTACTGAATCAATCCAGACCAGATTTAACTGAAAATTGCATAAGCCATTCCAGCCAACCCCCGTGTTTGGGCCAGTTCTAGAATTGTTTTAAACCACAAAACTCCTCCTGCCTTCAAGGAAGGGGAACATCCAGATAGCCACCTGTACTCAGATTTTGAGTCACGGCTTAAAACCTTGGGGATGAATCCATCTATCCCTATCTTTAGCCCAGTGGCGTCTCTGGTCCCCTTAATTGGCTCTGCTCCTTTGTGTGTTACTAGAACGCAACCCAAGGGAGGGGTTAGGCTGGGAAAACTCCAACAACATCAATGCCTAGCGAAGGTCGTCATCACTGCCTCTGATACATTTGAGGATTTTCACATAAGGCCTCCATTGTTTTCAGCTGCTGCTGGAAGATACCGAGGCAAAGTAACATTTTCTGCCCGACCCACAGTCTCTATCTCTGGGGAAGAGAAGGAGGGACCCGCATGTAACTCGGCAGCGAAGCTTCCGTTAGCTGCCTCTCCACAGGGACCTCTGCTTCCTCCATGGCTTGGGCTACCCACTGATACCAAAGGCTCAATGCCAGCATGGCTTGGTCTGAAAGATGACCAAGGTATTCCTTGTGCTCCCTTGCCTTATGTTAAAGGGAATGCCTCTGATTATTTTGTTTTTCCTTCTATCCCTATAGTCAAGGGTCCACCCCATCTTAACACCGCCCTACAGCCCCTCACGGGGGTTTCTAGCAGGGTCAATCGGGGTTTGGAACCCATGGAAAAGGGAGAAACCTATCTTTTCTATTGACTTAGGCATCTGCCTTGAACAGGGTATGTTTTTCCTCTGTGGAACTAATGCCTATCTCTGTTTACATGCTAACTGGACAGGCACTTGCTCTCTTGTCCATCTTCTACCGCAAATCTCTGTCCTTCCCAAGGGGGAAACACCTCCTGGAACACTGACTCAGGCTAACTTTTCTCTTGGATTCCAGGGGCAGCCTGGGTCAAGCAACTTGTTTTTATTTTTGTCTGTGGCCTAACTGCACTTGCTGTTCTACCCTGCATTGTTCCTTTGGTTCGTAGAATTGTATTGTCCTCCCTCAAAGGGTTGACTGTGGTTATCCACACGGAAGGTAAACCAGCGAGACTGTTAACACTCCACCCAGTCTCTAAGCTAGGAAAAAAGCATTTTTCCATTAAAAACAAAAAGGGAGGAATGTTAGGATCTGAGAAACCATGGGCCACAGACCTTGGCCTGGAAAACACCCTGCTCTAGTGTTTCCCATAATGCAACGCTGCTAGAACTCCACTGAACCAAATATTACGCTTGAACCAAAAGAGTGTTAACCCAGGGATGACCCTGAGAGGGGCTTTGCCTCAGCAAAGCCCCAAAGAATTCTGCATAGCAATATTAGGTGCTACAAAGTAATTCTACCTCTCTTTAGAATGCATACCAGCCTGGGACCACCCATCCGGTCAGCATCCCCTTCCTGAGACAAGCTAACATGTTTACCTGGCTTTTCTGTAGTAAACCCTTTATTTCCCTCCTAGGATGTAAATGTGCAAAGATGTGATTTTATGATTTTGACCTCTTGTAACTTACTTTGCTTGTATAATCCAAATGTTCCTAAACCGTTACTCTTATCTGTATAAGATGCAAGTATTAATCTGTGGCCTCCAGGATGAACCCATAGAACAATTGGTGTGAATGTTCACAGGCCCATCTCTTTGTAACTATGTTAATAACCCACGTCACCTCATGACCTGACGAATCCCAGAATCCCTCAGCCCTGGGCGGGACCCTGATCCCCGAAAGCTAACCAATCCCGGGGAATGGTCAGAGGACACCTCACCCACATATGGGCATACCATCATCATCCTCACTTCCTGCTTGTATTCTCTGTATAAAAGCTTGTGTCTCACTGTACTCGGGATGGCTGCTCCACTCAGAGGTCACCTGCACGTGACACCTGTGGGACTGCCATCCAGCAACCTTGCTTGGCGCCAAATAAATTTGCTGTTGTCCGTTCCCAAAGTCTCTGTTGTGTACTTGGCTTATTCTGGAAGGCGCATGGTAAGTTTTGGTGCCTAACAATGAATATTTAACTCTTTGGAAAATTCTACTTTAAAAATCAGTGGTAAATCATTTTATTGGAAAGCTTGGGTGGAAGCTGGGATCATGACTTTAAATCAACAACTGTGTAATCACTTTTTAAGGGTTTTTCCTGACTTCAGTTCGACTTTCGTCTTCCCAATTCACAACAGTGGAGGTATGTTCGGCTTAAGCATGTTCTAACGGATCAATATGGACCAGATGCTTTGGCTCCCTCAAAGGCACCTGCATTGCTTTATTCCTTCATGGAATCCATGACAAAAATAAAAGGAAGGCTGAGCGAAGGAAGATAGATGCTTTTGAACTGTGGTGTTGGAGGAAAATTCTGAGTGCCTTGGACTGCAAGAAGATCAACAGTCCATACTCCAGGAAATAAAGCCAGACTGCTCACTTGAGGGAATGATATTAAAGGCAAAACTGAAGTGCTTTGGCCACATAATGAGAAGACAGGATACCCTGGAGAAGAAGCTGATGCTAGGGAAAGTGGAAGGCAAAAGGAAGAGGGGCCGACCAAGGGCAAGATGGATGGATGATGTTCTGGAGGTGACAGACTCAACCATGGGGGAGCTGGGGATGGTGACGGCGGACAGGGGGCTCTGGCGTGGACTGGTCCATGAAGTCACGAAGAGTCGGAAGCGACTGTACGAATAAACAACAAAAATAACATATCTCTATCAAAAGCTCAAGAATATTTTTAAAGTGGACATTTCTGGGATATTACAAACATGGACTAAAGAACTGGAATTTCTGATAAAGCCACATCAATGGCTTCCTGTCCTTAAAAATGTTAAAATGGTATTTACAGATTTGAGATTAAGGTTGATTCATCAAAAGTTGTATTTAGGCTGTACTGGACTTCCCAGATAATGTATCTGAAAGGATGGACATCAGATTTTCTATGCTGGAGGTGTCAAAAATGTGAGGGCTCACTGACCTATATGATATGGGCATGTGATCATTTAGTATTTTGGGGGGGGGTGTATTAATGTATGTTAGTAGATTTATGGGAAAAATCTTTAAATGTTAAATATGTTGATGTAATGTTAAATTATAGACCAAAGTTTTGGAATTTGACTTTTTATCGGGAATTGTAGTTGTATCAAACATGGGGGTGGCAAAAAGAATTATATTAAGAAACTGGAAACGTGATATTATTCTAGATGTCAAGTTATAGTTGTTGGGAATGAGTGATTTATCAATTTTGGAAAAGGCAACATTCTCAACTAATCAAAGGATGCAGCAATGTATGTCACTGCAATATGGCAGAGATTCTGTAATATCTTACAATAATATCTTGTATTGTTCATATTACAGTAGTGAATTCATTGGTAAACCAGTGGCTATTGATAAGTATAAAATAGATTTTTTTCTTTTTTTCTCTTAGTTTGCATTTTTAGTTTGTACTTTTTAAATTTCCTTTCTTCTGATTAAATATTGTTTTGTTAAAAAAATAAGATTATAAAAAAAGTTTTAAAATAACACAATTACAATATGAAAATCAAGTTATATCTACCCATATAATACCTGAAACACCAATTACATTAGACAAATACTCCAAAAGAAGAGGGAACAACATTAAAATGCCCTGACCTCAGAGGCCTTGAGGAATAGGCAAATTTTAATGGCCTTCCTAAGTCAATATTGGCCAGAAAATGGCCATCAATATTCAGATTTCTGGAGGATGCTATTCCACAGAAGAGGGCAAAAATTGAGAAGGCTTGCTTCTATGAGCCCTGTTGATGACATTCCCTAACAGAAGGAATTAGAAAAGAGATTGTACTTCCAAATCTTACAGGGTGGGAAGATATAATCAGCCCCAAAGATTCCAAGGTCCCAAGCCATGTAAAGGTGACAATCAGCACCTTGAACGAAACCCAAAGCCAATAGGAAAACAGTGCAGCTGTCAAAGAAATGGAGTGAAATGGGCAAATTGAGGTGTGCCTGTGACTCCTACAGTCACTGCATTCTGGACCAGCTGTAGATTCCAAGAGGGTTCATCATTGGTGCACACGGTGGAGCTGGGTCCTCTTAGCTAACTGCCACCTGCTCATCAGACTGGAGGTATGAGTTAAAGACACACAAATTGTGACTCATGCTTCAGTAGCAATTCAGATTGATACACCAAGAGATCCTGCATACAAATGTAATAGAAATATGATGCTGCAGGTCATGTTTTAAAATTTATCCATGACTTCATAAACCATGATTTATTATGCATTATGGACAAACACTGTGGCCTTGTGCCCTTCCCTGCCCCTTATCCCACCCATCTTTTCCAGTATCGATGCAGGAATACTGGTCTGCATTAAGCTAGAATTCATTTTTATCTTTCACCATACTTTTATTTGTTGTTCTACAAATACATTATGAGTAGCATATATCTATATATAAAATAAACCACAGAGTGGCATATTACAAAGGTTTTCATTTCAGTCCACTTCATGATGTTAACATGTAATTAATCTAGGGCAAAATGGTAATCCTTATCTCACCTATATATTCTCAGTATTGCACATTATAATTACTATATAATCGTTCATGTGCGAGTTCATGTGCGGGTTCATTCCCCCCCCCCCCCAATAGTAAAAGAATATAGATGGATGTTCTATATTTTAATTAAGAGGTCTTAGGCAGGGTGCATTCCCATCACCTACTACTGACTGTGTTTAATTTAAGGGACTGAAGCTGCAATCTTATACATGTAAAACATGTGTTATACAATTGAATTACAATTCCTCTCATGTCAGGAGCAAAATTCTTCAGTTCACTTGATGTGTATGGAAGAGAGATGGTGTAGAAGAATGTCCATCTGGAATGGACTCTGGAGAATATAACAATTTCATGTGAAGGCACTAATAATAGCTACAGTGTGACAGTAATAACTTAGCCCAATTTATTTCGGTATGTTTTATTCATCATTATTTATCATGCAGATAAAAAATGTCTCTCTTCAATATAGTGGTTCTTTTCAGAACAATAATAATGCAGCCCATTTTTTCTTCTACTTAGCTATACTATGTATACATCTACATTTAATATTTCTAAATGAATGTAGTAGGAAAATATTTTATTACTGTTTATTCATTTATTAGTTTGTGTAAATATACTGTAGTAAACAAGTGTAAATATACTGTAGTAATGCAGAAAAATTAACAATCCACTAGCAAGGCAGATAGAAATTATATAACATCCTGTAATTATACAGTAGTTACAGAAACAGTGGATTAATCCCAAAACAGTGGATTAGTCCTTGAGGATGGGGGCTTTTTCTCTGATGTCCTGACTGCTTTGACTTGCATTGCTGGGCTATAGTCGCAGTAGCCTGGAGTCAAAAGATGATCACCTGTTGCCAAATGGATTGCAGAGGTGATTCACTGTCTGGGGTGCCCAGGTCCTGGACTTCCCTCTGCAAGTGAGGTTCTTGTATGAGGCTGAATGGAAGGCTGCTTCTGACCCTACCCAATGAAGGATTCACAAAAACTTCTTACCAAGTGAAGAACAGTGGCCACAAAAAGGCCATTAATGAACTTGTGTGTGTGTGAAGATGCTGGGGTAAAGCTGCCACCAAGCCTTTGAGAATACAAGGCACTGCATCATGAAAAAATGCTAATTGCACTTTGTGCCTTAAGACTCCCCTCAGCTCATGATACCCTATTTGTACCTGCTAAATTACATCGATTCCCTTCTGCCCTTTATCCATATCATCTGCCATATGCAGGAGGGGGAGGAGCTTGAAGGGATTATTGTATAAACAGCTTGACCACAGAGACCTGGTGTGAAAACAGTAGTGAGAATTCTTTGGGAAGTCTGCTTTCTTGCCTTATTAGCTGATTGTGGAGTTTGCTTGAGACTGGCTGGAGATCCATTATTGGATCTCCCGTTTCATCATTACAAATGCCATGCTGCTTTCCATACTAGAACTGTTCTCCTTCTGGAGGCTCTGCTCAAGGTGGGAGGTGAAGACAATTCCACAATGGATGTGGAGCCATTTCTGGAAGAAGTCAACCCAGGGATTTTTGATGGCTATTTTTCTGGCCAATTATTTCCCGGTTTGTCTGCAACTGCCTATTTTACAGAAGTTTATACTCCTATCCCAAAATCGGTAGGGTGATGAAAGGGATCTGCCATTGGATTCAGGTGTGTGAAATCCTGTCTACCAACTGGCGGCAGGAAGCTGCGGGAATGGCCAAATCTTTCTACAATTTTAAACTCAAGCTGACTTTCCCCCTGCTTAATTGAACAGTCTACTTTTGCAAGCCTCCCCCCACTTTCTTTTAAGAAACAAGGTGCAGGGTCTCTCCCTATATACTGTACCTTCATTGAAAAAACAGAAGGATTAAGCCCTGGACAAATTTGATACTGAGTAACCAGCAGCAAGGAAGAATCATGGTCTATAGTTCCTGACCCCGAACCTTTAAACCCTGAGCCCAATCTGGCAGTATTGCTGCAGCCATTCTTAAAGTCAGATGGCAGAGCGTTTGAGCCCTGAGTTACACAGAGAGATATCTACAATCTACTTAATAATTTAAAATTTTCAAGGAAAATTTTTTGCCTGTGTTTGGCCAAGTAATGTCAGTGGACATTGGTTTCATATCCAGTTGTAAAACCCACGATAAAAGCATGCCGTCCTTAAAAAGGTAAAGGTTCCCCCCACACATTTGCGCAGTCGTGTCCGACTCTAGGGGCCAGTGCTCATCTCCGTTTGTTAGCTGAAGAGCCAGCGTTGTCCGAAGACGCTTCCACGGTCATGTGGCCAGCATGACGCATGCGGAACGCTGTTACCTACCCACCAAAGTGGTACCTATTCATCTACTTGCATTTGCATGCTTTCGAATTGCTAGGTTAGCAAGAGCTGGGGCGAGTGCAGGAGCTCACTCCGTCACGTGGGGCTAGGGATTCAAACCTCCAAACTTGTGATTTCAAGCAGCAGCTGGGAGCCTGCCAGAGGATTCTACAGGTACTCCTTGCTTACCGACTGCCTTGTTTAGCGACTGTTCAAAGTTAATACGGTGTAAAAAAAAGTAGCTTTGTGACCAATCCTCACATTTACAGCTGTTGCACTGCCCCACAGTCATGTGATCACCATTTGTGTGCTTCGCAACCAGCTTGTAACAAGCAGAGTTAATAGAGAAGGTGGAAGTAAAATCGTAAGTTGCAATCACGTGTTTTGCTTAGCAACCATGGCCCTTTGCTTAACAACCGAAGAGGAAGTAAGGTCGTAAGACCGTTGCAGTTGTGTGATTTTCTGCTTAGCAACTGAGGCACTTAGTGACTGAGTTGCCAGGACCAATGTGGTCACTAAGCGAGGACTACCTGTAATCAACTAATTAAGGTGACAGAGCTGAGCTTGCTAACTTGCTGTTAGCTCCTCTAACTCTCCTCAATCCCAAATAGTCTTGATTTTATTTAAAAGGAAACAGTGCAAATAAAGTCCTTTTTGCACTGAAGATGTTGCCTAGCCTGGCAATGAAACGTCTGCAAGAAAACAACAAGGCTCAGAGAGCACCAAGGATTCCACAAATAAAGTTCTATTTGCTTTTAAATTAAGAACTTAGCATCTATTATATGAATAAAACCCAGCATGTAGGAACATATGTATTAATAAGTTAGGACCTTGTTAGGACCATTAGTTAAAGAAAACTCATGTACACATTTTAATGTGCATGATGTGCCTAAATGAGGAGAAAAAAATTCATACAAACCAATGGAAAAATCAAATAGCATAAGCATCATTTAAAAAATAATTAAAGAAATTCAGCATATATAAATGGAAGATAAACTAAGTTGGAAATCGACTGTTACACAATTGTACAGGTGAATATTTTCAGTTTTAGATCAATGTATCCTAGAATTATAATTCAACATTTAAATATAAGACAAGCAGGAAGATAGATAGAATTAGCATGTTAGCATACCTTTCCCACAGAGGCAGCCTGTTTTAAAATACTTTGTTTAAGATCATTTGCTTTCTTCAAATGAAAAGAATTCCTCTGACTCTGGATGACAAACACTATTTCCTTTAGCTCTGCAAATAGAAATAAACTAATAAATAAGTAAGTAAATGATTGGTGTGAACAATAGTTAAGTGAATTCAGTATTATTGCAAGAAGCACACTGAAAAACATCTTGGGTTTTCAAATAATGTACATAGATATGAAAATCCCCTGAATTATAATAAAACTGGTTGAGAAAAGCAAGAAAAAAAGATTTCATTTTAAATAAAAGAACAGTGTGATATCATATATCCGTGAACTGGAATGAAAAAAATTAATTAACCACAGAAAGTCCAATTCACAAACTGTAGTGTGAAAAATAAGATACAATAAAAATACTCACGTAATTTTACATGAATTTGTATAGCAAACTGAATTCATAAAGTGTTTCTGCACTGAGCCTAAAGTAATTACTATTTCATTTAGAGTAAACAGTTTTAAATGCTACTCATTTTCTCAGATGCATCATGACCCCATAAAAACAAACTTAAATTTGTCTCATAGCTACAAAAAGAGTTCACACACTGATATTTATGAATATTGTGATTTCCTAACATACGTAACAGAATCTATTGAAATTTTAATGACCTCTTCACTTGTTTCAACTGCCGGTTAATCATCAGTTGTTCAGATAATTATAAGTATGATGAATAAAAGACATTGGTATCATCTAACTGAAGAGCTGTATACTGACATGCTATTAATTGCACCAACAGGCTGCCCTGATGCCTTACCACTTAATGTCAATATAGCTATAGATACAATTGCATTAAACCATCTATGCTGCTTATGGTATTCTAAGTTTTGACCTGGGCACGGTGAATGTCTTGCCGATGGTCCAAAGACAGCACAAGGGAATTCTCCGTCTTATCCACCAATTTCTTTTCCAGGCATACCTGATACCCAGGCCCTGGTTTCAACTGTTACCAAGATCAAGTAGAAGGGGCTCTTACTGCTAAACCCAGCTGATTAGTATTCTTATCAAAATTAGAAGAGCTTTCATTTTAATCAATGAGACCTTCAAAAAACTCGTTGCTGGCCAGAAAGATTTTCAGAGGGGTTACTAGTGCAGAGAAGGGAAGGATTAGGCCTTGCTTCTCCAATGCAGCCTGCAGCCTTCCCTTGAAAATATTCATCCCCTCCCCCAACAATGAAGTGAGAAAGGAATGTTTGTGTGTGGCTCTAAGACAATCACATCAGGAACTATCTCTGCTAATCTGGACTGTGGCTCTAACTGCTCTTGGTATGCACCATTCCTCCCAATGCATGTGTCCTGAGCCAGTTGGTTCATTGGGGCAAAACAGGTCTGCATCCCCCTGAGCATAATTCCATCAAGGGAACATTCAATGGAATGTTCTTATGGTTGTTGTGTGTTTTCTGGGCTGTGTGGCCGTGTTCTGGCAGTTTTGGTTCCTAACGTTTCGCCAGTAGCTGTGGCTGGCATCTTCAGAGGACAGGAGCACAGCTAGAAGATTCTCTCTGTGCCCAAGTGGAGGGTGTGTGTTCCTGCTGGTGTTTATAGCTGCTGAGAGGGTGTGTGTCTTCTGTGGGTCATTTACAAGAGATTAGGAGAGGGTTTTCTGTGGTGATTAGGGGGTGTGGTACTGTTGTCTGTGGGATTAGCACATCTATTGTGTGAGTTGTTTGTATCTTTCTGTGGTTGAGTAGAGTTCGTTGGCCTTTTGCAAGCTGTGTTTTTCAGGATTCTATAACAATATGACAATAAATGAATCGAAACCCTCTTTTTTTGGTAGCAGTTACAAGGATTAAGGCCTAGAAAGGTACTACCAGGGATAAACTGACAATGAACGAAACACGTATTATCCATCCTGACTGTTAGACTTACTATAAACTTTAATATCAAACAGGTTGACTTACCTTTGCTTATTTGACTTGAATTCCCACTTTTTCCAGGCATCTGTATTAAGAAACCAAAAGCAATCAAATGGGGGGGGGGGATCACTCTTAATGACAATTACAACTGGTTAAAAAATATTCACAAGCTTGAACAAAAATCTTTATATATCACAGGTTTCAAGCATTTAATGAGCTTCATACTTACCAACTCAGTAACTCTTTAAAAAGCCCTGCAAAGTTAGGCTAATCTTATTATTTCCATACAGCAGAGAACAGGACCTTGCCTAAGGCTGCCAAATGCATTGGTAGCTAAGACTTTAATTCCCTGTTCACATTCCTAGCTACCACACTGCACTATCCCCAGATTAAGCGAGTTTATTAAAAGGGGACTCAGCAGTACATTATTTTATACTGCTTAATTAGAAATTGTAGTATAGAAAATTGGCTACTGTGATCAAATTTACCATTTTAAATTACTGTTTGTTACAATCAATTGGAACTTACATAGATAGCTAAAGGGAATTACTCTTACAAGTAATTCCCTATAGCCAAATATTTATGAGAAGATACATCCCAGGAAATCTCAAATCCAAATTATACTACAATCCAAATACAGCTGAAAGGACCAAAACAAAATCTAATAATTCAGTGCCATGTACACAGATGTCAGAACTCAGCACTGTGCTTTGGAGCAAAAGGTTCACCATACCATCACCCAGGAAACCAAGTTCTAAAAATATCTTGACTACTATTTAGCAGTGACTAAGCAACTGACATAGCAGATACTGCTGAAATCGCCTATAGATTGTGCGACAATATCACTATTCAGGAGGAAGCATTTTCTAACCTGCACTGTAGCAGCATAAGAGGCACAATGGAATTATTTGTTTAAAGTATTTTTCAACCAACCTGCAAAGTATAGCTACTTTAACTTATTATTCCAAATCCTTGCTCACTATGACCTAACTTAAAAAGGTAGTGCTTACTGAATTTCTCCTACAGCCCTGTAATCACTTTGCTTTTCCTTTCCTTTCTCTTCCTCCCATCAGGTGTGAGCAATCTACACCTCTCAAGGTCCCTTTTATGGCATTCAGGGCATCCTCTGGCTATAACTACTGATTTTTCCCATTTTGAGGTAGAAAGTAGTTTCCTGACATTTTGAGAGTAAGGTATGGGAAAATGACACTGTAAGTCCTAAAACAAACACATCTCCATAAAAAAACAACCCTCAAATTTCCCCAAAATTCTATTCTATTCTATCCATTAAGAGTGACGCTTGGCCACTAAAAGGTTACCCATACCAGCTTTATAGAGCCTGCACCTCCACCTTCCTCAGTAATGCAGTGCATACAGAAGTACAAAAAAGATACTCCATATAAATTTACATAATATTATTTCATGGAGCCTCTTTCAAAAGTGTAAGTACTAGAAATGTTGAAGCAGAGATAAATATTTGCATTTCTAGATATTAAGTTTATGCAGGCTGCTTGCATTTCCAGATATTACATTTTGCTAGCTGCTTTGGGAAGGGTCTGTTTTGAAAGGTGAACACTTTACAGGTGGTCCTCACTTAACAACCACTCATTCAACGACTGTTCAAACTTACGATGACGCTGAACAAGTGGTACTTACGACCGGTCCTTGAAGTTCCAGCCGTTGCAGTGTCCCTGTGGCCATGTAATCGTGATTTATTTATTTATTTATCTATCTATCAAATTTATCACCGCCCATCTCTACAAAGTAGACTCTGGGCAGTTTACAATAAAATATTAAAACTAAAAACCTATAACTCTTAAAATACATCCAATAATAAATAGTAAAAATCCAAATGATGGTAAGATCTTAAAAGGAGGACACCACTAAGCCAACCGCCCCCAGGAGGAACTATTACTTCCTTTGTCCCAAGCAAGGCGGCAGAACCAGGTCTTTAAAGACCTCCGGAACTCCAGGAGCAAGGGCCCCCGCCTCACCTCTGGGGGCAAGATATTCCACAGGGCAGGTGCTATCGCAGAGAAGGCACGCCTCTTGGACCCCGCTAGATGAAACTCTTTTGTTGATGGGGTCCGAAGCATGCCCTCCCTGCATGACCGGGTGGGCTGGGTAGATGTGACTGGGATGACACGGTCCCTCAGGTACCCTGGCCCCATGCCATGTAGGGCTTTAAAGGTGATAACCAACACCTTGAATTGGACCTGGAAGCAAACTGGTACCCAATGCAGCTCGTGGAGCAGCGGTGTTATATGTGCTGATCTTATAGCACCTGTAACTGCTCGTGCGGCCGCATTCTGGACCAGCTGAAGCTTCCAGATACTCTTCAAGGGTAGCCCCATGTAGAGCACGTTGCAATAATCTATATGAGAGATCTGGGCACTCGGCGACTGGCTCACAATTACAAAGTTGCAGTGTCTTGAAGTCACGTGATCACCATTTGTGACCTTCACTGCCGGCTTCCAACAAGCATAGGTTGACCATACGTACCGTTTTAAACGGGACAGTACTGTTTTTTTCACATTTCCCAACCGTCCCGTCATTTTAATATAAATGTCAATTTTGTCCCGTTTTTTTTTTAAAAATTAGCAAAATGTCAGGCATGGGAAGATTGATTCAGCCAAGATGCAATTATCATTTAAAAAGTGCTTGATTGAGGTGCCTGATGTTGGGTGAGACTAGAGAGAGGCAAGGAATGCGGAAAGAGAGAGAGAGAGGGAGACAGAGAGAGAGACAGCGAGAGGGATCTTTGCCACTGCCTCTGCTCTGCTCTTAGCTGGTTGCTCTCTGCTCTCTGTTTGTTTTATTAAAATGTGTTCGGGATGTGATCCTGCCTGCTTTTTTCAAGAGTGAAACTGATTATTTCTCCAGCTCGGCAAGAGAGAGTCTTTCGTTTGGGATTGTGGGAGAGAGAGAAAGAGGGAGGAAAAAAAGCAGCAGGAGGAGGAGGGAAGGCAGAAGGAAGAGAAGCCTCGCCGGGCGTGGAGTTTTTGAATCCTCCCTTCCCTGCCTCTCTTCTCTCCCCCCTCCCCTCCTTCCTGCGATCTGTGATGTTACAAAGCCCGTGAGCTGTGCTTTCCCCATTCGCCTCCTGTCAAATACAGTCCCCCTCTACGTCTACCTAAATTTTTGTATGAGTTCTGTCACTGAAGAATAATTGTTAGCTCAATATGTTCATGTAATAAAACTTTTTCATTTCAATGAAAACAAAAACATTTTTATATATACAGTAATCTGTTTAAGGACCAGCAAATGCATCTTAAAAACTATTTAAAACTTTTTTTATCGTCTTACTTTTCATGAATACGGAATATTACATAAGTTTAACCCCATCCCATTTTTGCCATCCCAATGTCCCGTTTTTGTCTCAAGGAAATATAGTCAGCCTAGACAAGCAAAGTCAATGGGGAAGCTGACAGGAGCTTGCAAATGGCGACCATGTGACATCATGCTAATTGATGGCACGACATTCGCTTAATGACAGCAACTGGAAGTGCCAGAATTGCTTTCGCTAAGCGGCGTAGTCACGTGACATCGCACTTTACGACTGCGTTTAGTGATGGAAATTCTGGTCCCAATTGCCATCATTAACTGAGGACTACCTGTATTTCACATGCAATTAATTTTAACCATTAATTGAATTAATATGAATATGCTTGTCCTCAGGTAGGTACTGTATGTAACTGTGGGTTCTACAGGGTAGGAGCGCGCATACATACTGTATATACATAGTTCAGGACTGTGCAGACCTTCAAAGTGTGGCTTGGCTTGGATGAAGCTTCGAATTGAGCATCACCTCAAAGCTGCTTCCTGAAGCAATGTGGTCCCTTGCTTCTGGGACTGAAGTGATGCTGCCATGATGTGTTGCCTAGCCTTGCTTCACAGCCCCTCTCAGCCTGCTTCTGCAGAGGTCACATTGGAAGAAGCCCTCTTCAATGAGTGCCATGAGAGACTGCTGAGGAGACTTTTCCTGAGGTGCTGGCCAAAGGAGGGCCACCCAGGCAAGCCATGGATCATCCAGGCCAGGCAGTCTGGTATGCCTCGCAGGCTATCCCTTTAGAAGCCATCCTCTCTTTAATCTCCATAGGTCTGCTTCTGTATTCCTACCCGAATAGCTGGATTGCATTATTAGAGCTCTACATATACAGTCAGGACCAGAAATATTGGAACAAGGATAACTGTTTTGGCAGTTGGCCTCTGTACACCACCACATTGAAGTTGAAAGGAAACATACCCAGATGGGAGCGAAGTCAGGATTTTCAGCTGTAGTTCAAGGGGTGTGACAAAAGTGGGGCACTAACCATTCAGGAAGTACAACCAGTGGCATACACACACACCCATCGTTGGTGGCTCATAAGTAATGGAACAAACCAACATCATTACAACCATGAGGATCGCCTTTAATACCCGGATGAAAATCCTTTGCAGTCAATGACTGCCTGAAGTCTGGAACCCATGGACATGACCAAATGCTGAGTTTCCTCCCTCGAGATGCTTTGCCAGGCCTTTACTGCAGCTGCCTTCAGTTGCTGCTTGTTTGTGGGTCTTTCTGCCTTCCGTCTTGTCTTCAGTAAGTGAAAAGCATGCTCTATTGGGTTGAGATCAGGTGACTGACTTGGCCATTGAAGAACATCCCACTTGTTTGCCTTGAGAAACTCTTGGGTAGCTTTTGCTGTATGTTTTTGGTCATTATCCATCTGCAATATGAAGTGGCGTCCTATCAGTTTGGCAGCATTTGGCTGAATCTGAGCAGAAAGTATAGCCCTATACACTTCAGAATTCATCCTGCTGCTTTTATCAGCAGTCAGGTCATCAATAAACACCAGTGACCCAGTTCCATTGGCAGCCATACATGCCCATGCCATAACACTGCCTCCACCATGTTTGACAGATGATGTGGTATGCTTTGGATCATGAGCTGTTCCTTTCCTTCTCCATACTTTTCTCTTCCCATCATTCTGGTGCAAGTTAATCTTGGTTTCATCAGTCCAAAGAATCTTATTCCAGAACTGGGCAGGCTTTTTTAGGTGTTTGCTGGCAAAGTCTAATCTGGCCTTTCTGTTCTTGAGCATTACCAGTGGTTTGCACCTTGTTGTGAAGCCTCTGTATTTACATTCATAAAGCTGTCTCTTGACTGTAGATGTTGACAATGACATGCCTACCTCCTCAAGAGCGTTCTTGACCTGGCTAGATGTTGTGAAAGGGTTCCTCTTCACCATGAGCAGAATTCTGCAGTCATCCACTTTACTTGTCTTCTGTGGTCTTCCAGGCCTTTTGCCGTTGCTGAGCTTGCCAGTTAATTCCTTCTTTTTCAGGATGCTCCAAACTGTTGTATTGGCCACTCCCAATCTTTTTGCTATCTCTCTGATGGGTTTATTTTGTTTCCTCAGCCTAATGATGGCCTCCTTCACTCACATGGACACCTCTTTGGACCTCATGTTGGGAGTTCCAGTGAACAGCTACCAAATGCAAATGTAACACTCAGAACCACCTCCAGGCCTTTTATCTGCTTGATTGGTCATGGGTTACCCAGGAAACAGGCCACACCTGGCCATGCAGCTGCTTGTCAGCCATTCATTCCATTACTTATGAGCCACCAACGATGGGTGTGTGTGTATGCCACTGGCTGTACTTCCTGAATGGTTAGTGCCCCACTTATGTCAAACCCCTTGAATTACAGCTGAAAATCCTGACTTCGCTCCCATCTGGGTGTGTTTCCTTTCAACTTCAATGTGGTGGTGTACAGAGGCCAACTGCCAAAACAGTTATCTTTGTTCCAATATTTCTGGTCCTGACTGTATTATCCTAGTTCCTGGACTTCCACTATTCTTTTAAGCTGCCTTTTTCTGAAGTCTGATTTCTCAATATATCTATCTCATGTATAAATATTCTGAACCCTTTCTGAATTTGTGCCTCTTGTCTCTGGACAAGAGGAGTTTCATTTTTCAGTGCTAGACACTGGTGAGACATTTATTTCCAACATTATTATACTTCTTTAAGAATGTCAGGTAAACAGCCTGGGATGATGGTATCCTTCAGAGCTTGCTCTGATTCTTCAGTCCCCAATATAAATTTGGTAATTTCTTTTAATTGTCTCTGGTGGCTAACATGGCCTGTTACAAAGTTTGGCTGATAAAGTGATGCAATTTTTTCCTTAAGTCAAGGCAATGCATTGGTTAATAGCCCACTTAGACGTCTATAATGTGTTTTATTAAGGATTACCTTCCAATTCAGAACACATTTAGGATGCTTTTGCTTCATTACTGGCTGGAGTGTAGAACCAAGTTCATTAACACTGTTTATTAGTTTCCAAGTCCAATTCAGGTCCCTGAACGCCTACATGCCATCTGGGAAAAGCTTCTTCTCTATAATGAATGATTGTTACTAATGTCGCTGGGAAAAGCCTTGCTCTGTATCACTTTATGCACTTTTTTGACACCTTCTGTAGAATTCCTTTAGAGAGTTTAGATCTCTATTGAGCTTTCACTGAGAAGTTATATATTTTAGACCTTAATATTGTTCAAGAATCTATTGTGCACATCAGATTGGTTATTGCTATCACTCTTTTTGGCAGCTTGTTTTTAAAAGGTGGCTTGTGTTTAGGGACTTTTTTTTGAAAAAGCAAGTTTTTAAAATAATTAAACTATGACAGCCAATGAGATAAATCATTCAGTATTTCTAATGTAATAAATAGATTAGGGTAACTTAAAAGGGACTGAAAATAAAAATGATAAAAAATATGCCCAGTGATTAGGCAGTCAGTGTTGTTAAGAGTATTTTGTATAGGGGGCATGCAGAATTGAATATTTAATATATTTAAAGACTGTTTTTTAATGTACAATGTATCTTCCATAAAAATAAATATAATACAGTTTAAAATTCAAATCACATAAATATTTCAGACAATAAAATAAGAAAAATATTGAAAACGTATAACTAATGTATAAATGTATAACATTTCTAGCAATGTAAGAACTATATGTTACTTAAGAAGAGCAATGTGATACACACACACACACTATATATAAAGCCAGTTTGGTCTAGTGGTTAAGGCATCGGGCTAGAAACCGGGAGACCCTGAGTTCTAGCACCGCCTTAGCCATGAAGCCAGCTGGGTGACCTTGGGCCAGTCACTTTCTCTCAGCCCTAGGAAGGAGGCAATTGCAAACCACTTCCTAAAAACCTTGCCAAGAAAACTGCAGGGTCTTGTCCAGGCAGTCTCTGAGAATTGGACATGATTGAATGGATTAAAAAAAAATATCATACACACACACACACACTGTACATCTGATGAAGTGGGGTCACACTTATGAAGGTAATGTTGGCAGTAGGGAATAACCATGCAATATATGAAGGAAAGTATTCTCAGTCTACTGACTAGCCCTGGCATATCCTGGTGGTCTCCCATCCAAGTACTAACAAAGCTGGGCTGAGTGCTATCCCCTGCTGTGACATGCAGTGTCTTTCCACATATATGGAACCATACATGAACAGTATTTTTATTTTCTTCGTTTGAATTTATAAGCCACCCAACTCCAATGGACTTAATGGACAGTAAGCACGATGGGTATCAAAACAGAACTTTAAAATATGAGATTACAAGGCAGTTCACAATCAGAGCTGTGAAAAACTTCTTTTCCATTTCAAGCAAACCTATTTATATCAGAATTTGACACATTTTACAGGTAAATCTTTTCAAAGCTTCCTGCTCTCTTCTGACAAAAAATTAGTACCTCTGACAGGAGTTCAATCCAATCCTTTCCATTTTCAGCAGCAACATGTAGAATTAAAGCTGGAAAAAAGGACATCAAAGTTAGCTTTCTCTCAAATTTGTACCTCATTTTTTAAAATACAACAAATTATGTTTACATAGAATTTAAAAATCAATTTAGATAATAATATCTCTTAAATGGGTAGAAGGTCTGTAATAGTCTTATTCAAGCATGGGATAATTATGTTTAAAATTAGTATTGCTTAGTGTAGTGTGAAAATGTTATTCCCATGCTTCCTGGAATAAAAAATTACTGGTCTGATGTGAAGCCAATTTATATAGCTTCAAGTCAAAAGAAAACCTATACATATATAAATACACACATACCTTTGTCAACTAGCACTTCACTTTTCTAAATAATATAAATGGCATACCGATAGTCCCTTTACCCTTAGGCTAAGCTGAATGTTTGTACTGTATTTATTAGAGAGGACTCCTTCAGAGGGAGGAATTGTTCATGCTCCATTTTTCCTGAAACAATGCCAGGAGAGGGAGTCTAGGAGAGAGCTGTCATTGTTCTGGCCACGATCAGAACAGCTGCAGAACCACCACTAATATGCTTCCCAAACGTTTGCAGTTAAAGATCTTCAAGTCCTAAGATAGACAGAAGCAATACTATCTGGCATATTTTGAAAACAGGTTTGCCATATAACCACATTAAATTAGATTTGAGGTGGGAAGAGGTAGCGCTGAACTCAGCTTCAGAAAAGACAACAATATTCAAGACACACACTACGGTTTTGTACTCTTTTGATTTGTTTTGCTGTGTGTGTTCTTCCTAAGGCCTTGATATCCTGTTTTATATATGATGAGCAGAACTGTTTTACAATAGTTCAAATTTATTTGATAAGTAATGGAATAATGCATAGCACAGAATTTACCAATACAGTTGAGTTAGTCCAATGAACTGTCTGTCACAATCTCAATAAGTTTTTCAAAGTAATTATGACTAATATTTTCATGATTTAAGATGTTTTATTTAATATACATTATTTTGAATTCGCTTACACTGAATCTTATTTGTTCTTGTGATTCTCTCATCATTTTTTCTTATTCTGCTTTAAAATCCATTATCCTGAATAATTTGAGACCATCTTCAAGTTTGGCTACAGAACAGTTCACCTAAATACATACTGGCAGTTATGCTGTGTAGATACCAAAAGCACATTTCATTTCTAAAGCAACTTACAATCTACAAGAAGCAGTTAGACATAGTCGTTAGAAGACTTGCAGCAAGGTTTTATGAGTGTTATACCTGTCAGGTGTGGTTGTGTACAATCAAGCCAACGCTTGGATACAACTGTGGGCTGGATAAAGGCAAACTGGCTGAAGTAGACGACGGAGTCAGTTGAGTAGCATTCTGGGTATGGTTCCACTCCCCTTGCAGGAACAGGTACATAGCATTGTGCTAAATAACCCTATTACTAGCTGTTATGGTGGCCACCTTTCTGAACAAGGATAGCCTTGTACATACTGTACGTTGGTAGCCTCAACATCAGATTACTGTATTGTGCCCTTGAGTGGTTCAGAGGTAACAGCTAGTGCAGAATACTGCAGCTGGGTTACTCAGAGCAGCTCATTTTCACGCACATGTAACTTCTGTTTACAAGATATGCTGTTGGTTCCAACAGTTTGATATCATCTCAGGGACAGACTGCTTCCACCCAGGGCTATTTGGAGAAACATTCTGGGAGAACTGGCCAGGCCGCAGTCTGGATATTCATTTAGCTGCCTGTTCTTGTATCCTGAGCAACAAAAGTTTGCCTTAAATTGAACTTATGTGACAAGGGCTTTCCTTGATTTCTTCTCTGCCCTTTCACCTCAGTTAAATGAACAGTTTATAATTTTATTGTTTATATATCATTTGTGTAAATGTCACTGTACAGCTGTTTTAAAGAAGGGTGTTTTGATATTTCTTTTAATGAAATTGTTATACAAATCTCATAATAATATGATTTATGAATCACTTGAATTGCACTATTGTATGTAAAGTACGAATTTCCTTATGGAGCATACATTGTTCAGGAATTAACAATTTTAAGTCTGAAATCTTTTAAATGTAATATCCTAAGTAAGAAATAAACTGTTTAACCTATTTCAACCAGAGCAGAATGTGGCAGCACAACTGATAGATAAGAATTGCTTTAGCAGGATTAAGCCGCTGATTTAGGTGCTGGCTGCACCAGCTATTTCTTTGTTTCCGAGAGTAATTCAAGTCTTACATGACTTGGAACAGATTACCTTTAGGACCATCTGCTCAAGTTAAATATACCTGTGCACATCAATCAGAAGTTGTTCTGGAAGTTAGAGGGATGGATGGAAGTCTCTTTGTTACTCCCTCAGTATGTATGTATGTATGTATGTATGTATGTATGTATGTATGCATGCATGCATGCATGCATCCATCCATCCATCCATCCATCCATCCATCCATCCATCCATCCATCCATCCATCTCACAAAACGTGACAATGGTCTTTTCCACAGACCAATTACAACAGGGGACAGATGAAGCAACTGCCAAATGTTACATAGCCTGTAGCCTTCCAGGTCTCCTCTGACCGTCCAATCCTTTCCTGTTGCCAGCCTTCTCTGACCACCTCCTTCCATTGGCCTGGTCAGGCAACCACAGCAATCACCAATTCCACAGGTGTGCATTTCTTGGCAGATTCACACGGCAGCCTGGTGACGTTCCAGGCCCTACACAACTCTGCTGAGACTCTCCTCTCCGCACTGACTTTCTGCCAAATTGCTCCACAATGACAGCTGCAGCTTTGAGGGCTCACCAGTGCCAGCTGTGCGGTGGCAAGAATAGAACTCCTCCTCCATGCTGCTTTCAGCATCTCCATCATTTTAGAACTACCAGACCACCACACCAGGCCAGTTTTTCCTTTGCTGTTCTCTTCTTCCACTTTCTTTTCTACTGCTTCTCCTTTCACTCTTCTTTCTCATCCAGCTCTGCCTTGTACTTCCCCAATAACTCTCAGAGGCAGAATTATAGATTTACTGAGCATGAGGGATAGCGAGAAAGGTTATTCTTTTATGAGGGAAAGGGAGTATCACCCCTAGTTTGCAGTCTTGAAGATAGGTGTTTTTGAATCTGTGCCTATGAAGTGGCTTTCTACTCACATTCTGGAAAGGTTGACCAGTGTTATTCTATATGTTCAAAGTTTAATGCTGATGTTGATGTTTTTATTTGTATTATAAGAAAATTTATTTCCTTTTCTGTATTCCTTGTTTTCCACATATTAGAGCAATAAAAGACTAAAAAGCAAATGCACTCTACGGAGCCACCATCTTTCACTCCAGCAACAACATCCTAAACTGTGGGTCTGCTGTTTCAGGAGGAGTGTAATCCTGTTCAAAATATGCTAAACATGAATTCCCAAGTGCAGTCTCCTATTGACCCACAATACTGTCTAGATTTAATTTCAGCTTGACTTTCTTTATCCAGCCTATTAGCAAACTTAGGCAAGGGCACTGATTGCATTCTTAATTTTATTTAGATTATGCCTGAATAATCAAAAATATTATTAGTTAATAAAAAATAACTTTGCTGGAGAGCATTTGGGAGATGATGTGTGCGCACCATCTGTCCTAAGGGGTTTTATTGTACACCCCCAGGAGTTAATGCAGATTATGGTGAATAGTGCCACACAGAAAAAAAATATTTAGATGAGAAAATAGCAATAAACTCATGAAATCATGTGATAAGTATCCATATACTGTCAAGCGATCATCTACAACTTACATTTGGCTGCCTTAAATCCATCTATGTAAATTCCTGATAAATTATTTTAGAATATTCTAGAATTAGAAGCCCATGTGTAACTGTTATTAAAATAAATGGGATTTACTTTTGATGAGATACAGTATTTTTAAATCAGGGTGCAAGAGTTTTTGTTACATTTTGAAAAACAGACTTTGCACAAGCAAATTCAATGTCATCTTCAAAATTATAGCTTCAAGATTAACACAAAAAAACCCTTCACTGGAGAAATGTAACTTTTACAAAATCTCTTTTCCAAAAACTTATTCTTCTTGGGAGTTTGTTGTTCCTGTTCTTGTTTTTTCATGCTGATCAGAATTTAAGGAACTAGACATGAATTAAAATGCAGGTGAGACAAAGGGTGCACATCCCATAACTTTTAAAAATCTCAAAAACACAGAATCCTATTTCTGATACAAAATTAATATAGCATGGATCTAATTAAGAATTACACAGCTAAACCACATAAAACATTTTTCTTTAAAAACTTAACACTATGAAAGAAACCCTGTAAATAAATCTAGCTTCTATTTCAATAATTTATTTATTTATTTTATTTATTTATTGGATTTATCACCGCCCAACTCCCCCAAGGGGGACTCTGGGCAGTTTACAACAGAATTAAAATCATTAATATATATTTATAAATAAAATAAAATACATAATAATGAATAACATGAGATCCAATGGCAGAATATTCTTAAGTTTGTAAAAAAGGGCCCCT
Organism: Charina bottae; assembly: GCA_023362775.1. Taxonomy (NCBI): domain Eukaryota; kingdom Metazoa; phylum Chordata; class Lepidosauria; order Squamata; family Charinaidae; genus Charina; species Charina bottae. The sequence goes on from JALMGJ010000004.1 coordinate 106,155,129, forward strand.
CAGAGCTAATCTAAGGTGCTAGCCATCTCCAGGTATCTCCAATCTCCTTCTGACCCCAAGCATACTGACAAAACCAGGTTTTGAGTCTTTTTCGGAAGTCCAGGAGTGAGGGGGACCGTCTGATCTCCGGGGGCAGAATATTCCAAAGGGCAGGGGCAACAGCAGAGAAAGCACGCTTCCGAGACCCCGCTAGGTGGAACTCCTTAACTGATGGGGTCTGTAGCATGCCCTCTCTGCATACCCGGGTGGGATGGGATGAAGTGATGGGGATGAGACGATCCCTTAGGTATCCTGGTCCCATGCCATGTAGGGCTTTAAAGGTGATAAGGGGAAGCAGAGAGGAAGGCGGAGCACTGGATAAGAAGCGAGCACGCAGCTCAGAGAGCCTAGCCTATTTCCCCAAACGTCAGAAGAAAGCTCCACCCTAGGTTGAGCTGATATACTTGGGAATCTTCAGGCACTGTTAGTTTAGCAGGATTTCTGCTTGTAGGTATGTAATAAACACTAGAGACTAGATTCCTGGCCTCGGCGTGTTATTTCTGCATCTACACACGACAATAACCAACACCTTGAATTGTACCCGGAAGCAAACTGGAACCCAGTGCAGCTCGCGTAGCAAAGGTGTTACATGTGTCCTCCTTGGGACACCCAAAACTGTCCGCGCGGCTGCATTCTGGATCAGTTGTAGCTTCCGGATATTCTTCAAGGGTAGCCCCATGTAGAGCGCATTACAGTAGTCTATGTGGGAGATAACCAGGGCATGAGTGACTGTTCGAAGGGCCTCTTGTTCCAGGAAGGGGCGCAACTGGTGCACAACACGAAGTTGGGCAAAAGCCCTCCTGGCCACGACTGCCACCTGCTCTTCAAGCAGGAGTCGTGAGTCCAAGAGGACTCCCAAGTTGCGCACCGGGTCTGTCTGGGGTAGTGCAACCCCATCCAGAGTTAAAGATGATAATTTCCCAGAAGCCAAGGAGCCATTAATCCACAGCCACTCTGTCTTACTAGGGTTCAGCTGAAGCCTGTTTTTCCCCATCCAGGCCCCTACAGCCCCCAGGCACTGGACAGGACGGTCACTGCATCACTTACTTCACCCGAGATGGAGATATACAATTGGGTATCATCGGCATATTGATGATACCTCACCCCATGGTGTCGGATAATCTCTCCCAGCGGTTTCATGTAGATGTTAAAAAGGAGTGGAGAGAGTACCGAGCCCTGTGGGACCCCACAAAGAAGGGCCCGCGGACTGGATGTCTCGCTCCCAATTAACACCGACTAAACCTGGCCTCGGAGGAAGGAGGTGAACCAGCGTAAAACCACGCCGCCCACCCCCAACTCCCTAAGCCGTTCCAGAAGGATACCGTGGTCGACGGTATCGAATGCCGCTGAGAGATCTAAGAGAGCAAGGATGGACGCACTCCCTCCATCCCGCTCTCGCCAGAGATCATCCATAAGCGCGACCAATGCGGTCTCTGTCCCATATCCCGGCCTGAAACCTGACTGAAAGGGGTCCAGATAATCCGTTTCCTCCAGAATCCTCTGGAGTTGCAACGCCACCACCTTCTCAACCACCTTTCCCAAAAAGGGAAGGTGGGAGACTGGACGAAAATTATCCAGTATAGTAGGGTCCAGCGATGGCTTCTTGAGAAGGGGGCGAACCAGCGCCTCCTTAAAAGCCGCCGGGAACACCCCCTCTCCCAAGGATGCATTCACCATCGCTTGGACCCAACTACAAGTCCCCTCCCGAGCTGCTTTCACCAGCCAGGAGGGGCATGGATCTAATTGACAGGTGGTGGCATTTACAGTCCAGAGAACTCTGTCCACTTCCTAAGGTCCAACAGGATCAAACTGTTCCCAGATAACAAAGTTATATAGTATAATGTATAATGCAGTACTATGCAAATTAGACCTGTTAAGTTCAAGGGGACTCACTAACACAGATGTGGATATAAAATTCACTTTAGTCATGTTTACACTGCCAAACATACATAGGCCATTTCCTTTCTAGTTTGTGTCAGCACTTCTCTCGTTTTTTTGCTTACTGCTCCACTGCCTCATATCACAAAGTTGAATCCAAATGAGTATCACATGCAAATTCCCTTTTGCATGTACATGTGGATCAAATATTTATTTCCCCTTCCTCTTTTCCAATCCTTTTCTCTATTGGTTTGGTAAATTATACAATACAGTTAGGTATCTAAAGTGAATACTACCGAAATAAAACATATTCCCAGATCATCACTTGATGAATAATGAGACTGAGGCTTCAGCTCAGCAGATATACAAGCTTACTTTTAGATTTCTACAACTGAAAGTTCCAGAGAAAATGATTTAATTATTTAACTAAGAGTGTTGGTCTATGTATTATTCAGAAGTAACGCCACTGAGTTTGATGGGATTTAGGCAGAAATAAATGTGTACAGGATTGCAGATTTTTTGAACATTTATTTAAATCTTGGGTTCTCCTAGGCCTGTCGATGTATGGGTGGTCTTATTTGGCTACATTAAATAAGATAACCCAAACATCAGTAAAAGAAGAAACAATGAAGTATGTTTCCAGATAACATTTGTGATTACTGACATTTAAGTGATATGATTTTAACAGTGCCTACACTGTTACCGTCTTCCATTTGAACTAGCAGAGGCCTCTTGTAACACAGAGAGGATTTTCATCAGTTTCTCCCCCTGTGCCTTAACGCTATCTTTCTTGCTGATCTGAAAGGTCCCTATTGCTGTCGGTAGCACATTTTCAGCAGGCAGAGTCTTCAGGGGAAATGGGGAATCAACAGCCTCCCCTCCTCTATGAATAGTACAAGCCTATGTTGGATCAAAAGCTTTTCTACAAATGAAAGGACACCATTAGAATGAATCAGAGTTTATCGGGCTTCCTCCTAGGTTTTATTATAGAGCTGAAAAATACACAAAAGGCAGTGACAGATCTCAGGAACTTTTTCTCTCTGTATGCCAAACGACCTAAGTGAGATTATATAACTTCAAAAACTGGAACTTAATATATTCGCTTCCCCTTTTTGTCCCCATTATTTTCCCTTATGCATTATGTTTTGTAAGGTCTATAGACATTATTTTATATTTTAATTTTTGTATAGCAGTTAGAAAGTTTTAGGTGCTCTGTGAATGCTACTATTACCATTAAAGCCTGTGCAAAAATATACCAAAATAATATTAATGACTATCCTTCATTTTTTTCCTTTCCTTGGAGATGTTTTACTCTTGTTTGAATCAACATGTGTTTGGATAGTTTCTTTTATTTATCTTCCACTGATAGTTCTGTGATGTAACATAGATTTTATCAGACTGACAATCTTAGTTGGTTATATATTACACTGCACAGAATAAGTAAATGTCTGTTCCTAGAGGGAAAATCTCATGTTTGTGGGTACAAAATAATAACACCTGCTCTAGAAATCAGGGTGAAGGGAAGGGCTCCTTATATTTATACTGCAACTTAGCTTTCTTGGCTTAACATATACAGTATGGTATCTGTGTCACCAGATAACAGAAACAGAGATGAAAATCAAAAGAAGAGATCCAACTAGCCAATTTTTACCCACTGCCTGATAATACTTTATGCTTACACATTTCTAGTTTCTCCATTTTTATGCTTAAGAGAGTTTCAGTGTACAAACCTGGGTAGGAAATGGTACTAAGAGACAAAAAGATAAATTATAATTCCTAGGCAAAAGCTAGTTTGAAAATGCCATCTGCTAAATGCCAGAAGTCAGTTGAAGCTGGGGACATACAAATAAAATAAATATTTTTAAAAAGTCTTTTTCTACAATAATAGAGAAATGTTTTTATCTTTTTTTCAAATAAGATGCCATCATATAATTAAATCTTATTAATTTGATTTGTGGTACTGTAAATATAGCATTTGCATATATTCTGCTGGCTCCAGAGCATCTTAATACAGGTCTCTCAGTTTTCCTCAGGTAGATACTGGGTTCTCTTAAATCCTCTAGCAGTATAGCTATCCTATGACAGAGAGGTCACAGAAACATTCGACAACTCCATCTCATCAAGGTGAATATATCTACCAGTTCTTTGTTGCCATCTCATAAAGCTCCCCAGTGGCTTTTCTATAGTTAATTGTGTTGCCCAAATTTACAGCAGCTGCCATTTTAAACTAGAATTTTAAACTAATGAAAAACCATGAAACCATGCCTCAAATACAGGCTAATACCAACTAGACATGACATTCATTCTGGGTTCGTTATCAGACATAAGCATAGGAAAACTATCAACCCTGGCTACTCAATCACATGGCCCACACATGGAGGCTAATTGAATACATATTATGGGAACACACTCTGTGTTTTCTAGCATATCTGGAACTGATTTGCTTTTTTCTTTACATTTTATACATAAATAATCAGTGTGTAAATTCCAGGCCAATTCTGCCAAGATGACTGTTTCTCCTTCCTTTGTCATGTTTAAGCATTGTGCATCCCTTGTTCAGTGCCTGCCTTCGCCAACTACATGCTATCATTGCTTTTCCACCCTCAAAGACCTATCTGAATGAGAAAAGACACGTTGCAGCAACATCCCGATACCCCTGCGAGAGAACAGATCCCATATGAACATAACAGCAGCCTCTTCAATGAGGCAGGGTGGGTGTGTTATTTATACGCTGCTTCTTGGGCACAAAAACGGAGCTCCAGCGGGACTAAACCCAGAGAGATTTTAACAGACGGCTAAATCTGCCCTGCTACCCATCCATCAAAACTTGCCTTTGCCCCGTCCCATGTTAAGGAGAATGGCTGAGAGACGTTTCCCCTCTGACTGATTCGGTGTGAGGGGAGACACACAAAGCCCGGGGAACGCACCCGCCCACCGCTGCCTTTAAGGTGTCCTGCACACCATAAATAAGGCCAGCGCGTTTCCCGTCCTCGCATCGATGGCAGAATAAGGATCACCAGCGGGGGCAGTAAATTTCACGCCATGCCAGCTTCGGGCTCAAGGGCTGGGAGAAGAGCACTTTAAGAGAGTTAAGAGCACCCCGCCTCTCCGGAGTTTGCAACTCGTTTCCGGGGTTAGCTCCCCCCCCTCCCCCACAACCTCAGGAAAACAAGGGATTGGGGTCTGGACTCCGGACTCTTTCCCCCGCCGGACGGGCTACAGCGCTTAACCGAGGAGGGACAGAAAACAGCGTCCGCTCGAGCAACGCCGAGGGGCGAAGGGCAGGTGACTTCCCTTGGTTCTCCGCCAGCCTATCCCGCGAACAAACTTCAAGGCAGGGCGAAGCTCCCGCCGCATCCGGTTCCCTTCTCGGGCGGGCGAGCGGGCAAGGCTAGCGGGTAGAAAGCAGCTCTTGTGCCGCGACTGCCGCTGCCTTTTCCTTTCCCGCCCCAAACGGGAAAGAGGCGGCAGCAGCAGCTGCTGCTGCTGCTGCTGCTCTTGCTCCGGCTCCCCGGTCCCGCTCAGCAACTCACTCACCTCGGGCGCAGCACGAGAGGAGGAAAAAGGCAGCCAAGGCGGAGGGCGTCCTGAGCCAGCCGCGCTCCTCCCCGCGCTGCATTCCAACGGCGGCCGCGGCGTCTCTTTCCCCGAGTTCGCAGCTCCGGCAGAGGGAACGCGCTGGTCTGCGCGTCTGCTGCGGCTGGAGCCGATTTCCAGCGGCCTCGGGATGGTCTCGGCGCCGGGCAGCTCTGTGGGGAGAGAGAGAAAGAAGAGCCGTGTTGGAGGTGGCGGCGCCACCTAGTGAGAGAAACGGTCACTCACCGGTCGGCGCGGTCGACCCCAACCTTCTGGACTAGCAGCTTTTCACACCCCCAAACCCGTTCTCCTTCACCGGCAGGGCTTCCTGGTTTCCTACCCCCCTTGCGGTTCGGTTTTGGCTGTTTCAAGCGCTGGAATCCTTAGCAGCACAGATAGACTTCACTGTACTGCTGCATTGATGTTGCACGGTATAATTCTGCACTATCCGCTGCACATTCACCATCTTTACTAGGGGAGCAACACCTTTTTCCCCTAGCTCAGCGTGTCAATCAGTATACAATGATGTGAGGTTGAGTAGTACATCACAGGGAAAACAATACCTGATGTAAATGCAGCCTACCTTTAGTCTTGGTAATGTACTTTTTTTCCCCTTTTCTGAACTAGGGTCCCTGACGTCCACAGATTGATTTTAATGTATAAAGCAAAAGAGCTGACAAAGTGTCTCTTAGCTAACTGCTAAGAGCCTAACCTGCATTAAGCAACCTTTGAAATAATCTAATTAAGCAACAGGTAAACAGGTGGTCCGGGGGGCGTGGTGGCTCAGCCGGTAAGACGCCAGATCACAAGTTCGGAGGTTCGAATCCCTAGCCCTGCGTGCGGCGTGAGCTCCCGCACTCGCCCCAGCTCTTGCCAACCTAGCAATTCGAAAGCATGCAAATGCAAGTAGATTAATAGGTACCACTTTGGTGGGTAGGTAACAGCGTTCCGCGCGTGTCATGCGGCCACATGACCGTGGAAGCGTCTTCGGACAACGCTGGCTCTTCGGCTAACAAACGGAGATGAGCACCGGCCCCTAGAGTCGGACATGACTGCACAAATGTGCAGGGGAAACCTTTACCCTTTTTTTAAACAGGTGGTCCACCAGAAATTGGCCAGTCTCACACATCTGCTTCCTACTTTGTACCTGCTCCAGAACAAACTCATAATATAAATCCTTAAAGATGAACCCATTCCTGTATTCCCCCGGACATTTTGCCCCCCTAAATCTGCTAGAACTAGGGTATATTAGTGTGCAACTGAACAGGGTTTGTGGAAATGACAGCATCTTCCAGCACTGTACCTCAGCAGGTGAGAATATTTTGCCAACCTTGTCTGGGATAGTAAGCTAAGCCTTACCTGGGTCTGCTTAGTACAGTACTCTGAAGGGGGACCACCAGAGAATTCCAAGATATAGGCGAGACCAGAAAGTTGGATGGCAAACTACTTTGTATTACTGCCAGAAAACTGCATGGATATGCCCATGGAGTTACCAGGTGTCGAGGGTATATATAGCTCTGCTTTCTAGAAAAGTACTAAGTCAACAATAAACTAATTATGAACTTGTACTCAAAAGGTATAACCTCTATGAACTCATTGAACTATTTATAATCCTTTCAAAAACTAATATACTCATTCTATACAAACTGTGATCATATAGTACATAGCTTTCCAAAGTGTGTGTCGCGACACACTACTGTGTCGCCTGCGGTGTCTTGGTGTGTCGCGCTAACACCCGGAAGCGCTGATGGGGGGAACCGGAAGAAGCAGCACCCCTGCCAATCAGCGCCGCCATCGCCACCGCGGCGGCGGTGCAGATTGGCGGGGGTGCCGCTTCCCCCCATCAGCGCTTCCGGGTTTTAGCGCGACACATCAGGACACTGCAGGCTGCGCCGCCGCTGCCGCTGCCGTTGGTGTGTGTCACCAACATGAAAAGTTTTGAAAGCTCTGATATAGTAACTCTGACCGTTTTTCTATCTGCTACCTTGAGGTATATACATCTGTCCTCATTAAGGATGAATTAGTTATCCCATACATGTCAGTGGGATCATATTACACCTGTCTTGCGGGCCCTGTACTGGCTTCCTATTAGCTTCCAATAGAGAAAAGCACCATGGCATCTATGGGCAGCATGGCACATGGATCCTGCTCAGATGATGTCTACCACACCCATTTTTAATGTTCTTAAAAGATTGCCATATCCTATGATAATTCGGTGTTGTCACTTGAATATGCGCAATTTTGAACAACAACAACAACAACGTTTTGTGATTTAGGGCATTTAAAAAAATGGTGGTTGTACCAAGAACCACCTTCACCACCTTTATGAAGCACCATCATTCTGCATATTGGGAACCATTGGTATAGGAGTTAGGACTAGCATGATCAACTTTGAGCAGAAATAAATATATTTTAACAAAAGAGACCCATGCTTGGAGAACCAAGACGGTTACCGTATCCGGGTTAGGAAAAACGGATGACAGGAAAAAAAGGTCTTCCTGTATCTCTTTGCTACCCTGTACTTAGTCTGGATTTTTGGCTTAGGCTATGACAAATTGTTTACACTGCCTCAGAAGCAACAGCATTTCACTACTGTTTTGCATTGGATAATTAACACACCTCCCACCATCCTGTTGTTGTGACTAGAATCAGTACCAAGTTAAGGGCTCCGGATCCAGGGTGGAATAGGTGGCTTGGCAGAGTGCGTCTATGAAAAGCCCCTGAAAATGTTTCTTGGTTTGTTTTTACAGAAGGGAAATGTTTACTTTTGCTGAGAAGGGGGCAGGGGAGGAATGAGGCATTCCATGCTGGCCACCAGACAAACATTAACTGATTGAGCCATCTTTGTACTTACCTATTGGCTAGCTAGACCACATTATGATTGGCTGTCAGTTCTTTGCAAGCACTATGGTTTCACAAAGCAATAGACCTGTCAGTTACAGTTACATCCTGGCAAGTATATAGAGTATGAACATCTCTCTTCCTCACATTCTGCTTTCTTTTCAGTGTCAGATCAGAAAATCTGGGCAAATGGAATGGTAGTCATCTGTCTTGACATGTGCAGAATATACAAGAGGATAATAGGAGTTTCAGGCTGGAAAGCTAATATATGGCTTATGTGTGAACTCAGCTATATGAGTATGTTGGTATGATTGAGTGGTATAGTAAGAACATTTCAATATGTCTTATTAGAATGAAACAGAATTCAGTTTTGGAATATTTATAGATTGGAACAGTATTGCTCACTTCTATAACTATTGTAACATGTTCCTCATAACAGTAACAATAGATGTTGGCTATTGATTGACTGATTATGTGCTATCAAGTTGGTGTTGATTTTTAGTGACCATGTAGATTTTCTCCATGACAATCTGTCCCTAACCTGGTCCTTTGGGTCTCCCAATGGTAGATATTAGTTAAGGGTAGGGAAATTAGATTCAGAGTGGCAAAACATTGCTAGTTGAGACAGTCATGAGAAAATGTACTATTTACACATTAGCTGTGGGGAAAAAATCATTAGGATTTATAGTGAATAACAATGGTATTTCTTGCATTATAAGTACATTGATCAAGAAGGCTTTTGAGAAGATTTTATAAACACAACTTTAAGGGTCTGTAGCTTGAATCATGTCAACTGGATTTCTATTTTCTCAGTGGAAACGTTAGCTCCTTGGATAAGGAGCGAAACGTTTCCACTGAGAAAATAGAAATCCAGTTGACATGATTCAAGCTACAGACAATTCCACCTGGATGACTGAGAACCTTCATAGACATACAACTTTAAGGGAGGCTATTTTACCATTCATTTAGAAAAGTCTATGTATACCTTCAAACATTCAACATTTTTGGCTCATTAAAACATTATACATGCTTTTTAAACACAAGAGTGATCCAGGGACTGCAGGTTCCCCACCCCCAAGTTAAATGGAAACAAGGAACAGGGGAAATTATTTATGGGTCCTATTATAGCATCACCAAGAGCCCAGAAAATTTAAGAGAAAACAATTATATTTAACATTATCAACTGAACAGAACCATGACACTTCAGAGATGGTATTTCAGAAAGGTTAATAAAAGTACAGTAAGCAGATTGTGTTGCTTTTTAAAGCAACATACTACAAAAACTTGCAGTATGAATGCTGATTTATTTTAAATGAAATTAAGACTATAATATATACATACTTGTCTGGGGGAAAAAAGACTTATGGAGTATAATAGACCTTACTGCATTCAAAAAATACAATCTACTACATATGTTGAGAAGACAGGATACCCTGGAGAAGAAGCTGATGCTAGGGAAAGTGGAAGGCAAAAGGAAGAGGGGCCGACCAAGGGCAAGATGGATGGATGGTATTCTGGAGGTGACGGACTCAACCATTGGGGAGCTGGGGATGGTGACGGCCGACAGAGGGTTCTGGCGTGGACTGGTCCATGAAGTCACGAAGAGTCGGAAACGACTGAACAAATAAACAACAAAACTACATATGTACTGTATTTGGGAATATATCCCACTGAATTCAATTCAGTCAAATTTGTTTCAGCTCTTGTTCCTTTTTTGCCTGCCAAAAAGTGTTTTGGCCAATGAGTTTCATGCACCAATCAATTAAGTCCACTTCTTTCAGCTGCCTTGCACTTTCCCCCCTCCAAATAGGTTAGATTTATTGATTGATGGTTGACAGCTACCTCTGTGAAATTATGTACCCATGCCATAATCTTAACAAGGATTTTGCACAAATTGATTATGTTTGTGGAAGTCAAAAACTTTTTGGACATGAGACTTTAACACTAACGATGAACAAAAAAAGGAATAAGAGCCCTTGTTTCTAAGTAGACATGCATTGGATTGTGTTCTAAAGTTTGTGGGGTTTTAAGTTTATGGGGTTCTAAAACATGCAGGTTTTAACTAGCAGACTACACATGAACGATTTCCTGAGGTGAGCCAATTAATTATCTTGGTTTAAGATAATCTCATTGACTAACAAGGACTAATTTACAAACAGAAAAAAGTATATCATAAATATCAATAGAAATGCATCGTCTTTAGAAGGATTTGATCAGTACAAATTTTACAAGATTAAGTAATGCATTAATAGTATTTAAAGCAAATTTTAATTCTATGCCCATTTCTAACTTTTTCTTTAAAATATTTTTGTATTTTTTGTAATGACTACTGTAGGCTCCAATTATCCTACTTTGGACACATTATGTGAAGGCCCAGCTCTCTGGAAAAGGCTCTAATGCTAGGACAGAGAAGAAGAGGGTGGCCAGCAGCAGGTGGATGGACTCAGTTACAGTGGCAATGAGTGCACCGTTGGGAGACTTGAAAGACCAGGTTGGGATGGATCATCATGGAGAAAATCGGCTAGGAGTCGAAAATGACTTGATGGCACATAATCAATTTTTTGTAATGCTTAAAATAAAATTAAGCATTAAAGAACAATCCCAGAGACAGGATCCAGGCAAATCCAAGTTTCTGCAGCCTACGGTTTCAAATTTTCTAGCAGATACACTGAGGAAACAGGATTTATTCTTTAAGTAATTACATTAAGGATTAGACTGTTAAACCGCACTGATTGTGGTGAAGGTAAGATTATAATTACTAGCTTAGTAAAGTCTATCAAACTTTAAGTGTGCAATTGGGGGTTTGGAAAAATATATTAATTTATTTCAGAAAGTTTGTACAGGTAGTCCTTGCTTACTAACTGCCTTGTTTTGAAGTTATGACAGTGTAGAAGAAACAGCTTTGCAACCAATCCTCGCATTTACGACCATTACAGCATCCTGTGGTCATGTGATCACCATTTGCATGCTTCCCAACCGCTTGTGATAAGCAGGGTTAATAGAGAACACAGAAGTAAAATTACAAGTCGCAGTTACGTGGTATTTTACTTAATAACCGTGGCACTTAGTGATGGAGTTGGCAGTCCCAATTGTGGTCACTAAGTGAGGACTACCTGTATTAGAACACATAACGTAATGACTAGTATCTTGACTCCTGGTGACTACCTGTACTAGTCCCTGCAGTTGTCTTGGCAACATTTTCGGAAGTAGTTTGCCATTGCCTGCCTTCTAAGCCTGAGAGTGATTGGCCCAGTCACCCAGTTGGCTTCATGCCCAAGGCAGGACTAGAACTCACAGTCTCCCAGTCTCCAGTCCAATGCCTTTAACCACGTCAAACCGGGTCTCATAATGACAGTAATGACATAATATACCTGATATAATATTTTGCTTGTCCATTTTTGGAAAGCTAAGGGGCATCGTGGATTATGTTGGTGGTGCATATGTATGCTAGAATAATGCTAAAATAACATTTTTAAAATATGTTGAATGTTCTCTTTATGTCATAATTTGACATTACTTCACCCAACTACAGAAAGCATTTTCCGTGTTGCTGAACAACATCTTTCTCTTAAAGAAAACTACAGTATATATAGTGTGGATATTTGCACAGATTCATTCTCTAGTTGGGGCTTTTTGAAGTCCAAGAAATTAAACTATGGTTGGAATGGCATGTGATATGATTGACAATAATGGCGTACTTTACAAAAATGCAATCATTAACTTACTTTGAACATATAAAGCTTTTGTTTGGAAATATACATTCCCCAGTTCAGTAATATACAGTACAAAACGAGATAATATGAAGCACATCCTGGTATTTTGGTTGAAACATCCCATCCTAACCAATTGCTAGCTGAGCAATGCCATTCTTATGAGTGACCAGTTGTACAGGATCATTAATCTTAGATAATTTAGGAAGCAGCATGTTGCATTTTTCAGTTTTACCTTGAATTTGAAGGCATTGCCCATGTGAGGTGCTGTCATAAACATTTAGGAACTAGCAATAAATGTGTGTCTGCTATTATATAGCTATATATTATATGGCAGAGATTTCCATTCATAACTTATTCATGTGCCTTCTTTGAAACTAGAACAAAGAATACAAGGTACAATTTAAACCCCTCCAGAATACATAGCAGCAAATACTGCTAAAAAAAGGTCAAATTTGAGAAAGCCAGTGATGATGAAAGTAAAGTAGTCCATATTCCGCCCAGAGTCCCTCTTTTGGGGGGAGATGGGCAGTGGCGAAATTTGATTGATAGATAGATAGATAGATAGATAGATAGATGATAGATAGATGATAGATAGATAGATAGATAGATAGATAGATAGATAGATAGATGATAGATAGATAGATGATAGATAGATAATGATAGATAGATGATAGATAGATAGATAGATAGATAGATAGATGATAGATAGATAGATAGATAGATAGATGATAGATAGATAGATGATAGATAGATAATGATAGATAGATAGATAGATAGATAGATAGATGATAGATAGATAGATAGATAGATTATAGATAGATAGAAGATAGATAGATAGATAGATAGATAGATAGATGACAGATAGATAGATAGATAGATAGATAGATAGATAGATAGATGATAGATAGATAGATTGATAGATAGATAGATGATAGATAGATAGATGATAGATAGATGATAGATAGATAGATGATAGATAGATGATAGATAGATATAGATAGATAGATAGATAGATAGATAGATAGATAGATGATAGATAGATAGATGATAGATAGATAGATAGATGATAGATAGATGATAGATAGATATAGATAGATAGATAGATAGATGATAGATAGATAGATAGATGATAGATAGATAGATGCTAGATAGATAGATAGATAGATAGATAGATGACAGATAGATAGATAGATAGATAGATAGATAGATGATAGATAGATGATAGATAGATTAGATGATAGATAGATATAGATAAATAGATAGATAGATGATAGATAGATAGATAGATAGATAGATAGATAGATAGATGATAGATAGATAGATAGATAGATAGATAGATAGATGATAGATAGATAGATAGATAGATAGATAGATAGATAGATAGATAGATGATAGATAGATGATAGATAGATGATAGATAGATAGATGATAGATAGATAGATAGATAGATAGATAGATAGATGATAGATAGATAGATGATAGATAGATAGATAGATAGATAGATGATAGATAGATAGATAGGTAGATAGATGATAGGTAGATAGATGATAGATAGATAGATAGATAGATAGATAGATGATAGATAGATAGATAGATAGATAGATAGATAGATAGATAGATAGATAATTCAAGGGTTCCAAAATCTACTCAATGCATGAATCAACCCTGACCCTTCGTTCCCTAAACTTCCTATGTTGAATAGAAAGGATGTAAAGAAAGTGTTGCCCTATTCAGCTAAATACAACAAGTCATCTTTAATACAGGGAACACTAATCTTCCAGGATGCTCAATTATTTACTAGACTCGAGGTTCCCAAGCTTTGACCATTGTGCCCCGGGACACTGCAGTAAACTCACAGGGGCACCACAGGATATTTTACTACTTAATAAATGAAATTGTTAGTGAGTTCACTGCAGCATGCCGGGGATCCTTGGCTCACCCTTTGGGAACCACTAGAGCACCATGAAAAAAATATTGAGACATTAAGAGCACTGTGAACTGTGAAAGTTTGGGAACCTCTGCACTAGGCTGTAACCACATTCAGCTACATGTAACTAATGTCTCATCCTCAGTCAGAGATTAGGAGAGGTGAAAAAGTAGTTATACAGCCTAATTCTAAAACAAATCGCTCATAACCAGAAGATGCCTACAGTCAATAACCTGCTTGAAAAGCCAAATCAGTCCAAGTCCTAATAAGGATTCAAAAGGCAAAGCAAAGGAGTGTAGGTCGTGGTCCAAGTAATGAACAGAGGATGCACCAAGTAGGTCTATTAGTGTTATGGAGATTGCTGGTGGAGAAGGAGGGGGCCCTCTCCAGGGGGAAAAGCGCATGCACAGTGCAGAATCCCTTAGGCTCCCACCCAAGATCAGAAAGGAACCGCCTTAGTGTTCTGGAGTTTTCCCCTTAGTGTTTGCTAGTTTAGTTCAGTTTAGCAGGATTCTGTCATAGAGACTAGACCAATAAACACTAGAGTTCAATTATTGTCTGGTTCTACACTCTAAATCCTGACAATTAGGCAATCATCAATCAAGGGTAACCAACCATACACATGTTGGGTATTAGGGTGGTGCTTGTTTAAAAAATGATGTTTTAGAACTCATGTTTTAGAACTCACCTGACTGTTCAGTGCTAGAGTAGATATTCTGCAGTTTACTCTCAGGTATTTTCAATAACAGGTAGAAAAGGGCTGGAAAGGAAGTTGCTACGGGTAGTAGGCTAGCCTTTCCCAATTTGATCCCTTAAGTTGTGTGAGGCCTGCAACTCCTAGGATTCCCAGCCAGCATGGATGTCGGATAGGAAAGACTGAAGTAGGTAATACTGGGCCAGGTGGAGCTTTGTTTTTTGTGTCCACTACTGTTTTCATCTTAAGGAACGTCTATTTTTGTCAGTAAAGTGTAACTATAAGTTTTAGAGTAATTTACATTTAAATCCTAAAATCCTTGATAATGCATCTCTATTATAATGCTTGTTACAAAAGGAGCACTCTTTAAGAATACATTAACAGGCAACACAATGGCACAGAAGAATGGATGATCAGAACTGTTTCCAGGATTTCAGCACAGGCATTTTTCTTAGTCTCTTTTGACCCTGCTCCCACTGTATCATCTACAAATCAATCAGAGGTATAGCTAATTAGCTGAACTTACAAGTTGGCTGTGAAACACAATGAGGCTAAAAGCAGATCCGGCAAATTTACTTAATTAAATTTGTTTTGTCTGTTCAAAAATAAAGGAATCACTTATTTCTCTAGATTCCATGGACTTCTCTGTATCACACTCCCGAAGCAGATAAATGCAGCATTATTTTAGTAGTCATACCGCCAAGGTTGAGGGAACCCTCCAAGGTGAATTCCACATGTTCTATCTCCTATGTTACCCATCCTACTCTTGTAAGCTCCTTTTTTCTCATTCCCAGTAATCATCTTTGCCTTCCATTTTTTGGGGGGAGGGGGCTGCTTATTATTTGCTGCTGGGGTAGGCGGGGGATGGGAGAAGACACAGGGCTCATAACAATTGCACTCAAGGCTCTGTAGTCTGCAGGTTCTGAACTTCTAAGAAGTTGGCTCCAGTGGTGTTTTATCTTTTAGGTTCACAAATTAAGATGGTAAACCTGCAACCCACAGACCTTGTGCAACTTTTGGCAGCAAAAATTGTGTCCAGTAATGTCAAACAAGCTCTGCCCACTTTTCTTGTAGCCAAATAATCGCCATGAACAGCTGGCCTCCTAGGAACAGATTGCTCACTTTCTGCTACAGGGAACTCAGTAATCTGTGTTGGGTTCTTGGAATGAATGAGATAGTTTTACTGTCTTTACTTCCACCCAACAAATCATCTCAAGATTGAAGGCCAATAATTATCTTCAGCTGTGCTCTATGGCTACTATAAGAATGAGTACCATATGGCATCCAACAAGCAAAAAAATTGCTAGAGGCAAAAATTGCATCCCTACCTGAAGGGGGTAATCTAAGTTGGGTGTTTTCCTAATTAGTGTGTGATGCAAGAGTGGCTGAAATAACATTTTTTTTTGGCCTGGGGATAGCTTGGTAGGGGGGGGGGAGGCACAGATTTGGTGGTATTGGACTGCAAGAAGATCAAACCAGTCCATTCTCCAGGAAATAAAGCCAGACTGCTCACTTGAGGGAATGATATTAAAGGCAAAACTGAAGTACTTTGGCCACATAATGAGAAGACAGGATACCCTGGAGAAGAAGCTGATGCTAGGGAAAGTGGAAGGCAAAAGGAAGAGGGGCCGACCAAGGGCAAGATGGATGGATGATATTCTGGAGGTGACAGACTTAACCATGGGTGAGCTGGGGATGGTGACGGCCGACAGGAAGCTCTGGCGTGGGCTGGTCCATGAAGTCACGAAGAGTCGGAAGCGACTGAACGAATAAACAACAACACTCTTTCTTTGCACTTATCACTATTCTGTTGCTGAGAGGGAGCAGGAAGTTGCGGCAAAAGGGGGGAAAGAGTGCAAGAGCATTCCCAGAATAGGGAAAGAGCCTCTTGCTGGGTAGCAGATCATAGGAGATGCCCAACAGTGTCAACCCTGGACACCAAAACTGATACAAGTGCAGGATGCACAGCAGTAGAAGGTGAAGAGATATATGGGAGAGAGAGGAATATAAACAAAGTACAAAGGGAGATGGGCTGATGCAGGTCAAAACGCACAAGTAAAGACATTTCATGATGAGATTAATGAAGTGTTAAAAAAGCCACCCAAAGCAATGTACATTACAGATAAAAAGGTAAAGGTTCCCCCCGCCCATTTGTGCAGTCATGTCCGACTCTAGGGGCCGGTGCTCATCTCCGTTTGTTAGCCGAAGAGCCCGCCTTGTCCGAAGATGCTTCTGTGATAGTCTTAGTCTAACTCCCCAAAGCCTAGTGGTGGTGTTTTCATTAGTCGTGTACCTCAAAGTCATGTACCTCGAGTGCTATAGAAATTATTTCATTTTTATCATATTTTTCCTGCTATTTGCCAGAAAGCAAAGAGACTGTGGGATCCTATCTGTCTTACATGTTGTCTTACACATTGGATTAGTGGGGTAACTTCAGGTAAAGGCACCCCCAGGAATATAGGCAGTGGCAGTGGTGTTGGAGGAAAATTCTGAGAGTGCCTTGGACTGCAAGAAGATCAAACCAGTCCATACTCCAGGAAATAAAGCCAGACTTCTCACTTGAGGGAATGATATTAAAGGCAAAACTGAAGTACTTTAGCCACATAATGAGAAGACAGGATACCCTGGAGAAGATGCTGATGCTAGGGAAAGTGGAAGGCAAAAGGAAGAGGGGCCAACCAAGGACAAGATGGATGGATGATATTTTGATGGCTTATCTGCATTATATTACAGATGTTTTGAAGATCAAATTCTGTTACCTTTTAAAGCATTGATGAATTCTATTTTGACAGGGTCTTTAATGCCAGACTCATGGAAAGTGGCTAATATTGCTTTAATACCAAAGGAAGGACAAGACCCTTGCCTAGTTAAAAACTATAGACCAATATCATTGTTGAACAACGACTATAAAATATTTGCATCAGTGTTGGCAGAAAGAATGAAAAAATTTTTACAAGAAATTATTCATCATGATCAATGTGGATTTTTACCAAAAGGATACTTAAAAGACAATGTAAGAGTGGTTTTGGATGTTATAGAATATTTACAATATCATAATGAATGCCAAGCTTTCTAAAAAGCCATCTTTTTAGATGCAGAAAAAGCTTTCGATAATTTGAACTGGAGTTTTATGTTTAAGGTTTTGGAGATTATGGACTTTGGAGAGTATCTCATTCAAGGTATTAAAGCAATTTACATACCTCAAGTGGCAAATATAATTGTGAATGATGAACTGACTGAACCATGTCAGATACAAAAAGGAACAAGACAAGGATGTCCTCTATCTCCTTTATTATTCATCCTAGTATTGGAAATTTTAAATAGAGACATTAGAAATGATGAACAAATAAAGGGACTAAAAATTAAACAAGAAGAATTTAAATTAAGAGCTTTTGCAGATGATTTAGTTTTGATATTGAAAGACCCTCTGGGAACGGCAGAACATCTGATGAAGAAATTAAGAGAATTTGGGACATTGGCGGGATTCAAAGTGAATAAGCAGAAAACCAAAATGTTAATTAAAAATATGACCCGGCCTGATCAAGATCTGCTGATAGGTAAGACGGGATTTCAGATTGAAAATAAGGTTAGATATTTGGGGGTAATTTTAGCAACTAAAAATAGTATGTTGTTTCAGAATAATTATATTAAAATTTGGAATGATGTTAAAAAAGATCTGATAGGATGGGGGAAATTACAATTGTCTCTTATGGGAAGGATATCTGTGATTAAGATGAATGTTTTGCCTAGAATGTTATTTCTTTTCCAGACTTTACCAATTTTATCAACAGACTTACCATTTAAAGAATGGCAGAGAGATATTTCCAAATTCATTTGGCAAGGCAAGAAACCAAGAATTAAATATAAATTGTTACAAGATGCCAAAGAACGAGGAGGTTTCGGTCTGCCTAATTTAAAATTGTATTTTGATGCCTGTTGCTTGCTTTGGATTAAGGAATGGGTTACTCTGGAGAATAAGAAATTATTACAACTGGAAGGACATGAATTAAGATTTGGGTGGCATGCTTATTTATGGTATGACAAAGTTAAAGTTAATAAGGATTTTAAAAATCATTTTATTAGAAATGCCTTACTGAGAGTCTGGAATAATTATAAGGTAAGACTGTTTCCAAATGTACCATTATGGGTGTCTCCTCAGGAAGCAATTACCAGAAGAGAAATGCAAGGAATCAGTTGGCTAAAATATAAAGACCTGTTAAAGTTTGAAGGGGGTGAACCTAAATTTAAAACAAGAGAAATGTTGGAATCTGATGGATTTATATGTCATTAGTTCACCTATATACAATTGATGGAATGTTTTAAACTAGATAAAAAGAAATATAAATTTGTTAATGAAATAACACAATTTGAAATGGATTTATGTATAAATGATGATCATATTATCACTAAGATGTATAAGATTTTGTTACAGATGAATATGGAAGATGAACAAGTTAAGGAATGTATGATCAAATGGGCTAAGAATTTTGGATATAATATTATGCTGGACCAATGGGAGAATATGTGGACGAAAGGTTTGAAATTTACGTTGAATTATAATTTGAAAGAAAATTTTTATAAGATGATGTATCGTTGGTATCTAACTCCTGATAAGTTGTCAAAAATGTATAGTGGTATAACTAATGTCTGTTGGAAATGTTCACAGGATGAAGGAACCTTTTACCATCTTTGGTGGACTTGTGAGAAAGCTAAAAAGTTCTGGGATCAAATATGTATTATTATTCAGAAGATTCTTAAAGTAAATATACAAAGAAAGCCAGAACTTTTTCTTTTAGGTCTGATGGAAAAGCAATTAGAGAAACAACATGGAGTTCTGCTACTGTATATGATCACGGCAGCAAGATTGTTATATGCTCAACGATGGAAAGATCCGCAAATACCTACAGTTGAAGACTGGATTGTCAAATTAATGGATTTGGCTCAGATGGCAAAATTAACAGTTTTAATAAGAGAGCATTCTATTTCTACTTTTATATCAAATTGGCAACCACTTTTGGAATATTTGCTTGTAACTGAAAAAAATGATGTTTTGATTTTATTTATTTATTTTATTTATTTATTACATTTATATCCCGCCCATCTCCCCCACAAGGAGGGACCCTGGGCGGTTCACAACAATTTAAAAGAATTAAAACAATAAATATCAATAATAATAATATAAAATTACACACACACACACATATATATATATACACATATACACACACACAGATATATATATATATATATATAGATATATATATACACACACACACACCTACATTTTGGGTTTTAAAGATTGAACGATTTGTTGTAATAGAAATAATGTTATGCTAGGGTAATTATTTGTAAGAGATTGGATTTGTATATAATCTTATATCTGTATCGGAGATAGTCGGAAGTCACCTTATTTATATTCTCTTTCTATTCACATCTTTATAGTTTGTTCTTTTTACTTTAGTTCTGTTTTCTATCTAATATATAGTTCTTTCTTTTTTGTATTTTAAATATATATCTTGAAAATAAAAAATAAAATACTAAAAAAAAAAGATGGATGGATGATATTCTGGAGGTGACGGACTCAACCTTGGGGGAGCTGGGGATGGCGACGGCTGATAGGAAGCTCTGGCGTGGGCTGGTCCATGAAGCTGGCATGGGCTGGTCCATGAAGTCACGAAGAGTTGGAAGCGACTGAACGAATAAACAACGATAGGCTGGGTGGTTAAGACATTTGGCAGCAGGGAGGCCACTGGTATACTATACCCAAAGGTGTCCTGAAGTCTAGTGCCACCCAACCCAAGTCCAATCTTGTCTCATTTGACTAATATTACTAATTGTTTCAGCTATTGGGCAGTTTAAAAAGTTTAATAAATAAAAAAAATAAAATATTGGCTTCTCAGGCAAAATACACCTGAGTTTTGCATGTTTATGTTTGATAGAACCCTTTTTATACAGTACTTTATACTGTTATAAGCAGGATCTCAAAAACCTACCGAAGGGTTAGACTTGCTTAGTACAGATAGGAAATCCACAGGAAATCTATGGATTGTAGGCTGGACAGGGAAGTTGAAAAACATCCCAAAGGGAATTGGCAAACCGTGTCCGTATTGCACGCCGAAAACTACATAGATGCATCCATGAAGTAACCAGGAGTCAAGCTATACTCAAAGAAGATAACCTTTTATAAGCAGGAAAATTGCATTTTCTGCTCGAGTAGATTTTGATAGACTTCTAACTATTTTGCCGAAAGGTTTGTTACCTAAATTATAATTACAACATAAATAGTGGCTGACAGATGGCTGATAGCCCATGCCCCTATTTTAAAATCAATAATGCATTACACAGTTAGAGAATAGGCACAGGATTTATCTAAAATTCATGTTCCCCCAAGTAACCTGATGCAACAGAAGCCGACTCTCTTTTCTGCCAAACACATATATACTCTGAGCGTGAAATACCACTGTGCTTGCTCTCTGCAACAATCAGGCTGTCTCTCACGCTTCAAGTACCTTCAACGCTCACTTCTGCCTGCAAGAGATAATGGCAATATATTACTTTGGAACACGAAGGTCTTTCTGCAAAGTGCAGCCCTGGCAGTCTATGACTGATCTTATGTGCAAGGACAAAAACATACATTATGGGCACCAAAACTGCTACCGTGTCTGCACACTGCAATTGCAATAAAATGGCAATGGAGATGTGGGGAGTTTTCTATTTATTTATTTAAGATTTTTTTATTGTTAGAACAATGAAATACAAGGAAAAAATGGTCTTGATGTGGCAAGTTTTCATAAATGTGTTAAGTTGGAAATCATGTTATCAATATTGTTAGGACTAAAACATTAATACTACAAGTATGCAGAGCAATTAGACAAAATCACAACAGCTTACTAAGCTGAACACTATTAGAAAAGCCAATTCTTATGTTTCCACATTCAGTTAATAATGTAATACATAATACCACAAATGCTCATCTTCCCTGGTTTTGGAATGCAAACCTTAGTGCAGTGTTCCTCAACCTTGGGAACTTTAAGAAGTGTGGACTTCAACTCCCAGAATTCATGGCTGGCTGGAGAATTCTGGGAGTTGAAGTCACACTTCTTAAAGTTCCCAAGGTTGAGAAACACTGCCTTAGTGGCTAATAACCTCATCTTAAATTTGAAGCTACACTCCAAGGTTCATCTTTGGCTCAGTTTTCAGACTGGAAAACCAACAGCTCCATCTCTCACCTGCCTCCAAATCACTTCCTTCTTTCTGCCATCCCCACCTCACTTTCCTTGCAACCAATTCAGCAGTGGAGGAAAGATCAACAGAACTGAGGTCTATGCTACCCCTCACGTATGCCTGATATGCTGCTCCGGCTTGCAAGTGAGTGCCAGGGCCACTGGGAAATACAAATTTCCAGCACTGCTAAGAAATTATTTCTCCTTCCTTTCTCTGCCTTCTCATCACAAAAAGGAGGTGGATGATAACTTGGAAGAAAGGAAAGCAGCACAGGTGGATGGGTAGGAGAGGGAGAGAGAGGGTAGGAAGTTGGTTAGCAAAGAATTAAAGGTAAAGGTTCTCCCCGCACATTTGTGCAGTCGTGTCTGACTCTAGGGGCCGGTGCTCATCTCCGTTTGTTAGCCGAAGAGCCAGCGTTGTCTGAAGATGCTTCCACGGTCATGTGGCCGCATGACGCGCGCGAAACGCTGTTTCCTACCCACCAAAGTGGTACCTATTAATCTACTTGCATTTGCATGCTTTTGAATTGCTAGGTTGGCAAGAGCTGGAGCTAGTGCGGAAGCTCACTCCGTCACATGGGGCTAGGGATTCGAACCTCCGAACATGCGATCTTCTGATCGACAAGCCTGGCGTCTTACCCGCTAAGCCACCACGCCCCTTAGCAAAGAATTAGGCTCTGTTCTATTCCAAGGATACATCATAGTCCAATTTGCACTGAAACTAGGTTTGGAATAAAGCAAGTTATTTACCTAGCTCCGACAGAAATGGTTCAGTTTTTTTAAAGCCAGACTATGGATGTTTGTTCTTTAACAAGTATTTTCCATAATGTTCGAAGACTCATCTATGAAAGTTTGTAGCAATTAATGAGGAGTTCAAAGATTCAGGCTCTCTGTCCACATATAATTTGTGCCTTACACATTTACTGGTATCACCCTAAGACCTTGTGTAAAGACTCAATTTAATTCCAGAAAGGAAAGCAGATCCTGATTCAGTTAGCTGGCTTTAACTCAGTGAAGTAGCAGGATATCAGTTGTTCTGGTCTCCCAGCATATTCAAGGATTTTGGCTCTGTCTCAAGATTAACCTAGAATCCATCTGGTCTCTCAGGCTGTTTGTTTGTTTGTTTATTTATTTATTTAATTTATCCCCGCCCATCTCCCCGAATAGGTGACTCTGGGTGGTTTACAAAATATCAAAATTTAAAATCTATACAAAAATTACTATAAAACAATAAATAGAGGGAATAAATAAAATCCAAAGAAGGTTAGGAGCCACAATCCAGATCAAGGCACTACGGGGCCAGCCACCTCCGAGAGGCACTACCCCCTCCGTCGTCCCAGGGAAGGCGGCGGGAAGGTCAGGAGTGAGGGGGCCAGCCTCACTTCCGGGGGCAAGATGTTCCATAATGCGGGCGCTATCGCAGAGAAGGCACGCCTCCTGGACCCCGCTAGGTGAAATTCTCTCGTTGAAGGGGTCCGAAGCATGCCCTCTCTGCATGAACGGGTGGGGCGGGTCGATGTTATCGGGATGAGACGGTCCCTCAGATACCCTGGCCCCATGCCATGTAGGGCTTTAAAGGTGATCACCAACACCTTGAATTGGACCCGGAAGCAAACTGGAACCCAGTGCAGCTCGCGCAGCAGAGGTGTCACATGTGCTGATCTTATAGCACCCATAACTGCCCGCGCTGCTGCATTCTGAACCAGCTGAAGCTTCCGGATACTCTTTTTTCTGTTCCTTACAGTCCTTTCCTAGCGCTGTCCCTGATTCACTGAGGTGCCTTTCTGCATTTTCACAGCCAATCCCATTTCTTTTCATAAACTTTCTACTTGTTTTGTTTGTCCAGAGTTTCACACTGCTTTGAAATACAAAGCTCTCAATCACTTGTTAATTGTGTTAATTCCCAAACTGGGTTCCCTATGCAATGTTGCAGACTCCCCGTTTTTCATGTTGGACCATAAAGAAGCTGTATCATATGTATGTGCTGCTGGCTGGTGGATCGAACAGGGAATTTTGAGAAAGGCCCCATGAAAAGAATAACCATTTTAGTTATATTTTAAAATAGCTGAGTAACTTTTACTTAGCCCTGCCCTCACCTTCTTTCCCAAGTTTCGCCCAAGTGGGCGAATGAATGCTTGCTAGCACTTGCTGGGGCGGGCTGCAGCAGCTGAGGCTTCCTAGAGTGGCTGCAGCTTCCTGGGGCGGCTTCGCGCGGCTGGGCTGGCGTGGCTGCAGCTTTGTCCTGTGTTACGGCTCAGGGGCTGCTTGCAGCCCCAGGGGTGTGCGGTTCTGGGGCTGCTTGCCGCCCTGCAAGGCAGGGTGCAGGGCAGCCAAAACAGCATAGATGGGAGGGGAGATAGGCGGGTGGGGGGAGTTGAAGCGCTCTTACGGCCGTAAGTGTGGGCAGGCTGCCAAGTCCCCGAATTTTGATCACATGACCGTGGGGGTGCTACAACAGCCGTAACTTTGGGCACGGGTCATAAGCCCTTCATTCAGTGCCATCATAACGTCAAACAGTCGCTGAACGAATGGTCGTAAGTTGAGGACTACCTGTAAAGATACAGCTAGTCATGCTTCTTGTCTGGACTACCTCGTAGGGCTAACACATACTCCCCCACCTTTATTTTACTTAATTTTTTAAATTTAAAACTATAATCAGGAAGCTGGCATGTTGCAAAGCAAAGGGCAAGCCTCGAAAGACATCCACTGTTGAATGCAAAAGAAAGCAGGACAATTGGAACATCAGGGGAAGAGGAAGGAGCATTTTTTGGGGGGGGGGGGCTGTCAGTAGTAGAATATGAGGGAGGTAAAGCAAGATACCCGCTTGGAGTAGCCTGTTGACACATAAGACACTAATGTTTTGATGCTTTGGAGGACATTTTGCCTCAGATCCTCTTAAACCTGGCAGATAACTGTATAGCAATAAGACATGTCATAACATTATACTTCAGATTACCTATGTCATTATATAAAACTCCTTAAGGTTAAAAAAGAAAGACATCTGAGCACCTGAAGTGGTTACATAATAGCAGAGAAAGGCTGTATACATGTTCAGTGGCATTCATTATAATGTCTTGTGCTTTTAGGCTAAAAACAGGTGCTACTAACTATCGCTAATGAGGCATTGTTACCTATCCCAGGGACCAAATCTGGCTACCTAAAATTCTGAAGAAATAATGGCCGTCTCCAGTAACTTTAATACTGTTGAATTTCAGCAAAAAGTGAAGAATGCTAATGTTTTCTATGTGGCAAGAGCTCCCCCTAGTATTCTAATTAGGCTTAAGAATTTTTTGTGCCTTTGTTTTAATGCTGTGCTTTTTTGTTGTTGTTCAGTCGTTTAGTCGTGTCCGACTCTTCGTGACCTCATGGACCATAGCACGCCAGGCCTTCCTGTCCTCCACTGTCTCTCGGAGTTTACTCAAATTCATGTTCATTACATCGGTGATGCTATCTAACCATCTCATCCTCTGCCGTCCCCTTCTCCTTTTGCCTTCAGTCTTTCCCAGCATCAGGGTCTTTTCCAGGGAGTCCTCTCTTCGCATTAGGTGGCCAAAGTATTTGAGCTTTAGCTTCAGCATCTGTCCTTCCAATGAGCAGTCAGGGTTGATTTACTTTAGGATTGACTGGTTTGACCTCCTTGCAGTCCAAGGGACTCTCAAGAGTCTTCTCCAGCACCACAGTTCGAAAGCATCAATTCTTCGGCGCTCAGGCTTCCTTATGGTTCAACTCTCACAGCCATACATTGCTACTGGAAAAACCATAGCTTTAACTATACGGACCTTTGTCGGCAAGGTGATGTCTCTGCTTTTTAATATGCTGTCTAGGTTTCCCATAGCTTTCCTCCCAAGGAGCAAGCGTCTTTTAATTTCATGGCTGCAGTCACCGTCTGCGGTGATCTTGGAGCCCAAGAAAATAAAATCTGTCACTGCTTCCATTTCTTCCCCTTCTATTTGCCAGGAAGTGATGGGACCAGATGCCATGATCTGGGTTTTTTTAATGTTGAGTTTCAAGCCAGCTTTTGCACTCTCCTCTTTCACCCTCATCAAGAGGCTCTTTAGTTCCTCTTCACTTTCTGCCATTAGGGTGGTATCGTCTGCATATCTGAGGTTGTTGATATTTCTCCCGGCAATCTTAACTCCGGCTTGTGATTCATCCAGCCCGGCATTTCTCATGATGTACTCTGCATATAAGTTAAATAAGTAGGGTGATAATATACAGCCTTGTCGTACTCCTTTCCCAATTTTGAACCAGTCGGTTGTTCCATGTCCGGTTCTAACTGTTGCTTCTTGACCCACATACAGGTTTCTCAGGAGACAGGTAAGGTGGTCTGGTACTCCCATCTCTTTAAGACTTTGCCACAGTTTGTTGTGATCCACACAATCAAAGGCTTTAGCGTAGTCAATGAAGCAGAAGTAGATGTTTTTCTGGAACTCTCTTGCTTTTTCCATGATCCAGCGAATGTTGGCAATCTGATCTCTAGTTCCTCTGCCTCTTCGAAACCCAGCTTGCACTTCTGGTAGTTCTCGGTTCACATACTGCTGAAGCCTAGCTTGTAGGATTTTGAGCATAACCTTGCTAGCATGTGAAATGAGCGCAATTGTACGGTAGTTTGAACATTCTTTGGCATTGCCTTTCTTTGGAATTGGAACATAAACTGACCTTTTCCAATCCTGTGGCCACTGTTGAGTTTTCCAAATTTGTTGGCATATTGAGTGCAGCACTTTAACAGCATCATCTTTTAGGATTTTAAATAGCTCAGCTGGGATACTGTCTTCTCCGCTAGCTTTGTTGTTAGTAATGCCTCCTAAGGCCCACTTGACTTCACTCTCTAGGATGTCCGGCTCAAGGTCAGTGACCACACCATCGTATTTATCAGGGATATTAAGATCTTTCTTGCATAGTTCTTCTGTGTATTCTTGCCACCTCTTCTTAATCTCTTCTGCTTCTGTTAGGTCCCTGCCTTTTTTGTCCTTTATCATGCCCATCTTTGCACAAAACGTTCCCTTGATATCTCCGATTTTCTTGAAGAGATCTCTAGTCTTCCCCATTCTATTGTTTTCCTCGATTTCTTTACATTGTTCATTTAAGAAGGCCTTCTTATCTCTCCTTGCTATTCTCTGGAAATCTGCATTCAGTTGTTTATATCTTTCCCTTTCTCCCTTGCCTTTTGCTTCCCTTCTTTCCTCAGCTATTTGTAAAGCCTCATCAGTCAGCCACTTTGCTTTCTTGCATTTCTTTTTCTTTGGGATGGTTTTAATTGCTGCCTCCTGTACAATGTTACGAACCTCCATCCATAGTTCTTCAGGCACTCTGTCTACCAGATCTAATCCTTTAAATCTATTCCTCACCTCCACTGTATATTCATAAGGGATATGATTTAGGTCAAGGGTCGGAAATGGCGGCTCGCGAGCCAGATGCGGCTCTTTGGCCCCTTGAGTGTGGCTCTTCCGCAGCTGAACTCACCCCCTCCCCTTCCACGTGATTGGCCCCCGCCCGCAAACCCCGCCCCCTGGCTCTCGCACTGAGCGAGGCCCGGCGCGGCAGGGAGGCAGCGCCATCTCCAGCCGCAGCAGCCCCTGCAGCCGCTCCTGCGCCGCCTCCGACAGCGCCGTGTCCCGGGCCAGCAGCGCCTCCCTGCCGTGGCTTATTGGGGCGGGTGGGAGGGCGCGGGGGAGCCGCACAGGCGCCGAGGGGGGCGGGGCGGGCGCCCGCCCGCCTGCTTGCCTCCCTCCGTGAGGCCCCCGCTGCCTTCCCGGGATCCGGGCGCGCTGGAGAGGTCCGCGGGGCAGCGTCGGGGCTTTCTTGCCCTCTCGAGGCTCAGCTGCTGCTCGGCTGGGGTGCAGCGGGACGGGAGCTCCGCCCGCGCGCCTTCCCTGGCCGGTCCTCACGGGAAGGCAGCGGGGGGCCTCGCGGAGGGAGGCAAGCAGGCAGGTGAGCGAGCGGGCGGGCCTCGTTTCCCGCCCCCCATCATTTTCTTGGCTCGACGCGGGCAGGCGGAAGCGGCCGAGGGGGGCGGGCCCGGTGGCGGAGGCCCGGGCTGCCCACCCGCCCGCCTGCTTGCCTCCCTCCGCGAGGCCCCCGATCCGGCTTGGATCCCGGGAAGGCAGCGGGGGGCCTCGCGGAGGGAGGCAAGCAGGCAGGTGAGCGAGTGAGCGGGCGGGCGGGCCTCGTTTCCTGCCCCCCCATCATTTTCTTGGCTCGACGCGGGCAGGCGGAAGCGGCCGAGGGGGGCGGGCCCGGCGGCGGAGGCCCGGGCTGCCCACCCGCCCGCCTGCTTGCCTCCCTCCGCGAGGCCCCCGATCCGGCTTGGATCCCGGGAAGGCAGCGGGGGGCCTCGCGGAGGGAGGCAAGCAGGCAGGTAAGCGAGCGGGCGGGCGGCCCGGGTCTCCGCCTCCCCTCGGCGCCTGTGCGGCTCCCCGCGCCCGCTCCGCCCGGCCAGACATGCCCCGCTCTGGAGGCCGGGCTCGCCGAGGAGGACCCCCGACCCTCCCAAACAGATTCGCCCTGCCACCCGCCCCAATAAGCCACGTGATTGGCTCCTGCCCGCAAACCCCGCCCCCTTCCACGTGATTGGCCCCCGCCCGCAAACCCCGCCCCCTTCCACGCGATTGGCCCCCGCCCGCAAACCCCGCCCCCTGGCTCTCGAGCATTTCAAAATGTGCACGAGCATGTCAAAATGGCTCCCGGCATAAAAAGTTTGCCGACCCCTGATTTAGGTCATACCTGAGTGGTCTAGTGGTTTTCTCTACGTTCTTCAATTTAAGCCTATATTTTGCGATAAGAAGCTCATGATCTGAGCCACAGTCAGCTCCAGGTCTTGTTTTTGCTGATTGTATAGAGCTTCTCCATCTTTGGCTGCAAAGTATATAATCAATCTGATTTCGGTATTGACCATCTGGTGATGTCTCTTGTGTTGTTGGAAAAGAGTGTTTGCTACGACCAGCGTGTTCTCTTGACAAAACTCTATTAGCCTTTGCCCTGCTTCATTTTGTACTCCGAGGCCGAACTTGCCTGTTATTCCGGTTATTTTTTGACTTCCTACTTTAGCATTTTTCTACTGACAGCAAAAATGAAGTAATGCCAGATGAGGACTACATTTTGGTGTTGAAGGGGTTAAAGCGACCGTCTGAGCTGCAGATTACAAGAAGAGTTGTTTGTTACAGCTTTCTCAGGGATTGTTATGGGAGAGAAGAGAGAGAAGAGAATCTGTTGTGGGAGGTGTTTTTTTTTGCTAAGAAGTCTGTGATTTTAAGGGGGGTAGTTAGGCTGTTTGATTCTTGTAAGAGAAATGCCTTGTGTGTAATAAGGAGATACATAAATGTTTTGGTTTACTTCGAAGTAGGGTAGAAAATTAAGAATGTTTAATTGGATTGACAATGGGACTTTTATGATTTCATTTTTCTTTAATGATTTGGATTAAGACTTATTTGATTCTTTTAAAGATTTATATGACTTTTAAGATGTGTAAGGTATCTATAAGGTATAATAATAGATGTATGGATTTTAGGTTTAATAGGGTTAAGATTTATTTATTTATTTATTTATTTATGTTTCAACTTCTATCACCGCACCATCTCCCCCAAGGGGACTCTGGGTGGTTTACAAACATAGAGATTAAAATTCTGTTATAAAAACACATAAAAATACAATATACAATTAATTATTATTATAAATTAAGTAGAAAATCCAAGAAGGCAGACCATGATCTTTAAAAGGGCTCTATGGCACCAGCCATCCCCACGAGGAACTATTCCTGTTCCCATCCCACGCGAGGCGGCAAAACCAGGTCTTTAGGTTCTTCCGGAAGGACAGGAGCGATGGGGCCTGCCTCACCTCCGGGGGCAGGTTGTTCCAAAGGGCAGGCGCCACTGCTGAGAAGGCCCGCCTTCTGGACCCCGCCAAATGAAACTCCCTTACCGACGGGGTCCGGAGCATGCCCTCTCTACATAATCGAGTGGGACGGTTTGAAGTTATGGGGATGAGGCGGTCCCTCAAGATTGCTATAGTATTATTAATTATAAAAGTAGACAATTTATATATTTTAGGGAGATATGGAAATGTTCTGGTTTATTTTGAAGTGGGGTAAAAATTTAAGAATGTGTAATTTATTTATTTATTATCAAATTTTGCTACCGCCCATCTCCCCCAAAAGAAGGACTCTGGGTGGTTTACAATAAAATTGACATTATAACAATAAACATAAAAATCATCTAAAAATTAAAAACAATTTACAAATATAAATATAAAATATAATAAATATAGAGTCCAAGTGGCCATAAAAATCTAATACGGTGAGAGCTCTAATTGGATGGATAATGAGGTTATGATTATTTCATTTCTGTTTAATGAGATGGATTAAGATTTACTGGATTTTTGTTAAGGTTTGTTTGATTTGTAAGACTTACAAGATATCTAACAATTGTTTGGTCTTTTAGGTTTAATAAGGTTAAGATTGTTGTAGTATTATTAAATATAAAAGCAGACAATTTATATGTTTTTATAATTTGGTTTTTATTACAGTGGACAGAAATATATAGAATAGTAGCAGGAAGGAAATAATTAAATAAATGTTGTCTTATGGGGGAGGGAAGCTGATTTAGAAACATATATTAGATATATATATAGGGAAGGAGCAATTGCATAAGTGATGTGTGCTAATGGAAGGATTTATAGAAATAATGGGATCTTGGTTTGATATAGAGTAAGGGATTGATTATGGAAATTGCTGTATATTCTTGCTGTTGAAAGTCGGAAGTCACCTTTGTATGTAATCTTTAAAATTCTTTTTTCTTGTGTTCTACACTTTTTTTCTTTTTGTAGTTTTTATCTTTGTTTCAAATTTAATAAAATTCTTATTAAAAAAGAAAAGAAAATTATCATGTGGAGTCCTTGGTGCTCTTTCCCCACACTCA
Organism: Charina bottae; assembly: GCA_023362775.1. Lineage (NCBI taxonomy): Eukaryota > Metazoa > Chordata > Lepidosauria > Squamata > Charinaidae > Charina > Charina bottae. Next base: position 106,185,932 of record JALMGJ010000004.1, read on the forward strand.
CTTGCACCAATGACCCTCCTCCCATCCATTCTTATGCTTGAAAGGCAAAGAAGTGACCCCAATCCCTCCAGTGTTGTCAATTACCTGCAGGCACAAAATGTACCTACCACAGAAGCACCATCATGTATGAGCAGCAAAAGTCTTTGAGGATCAGAAGTGAGTTCTTGCATTGAATGAGGAGTAAGGGGAAAAAATAAGGTCAGGGTTGAGTTTATTTATTTATTTATTTATCAAATTTATATGGCATTGAGTTACTGTGCTAAGAAAATTAAACAGCAGCAGGAAAAGGTGGAATTCATTTACTTTAGCATACTGTGCAAAGCCCAACCTGTGTGGTTAGTTTAAGTTCAATATGTTGTGAAAATGCAGAAAATTGGGTTAACTGAATAAATTATCAATCAAAGAGAATATTTGTATACATATACAATAGACCCTAATCAAGGAACTATTAACTCAGTCAATCAACCAAGCAGCAAACAACAACCCAATCAAGGTACTACCAAGGAGAATACAACACCCCCACCAACACAGGCAGGACAAGCCAGGGTATATAAACCTGGGTATATAAGCCAGGGTATATAAATATAAAGAGAGCAAGTCCCACTCCCGTTTCACACTGAAGATGTTGCCTAGCCTGGCAATGAAACGTCTCCAAGAAAACAACAAGGCTCAGAGAGCACCATGGACTCCACTGAATAAATTATATTCAGTTAAGGCACCACCAAAACCCAAATTTTATAACAGACATAAAAATAATAAATGCCATTGGATACAATGGGGCTTTTTGATTATGTGCCATCAAGTCAGTGTCGACTTCATAGATTTCTCCATGGACAATGTGGTTTACTTCCAAACAAACATATATAGGAGGATTGTCAAAAGTACTGTAGTTTTAAACACTTTTAAATTTGGCTTTTTTCAACTAATCAGGTGGATTCAATTTAATATCAATCATTCTCAGCCAGGAAGGCTACACTGGCAAGGATTGGTGGAAGGCACACCAAACCAGAAAGAGCTACATTTAGCCATGATGGTGCAACTTTAGCAAGTGTAAAAAACAAAAACACAACAGTGAACTTAAACCATGACAGACTCACCAACCTAAGGGCAAGTGTTATCGAAGTAAAGTTGAACAGAAGTGAAGTTAAATAATGCCTTTCTAAAAAATAAAAACCTATGAAGCCAAGAAATTGCAAGCATATATTAACTGACATTGTACTCAAAGCCCCCAAATTACAGAGAACTTTTTCCTAAGACAACCGAAATACAGCAGCCTTAGATAATTTTACGCCTTCCCGCAAGCAAAAACAGCGCATGCCCTCGCAGCACCTCCGCTGAGCACGCCTCTTACCTGCGTCAAAGCGGCGAAAGATTGGGGATGCGCGGCGTCCGAGGTCGCCTTGACAACGATAACGTCACCAGGTTCCGGACGTTGCCATTGGCCGGGAGGGTTCGAGAATGCCCGAGAAGGCGGAAGCGGAAGCCGCACGTGGAGCCGGCGAGTAGCCGCCGTAGATTCTGGAAACTTCTGCCCATTGTTATCTTGAAATCTTTTCGCTGGAGGTAGCGAGTTTCGCGCGCGGGTTGTGCGCGTGAGGGTGGCGTCTTCCCACAGCGAATGAGAGGCTCTTCCCCACTGCATCTCGGACTGAGCGGGAGTAAAAGGCAGCGAGCGGCTTTCCTTCCAGGAGCGGCCGGTGCAGCTGCCCAGTCATGGCTGTGGTGGGCTTCGATCTAGGCTCGCAGAGCTGCTACATCGCGGTGGCGAGAGCCGGCGGAATAGAGACCGTGGCCAACGAGTTCAGCGACCGATGCACTCCGTACGTAACCGGCAGCTGGGGTTGGATACGGAGGGTGGGCTACGAAGGGTTGGCGAATTGCCGAGACGGGGGGGGGGGCTCCGTCTTAAATTACGGGGCTTGTCAAGCTCAGAAACGTGGGAATATACATTGCGCGTGTCTGTGGGGATTGAGTTGAAGGCTGCAAATTTATCCCAGGTAGCATGGCTGGCATTCGAGGTATGTAGATCTTACTCGCGAGGAATTGGACCTGGCTAGGCTAGCGGCACTGCCTTTTTTATGGCGGGTGGGTTCTTTTGGTCTTCTCATGATTTCCCAATCAGGCTGCCTTTTTTTTTTTTTAAGAGCCCTAATCCCCATCGCGTTGCTTTTTGTTCAGAGTTATATATAATGATGCTTTTTCGGATTTGCATCCCTTTGCGTTTCGGTTTCTCTCGAGTAGCTGTGCCTAGGAGCAGCCTCCTCGTCTTTTATAACGCTACCTTCCGTGAGCGTAGAGGCAGAAGGCCGTTTCCCCCATTAGAGATGGTCGCTGCTCAGAGAGATGGCTGCACCGTATTCCAAGCACATGGATTCGCCCATCGGGGCTGTTTTACACCTCATCAGTCAAAGCCTTTCTACGGCTCATGCATGGGAAATAAAAAAACCATCCCACCCCTCCCGAAACGGCAGAGAGAGGTGTTGGTGTATGACTGGTGGGTCTGTGTATGGTAGGATGGCAGGGAAATTTTGATTTTTGTCTTCTCTTTGGTGTTCTAGTTAATGAGAGGGATGCTGCTGCAGTACCTTTTCACAATTTATAGCTTAGGCATTTTCCCTGGATAATTAGCTTCTACTTGTGATGTTCTGAAGGAAGTGGAGGGTGATGAGGGAGGTTGAAGGAGGAGCCTGCTGGTTTTTGAAGAGCCCTCATAGGATTGGTCCAACTTGTACTAGGATCTGGAAGCTTCTGGAGTTTTCTATCCCCAGATTAAGATAGGAGGTAAAAGAGGAAAAAATAAATAAATGAAACACTGGATTTTTCTTTGCCCAGGGTCAGTTGAGAAAAGATCTGGGTGCTAGACGGTCCTCTGAAAGAAAGGTTAGACTGATATATCCATGATATTAGAATGTCCACTTCTTTCCATATTCAGTGATTGTTCAGATGTATTCCTTGATCTGACCCTGGCAGGAATACCTAGAGTTACAGAATTTATAATCTTGCATTTATTAATGGAATCTGCTCCAAGAAAGCTTGTATCAAATACCTTTTTAATTCTTCAGAGTGCCAAAACTTCATTGTTTTTAAATATTAGACATCAAACATATTTCCATTTCCTGTGACTGAAATTCCTAATGTGGATGCTGGATTAGATCTGAGTCTGTGGCTGTATGCTGGTATTTGAAATCACTTCTGTATTCCATTCTTCCTTTCAAGAGCTAGGGTTTCGTAAGGGAGATGTTTAACACTACAAAATCAAAGAAAATTGTGAATTTAAGTAATGGATTGTATTTTGAGATGGAACAGGTAACGTTCATAAATAAGATGAAAAGAAGTATCATGGTTTGTAGAGGGTGTAATTGGACAAAGCTAGTTCACGGAAATAGGTATATTATACTGGGTGACATCTCTTGGAATCAGAGGACCTATGATATGCAAGCTGCTACCCCTGTATGCAGAATTTCAGTATATAATTAACATGCTTTATTTATAATGTTTATCTCAGTGATATATTTCCCTATTGTTTGCTTTTAACTTTAGTATGATTGTTCAAATGTAATTACCTTAGCTCAATAAACCATAGTTTATTGGAGACAGAATATTTATTTTTATTTAATTAATTTTTATCCTGCCTTTATTATTTTTATAAATAACTCAAGTCAGTGAACATACCTAATACTCCTTCCTCCTCCTCTTTTCCCCACAACAGCCCTGTGAGGTAGCTGGGCTGAGAGAGAGGGACTGGTCCAAGGTCACCCAGCCGGCTTTCATGCCCAAGGTGGGACTAGAACTCAGAGACTCCTGGTTTCTAGCCCAGCACCTTAACCACTAGACCAAACTGGCTCTCATACCTTGATTCTTCTTGATACCAGGATATAAAATAGAGGTGTATAACTTTTTCCAGGCTAAAGGATCCACTTTGCTTTGAGAAGCATGTAGGGGTCACTCTCAAAACACAGTGATGGGACCTGGAGAAGAAAAACATGTTATTTCATTTTGTTTAATTAACAAAATGAAATTAATATAAATCTCATATAAATTAATATAAGTACTTAGCAGTCATATATTTAACAATTTCCACTTTTTATCATATTAGAAATAAGACTTTGAAATTTGTAGGGGTTAATGCAGTCATATTTCAGGACCCACAGGTGGCCTTGGGGAACTCTTAAGCCACCTGTTTCAGATGTCATTGGAAACTGTAATTTAAAAAAATAAGAAACCTTCACTGAAGCTGGAATAAATTTGAAGAAGAGATAGTAAAGAGTAAGTTGTCATTGTTTCAGGCTTAATTTTAACAAAGTTATTTTGAAAACAGTATTACAACATTCATTTACTTACTCTTTATGACAGAGCTTTCGTTAGCGTGTCGGGGCTGCTGCTGCCTCCAAACCTGCCCTGCCAGGATTCCGCACAGGTCCTAGTGCCTGCCTTGTGCCCTGCTGTAAGAGTGTGTCGCGAAATGATGCACGTCTAAAAAGTGTGTCACCAACATGAAAAGTTTGGAAAGCTCTGCTTTATGACATTGTGTAGTTTGATCATGTGAAATAGTTTTTGAAAAAAATCAAGTGAAGATGAAGATTGCAGAGTATAGTTTTATCACTACTGTATAAGGATAAGCAAAGGGGCGCGATGGCTCAGTGGTTAAGACGTCAGGCTTGTCGATCAGAAGGTCGGCAGTTTGAGACCCGAGCACCGCGTGACGGAGTGAGCTCCCACTCTCACCCCAGCTCTTGCCAATCTAGCAATTCGAAAGCATGCAAATGCAAGTAGATAAATAGGTACCACTTCGGTGGGTAGGTAACAGCGTTCCGCGCGCATCATGCCGGCCACATGACCACGGAAGCATCTTCGGACAGCGCTGGCTCTTCGGCTAAGAAACGGAGATGAGCACCACCCCCAAGAGTCGGACACGACTGTGCAGGGGAATCTTTACCTTTTATAAGGATAAGCACAATGCATTACAGAGGAGACAAACTCAACCTGAATGTGTTGCTTTCATTCTCATACTGTGTTTTCCATAATAATCTAGTGGGCTGTTTGCATACATAGAACTTAGCTGTCTTTTGATTTCAGCTTTTCTTTTTTAAAAGCTTTGAATAATTGAGGGATTGCCCACAGAATCCTGACTTGTTTCTCTTTAAATCAGGATCAAAAGTAGAGAATTCTAGCCCTTAACACAGTTTAAATTCTCAGTGTTGTCAGATTCATATTGTTCTTAACTGCATTTCTGTTAAGATTCTTGAGTAATTTTAACATATAAAATGTAAATATTTGCATAAATAACTCTTTATAATGTTGTGAGAAATTGTTCTTGTTTAGCTGTCAGCACTGTTGGCTTATTTGTGAACTTCTTCAGAATTTTGAAGGAAATACCGTGTATAGTAACTTGGTGTTTTTATATCTTTATATGTCATATGAATAAACTTTCCAATGATAGTTGTATCCATCTCTCTTTTCAGGTCAGTGGTGTCATTTGGGTCCAAAAACAGGGCAATTGGAGTATCTGCTAAAAATCAAGTAAGTTCCCTTCTGAAAAAGAGCAAGGTAAATGGCATTTATATCTTTGGTATACAAATTGGATGATGATGTGATTGATAAACACATCATAGTGACCTTTTTGGGGTAAAGCACAAAGTAAACTCATGAGGATGCTCTGTCTTTCTAAACCCAGGGAACTAAACCAATAGCCAAGATTTCATACCATAAACGCAGCCACCCTTAATTTTTCCTCCAAATATGTTACATTTCCAGTATCCTGCTTATATAACCCTTCATGTGGAGGGCACTAAATCAGAAAGGCTGTTTAGTCATGATCGAGAACCAAACTAACATAAGCATATATACATATACAAAGCTTGTCTTCTCGGCATTTGAGATTGTTGAGGTCAAAACAAAAATTAGTGGCCTAATGTATCCTCATGGTACTTACCTAAATGTAAGGGAATAGTTGCCCAATTCCTATGCGGTAGTATAGTGACAGTACTTTGATCAGATCCACATTTGCTTCAGTGTGAAAAAAGCATAACTAGGGCAAGAAATTACAAATATTTTTTTCCTCCTCTCTCCTTTCTTCCATAAATTTTTTATTATACTTTTAACTAGCAATGGAAAATGAAGTGTGAAATTTTGTTAACCACTGATACTACCTTCTCCTTTTGCAGCTAATTACACATGCTGACAACACGGTATATAATTTCAAGAGGTTCCATGGTCGTACATATAATGACCCTTTTATTCAGAAGGAAAAAGAGCGTGTGAGCTACTGTGTAGTTCCAATGAAAAATGGGAGTGTTGGAATAAAGGTAAAAATGTCAATATTATATTTATAATATTCTGAGCAAAAACTAAACCAATTGTGAAAACGTTGTGGAGATGGAACAAAAGAAGCATTGGCCTGCTTTACATTTCAAAACAAGGTTTGGGAGGAGTGTTGGAAATCCAGTATCTAAAAATAACGGTGACATGTTTGAAATGCTATATTACTTACCTCCCTCTTTTCTTTTTCTGCAGGTAACATATATGGATGAAGAACATTTATTTAGTGTGGAGCAGATAACAGCTATGCTGCTGACTAAGCTGAAGGAGACAGCTGAAAATAACCTCAAAAAACCTGTAACAGATTGTGTTATTTCAGTAAGTACTAAATATTAAGTTCAGTTGAAGGTTTTTATTTGTCTAACAGTTTCTCAAACAATGTAAACAACTTTGAATATCGCTTGAATCGGAAGGCAGGGTAGAACTGTATGGGATGTTTGCTGTTGTGCTATTGATGAAAGAAAGCAGATACAAAACAAACAAAAAATCTGAATTAAATAGTGCCCCCTCTCCCATGATAGTGTAGGATACAAATCCTTTAAAATGGAAGATAACAAAAAAATGCTGATTAAAGTATACAAAACAAGTGAATAATTAATGTATAATACATAGCTTTCCAAACTCTGTGTCGCAACACTTTAGTGTGTCGCAATACACAGTTTAGTGTGTCGCAACACAACCCAGAAGCGGCGGCAGGGGCGTGTGCAGGGGTGGCGGTGTGCACGGCGGCGATGGCAGCGGTGCGCCATCAGCGCTTCCACGTTTTAGCGGAAAACACGAGGCCGCTGCCGCCACGCGCCACCACCGCCGTTGGTGTGTCGCCAACGGCAGTTTGGAAAGCACTGGTATAATAATTTATTTTTGTAATTTATAATAATATAAAAAACTGCATATTGGGTACTTGTCCAAGTAACAAAGACATAAATCAGATAGTGAATACTTACTTTTAAAGATGACCAGACTCATTTTTATAACACCTGGATGGTTAATGGGAACAGATTTTTTGCAGCTACTCAGCAAATGATTTGCTATTGTGTAGAAGCATATACTGTATATGAAAACTGATGCTTTGCATATTGCATATAATCCATTTCAGAAGTTGTTTCAGTAGAGTTCTGTTACTTTTGGACATTAATTTTGTTTTTCTTTCTTTGATGTAGATGTAATAAATTAGAAATGGTACATTATAAAGCAATTTTGAGTTGTCAGAAGCTACTACAAGCTCTTAGATCTTGTTTTCTCATAGCCATATCTGGAAGAGGAAGGAAGTATTGCTACTAAACAAAAGTGTTAACGATACCTCCAAAATTATTCTCCTTTTCACTGGCTCAAAAAAAAATCACTTGAATCCATGTTTTCTTCCAGAAGTCAGTTTGCCTCATTGAAATAGGTTAAGTCATTTTCCAAAAATTTGCTTACAAATGAAAAGTATGATTTATTTTAATTTCCATTTCTGTTTTAAGCATTGCTTAGTGCCTTCCTAAAGGCAGGTTATGTGTTCTAATTTCACCCTTTGGATTATAGTGGGAATGAGTGTATTTGTGGGGGACTTCATAGCTAGTTAAAATCATGTGACATTTATCTGATAAATTAATCTCAGAGGAATTGGGTTTTAGAACAAAATGGCTTTTGTGTTGAAAATGAATATTTTCCTCATGGATATCTGATTTACATGGATATAATTGCTTTCTTCAGGTGCCATCATTTTTCACTGATGCTGAAAGAAGATCACTGCTTGATGCAGCTCAGGTTGTTGGACTAAATTGTCTCAGACTAATGAACGATATGACAGCAGGTGAGCAATAGAAACTTGCTTCACATTTATTTATTTTTTTATTTTTTTATTATTTATGTTAGTTATGCACTGGCATAATCTGCATGGACACCTAATGGTTTTCAATAATAAAATAATGCTGAAACCAAGACAATGGTAGAATAATAATCCATTACAGTAATACAGATGCTGCACACTCATCAAATTTATTAGTTTCCAGAAGGCCTTTATGATGGGCATTGATCTGATTTTGGTAGCATACACATACACACCCACACACACACACAGTGCGTCAAATGCTCTTCTCCTTTTGGAGTCTGGCCCTCATTGTGTAGAGGCTTGTATGAGATCTTACTAGTTAGGACTGGTTAAAATTAACTTTAATGGCCCAGTTCATCTTAGTCGATAAGTTTGTTGTTTTCTAGAGGAGAAGGCACAGCTCTGGATTTAAATTATTGTGTCCTTTCATCCCTGTACTTGATGATAATGGAATTTGAGAGAGCCACTTTAGAGACAGAGCAGTGAATCTTTGACCTGGATTTACAGAGAGATAGGAGTACAGCTGTTCATTATTGTGATGGTGGCCTTTGAGGTGGAACGTTTACATCTACCTAACTACCTCATTAACATTCTCTCTATCTTGCATAGCAGAACGTTCTCATTGGCTAGACAGTGTCCCACCATCCATGGTTCTGGAGGGGAGACTCAGTAGCATTCCATTGCAAGATTATTTATATATCTGTTGGGGTGGTGCAAACAAAACAATATTGCATGTATTCCTGTGCTGTCCTCTGTATCAAGCCTAGCATTCATAATATCATGCTTGTTACCTAACTGTTTAGGTCAGCTTGAAATGGTCAGCACTTTCTTCTTACTAGCTCAGAGCTTTCCAAACTGTGTGTTGGGACACGTTAGTGTGTCGGCTGCAGTGTCTGGGTGTGTCGCGGCTGCTGCTGCCTCCGAGCCCTGCCAGGATTCCACGCAGGTCCTAGTGCCTGCCTTGTGCCTGGCTGCCTCCAAACCTGCCCTGCCAGGATTCCGCGCAGGTCCTAGTGCCTGCCTTGTGCCTGGCTGCCTCCAAACCTGCCCTGCCAGGATTCCGCGCAGGTCCTAGTGCCTGCCTTGTGCCTTGCTGCCTCCAAACCTGCTGTGATTCCGCGCAGGTCCTAGTGCCTGCCTTGTGCCCTGCTGTAAGAGTGTGTCATGAAATGATGCATGTCTAAAAAGTGTGTCACCAACATGAAAAGTTTGGAAAGCTCTACTAGCGGATCAACCTTCAGAAATATCTAGGCGTGTTGCTGAATTTTCTTTGACTGTAATTGCCATGAGAGGGTCCTGGCTTTAGCGCTGGTAATGTTTACTGGTTGATTTATTCCTGTCTGGATACAGTTTTATGGATTGTTTGGCTCTTGTATTAAGTACTTATGTTGGTTTTATATGATTGTGTTGTGTTGGTTTGGTGTTTAACTAAATAATAGTAGATGTAATAGCAGCAACAGTACTTACCATACTACTGGATTATGCATTGCTATATAGTACAATATTACCTAGCTGCCACAGTACATTAAAATTCTCCATTGTTTCTCCCCTGTGCTAATGTAATTGATATTCTAGTTCTGGATGTAAATAACAATATAGCATTCCCCAGCCTGATGTTCTTCGAATATGTTAGATTACAGCTGCATCATCCCTCACCTGCATGCTACTGGGCAAAAGTAGATTAACATTTAATTTTTAATTTTTTTTTACAGTGGCACTGAACTATGGGATTTACAAGCAGGACCTTCCAGACGCGGAAGAGAAGCCACGATTAGTGGTGTTCATAGATATGGGCCATTCAGCATTTCAAGTATCAGCCTGTGCTTTTAACAAGGGAAAACTCAAGGTAGACCGAATCTAGGAAGCAGTGCAAGGCTGCCTTTATACGAAATCCATTTTTATGGATGATCCAATGAACGGTAGTTGTGAAGCTGTTGGATTAGATCTGGAGAAATGTAGGTCCAAGTTCCCACTCAGAACTGGGTGACTTTGAGCCAGTCATTCTTTCTCAGCCTCCTCTACCTCACACATTTTTTAATTAGGATATAACGAGGGGATGCTCCAACATACCCTGCCTTCAGCTCTCAACAGAAAAGGCAGAACATAAATTCAATAGTAAATAATAAGGATCAAAATAAAGCTGAAAAGAGTGCTATATATTCTCCTAAAATCTTTGCACATAGAATAAAAAGCAAATAACTGACAGCAGACATAGATAAGTGGAAAAAAACATCTCTGTGATGAAGTAAAAATAATTTTAAAATGTGTAATCTGCCAAAGCATTCTAGAGTAAGAAAAATGGAAATATAAAAGACTTTAATTGTATGCATGCTTACAAAATGTTACACTGGAATTAATATCAGTCTGGTTTGTTTATAATCTCTGTGTTAGAACTAGATAACTTGATGGGATCAGTGGAAACTTGATTCCTGGCAGTGCTGTTTGCCATACCTTGGAAACACTGTATAAATCATACTTAAGCACTGACATTATTCTTAAAGAATTTTAGGTGGTAGCAACATATCTTTGGCTTTATATCTGCACTGAAAATATTTCATGTATGGATGATAACAGATTGGGCAATTCACATTCTATTCTTTTTCTTCAAATTAGGTTCTTGGCACAGCTTTTGATCCTTTTCTGGGAGGAAAGAACTTTGATGAAAAACTAGTGGATTACTTCTGTGCTGAAATAAAATCCAAGTACAAACTAGACCCAAAAACAAAAATACGAGCCCTCCTTCGTTTATATCAAGAATGTGAGAAGCTGAAAAAGCTAATGAGCTCAAACAGCACAGATATTCCACTTAATATTGAATGTTTTATGAATGATACAGATATCTCTTCAAAGATGAGTAGGTAAGGGATGTATGCAACTGAGTCATTTTTTAACCATTTTGCTGGTTCAGGCTGTAGCCTAGCTATTCTAGCTTTCTTCCCACAGTGGCCAACCGGAAGAACACTGGATGCAATAGAACCCTCCTTCTCTTGCTCACAAATTGTTGTTCAGCTCATAAATATGGAGACTCTCAGCTGTCTCATATATAAATTCTGGTTGGGAAGATGTCACTGTAACTGGGTTCCAGAAAGGTCATGCAGGCCCTGTTACTTCTGACTGGTTCCCTTTCTACTTCAGGAGCTCATCAGATTTACAAAAATCTAATGTTGGTGTAGGTGATCTTTGTTTTGAGAACTCTGTCTCTTGGTTATGTGCATCTTGTTTTCTCAGCCATTGCTGTGGTGGATTTTATTATTCTCAACCGCTTTTCAGGGTTTTCCTGAGAAGATGCCTTTGTTCCAACCATTCAGAAACTTATTACTCATTCCTTCGTTCACACACTAACATGGTTGTCTATATCGTATATAAAAATGCCAGGTAGTCTACACTCAGAACACTAATGACAGAAGCTAGCATCTTCGTTAGTCTTCCCAATATGTATTTTGGGATACATTGTTCTTTGTACCTTCTCACTATTTGCATAAAGCTGTAGGTCTGAGTAAGCAATCTTTTAAGGCTAACCGGTATACAGTATTTGGAATGCTGAGCATTTGTTGTGAGCTTTCTCACAAAATGCAGGAAGCAAATGGGCATGTTATTCAGTTTTCAGAAATGGTTTAGCCTTATTTTAGAACATCCGGAACATGTCAATTTCAGGTTGGACTACTTCGGGAGCACTTCAGATGGCTGTTTTGAGGTTGGAATGGCCCATTCTTGAGTCAGAAAGTTTGGCTCGTTTTTCGTACCTTTTTAATGTTTTTACTTTAGATCCCAATTTGAAGAATTGTGTGGTGATCTTCTGCAAAGAATAGAGATTCCCCTTCATTCCTTGATGGAGCAAATCCAACTCAAAGTGGAGGATGTGAATGCTGTTGAAATTGTGGGTGGAGCCACACGTATTCCAGCTGTTAAAGAGAAGATAGGGAAGTTTTTTGGCAAAGATGTCAGCACAACACTGAATGCAGATGAAGCGGTTGCAAGAGGCTGTGCCTTGCAGGTATTTTCAGGAAAGCCATTTTTAAATTAGAAGTGGAGCTGGATGGAGAAATATGTTTGGTTCTCATTTTAATGCTATGGAATTTTCACTTCCCAAATTCATCCAAATCTTTGTATGGCTTTTTTGAATGCAAACTTACGCAGTGACCAGATGACATGAACTAGTTTAAACAAAGATTAACTAGTTTGTTTAAACTAGTAATAAAAATTAACCTTGTTGTCTATTGCTTATTTGAAGGTGTATATTTAAATATCACTCAGCTACAGTATTTGTGGACCTTGTTTGGGTACTGAACAATTGCTTGTTGTGGAAAAGTCTCCATGGAAAAGCAGTGTGTTTAAAGTCAGGCTGAAGCAACAGGAAAGCTTAATCTGTGCAGACTTCTTTTCATGAGGTAGACAGTTTTTAAAAGAACAGGTTTTGGAAGGAACAATTTAGAATTAGGCATGACTAACAATGGTGGTGCCGAAATAAATTTTAAGCCCTAATCTCCTTCATCAATTCTGTGGTTTTTCTCTCCACAAGTTAAAAACAGGGACTTAATAAAGATACACCTGGAATCCCATAGGAAAAAGTCTCCTCTGCCTAGTGATTGTTGGTGTAAAAAACACTGAACATGCTGTTCTTCTGAACCACTCCCTATCATCTTACACAATTTAAAAGTTGTTTTTTCTGTTGTTTTAGGCTAGTGAGATTATGTGGAAAATTTTGCTTTGTGGGTAATAGTACGGTTAAATAAAGAAAAAAAATGTCAGAAAAAATTAGGTAATAGTTTTTATTGCAGAAAATATAAGTTATTTCTATCGTAAAGCTGTTTTGAAATTTAAAATATTCACTTCTACAAATCTCCTTTGTGAGATTAGGCTTTGTAATAAATAGTTGGCCAGAACCCTTTTTTCAAACCAATAGAAGTACCAGTTCTTTCTTCCTTTTATAAGCTATTTTAATCTGACCTGTTGGAAAGGCAGTAACAACTGTTGCATTTTCATTTTCTAGTGTGCAATTCTGTCTCCAGCTTTTAAAGTTAGAGAAATCTCCATCACAGATGCAGTTACATTCCCAATATCATTGATGTGGAGCACAGAGTCTGAAGATGGTGATGGGTGAGTCATAACTTCAAATTTCATCTTTCTGTGCAATTGCCCTGTAAAGTAAATATGCATCTTAAATTGGAACTATCACATTTGACTGAATTCTCACAGAAGGACCAACCAAAGAAATTAAATTATAAATAGCAGTATGTTATTGAATAGTTTGTGATCCCAGTTCAGTGGTTGCCTCATGAGGTGAAAAGAAATTCACAAATCTCTTGATATCCCTTCATAGTTTTTGTACTTACTTACTTACTTACTCGTTCAATTTATACGGCTGCCCATATCACCAAGTGACTCTGGGCAGTGAACAAAATTAAAAGAAAATAAAAACAATCACAATAATACAATGTAGAGAAAAGGGGCAAATCTTGTATCACCTGCAAGTCATTTTGTTTTGTTTTGTTTTTTGATTGAAGCAGCATAATAAGGACTTGTAATAAATGAAATAAAATAAATAGCAATTGCAATAGTCATATGTGCACTGGAACAGTTTTGTTGATGCTTAACTCACGTATTTTTCAAAATGTATTCAAACTCATTTCTCACAATAATTTGTGATATTGATTTTAATATTCAACCTTTTGGACCATATATAATTTGTCAGTTGTATGTTGCAATTATACTAAATCTATCATATGAGAATAAATTGGCAGGTGTGAATAAATTACCAGGTTCAAATCTTAATTATCTTATTGCCTGAGGCTTCAGCTGATTTGCATTGGATGTTCCGGAATATATATTTACAACAGAGAGCTCTTGTTGCAAGGGCTCTTGAAATGAATGGGAACTATGTTGAGATGATGATGATGACGATGACGATCTTAATAAACTTCCCATTTAGTTGATGCTTCATAGTAGAACCTCCTAATACCAAGTTTGTTTCCAAAATTATTGAACAAATTAGGGAACATTATTATACTGAAATATTGTAGTTATGCACAGGAATTGAAATGTTAGATTATTCTCTCACTATATCTAGCCAGTGTGCATAGTAGAGAGTGTATTTTCCCTTTTGACTATCCTGTAGGTCTGTCCAAGCATATACAGTGGATATAAAAAGTCTACATACCCTTGTTAAAATGCCAGGTTTTTGAGATGTAAAAAAAATCAGGTCAAGATAAATCACTTCATAATTTTTTCCACCTTTAATATAACATATAAGCTGTACAATTCAATTGAAAAACAAACTGAAATCTTTTGGGAAAAAATAAAAATAAAAAACTAGAATAACGTGGTTGCATAAGTGTGCACACCCTTAAACCAATACTTTGTTGAAGCACCTTTTGATTTTATGACAGCATTCAGTCATAAAATCTGTCAGATTGCGAGGGCATCTCCTGTGCACAGCCCTCTTCAGGTCACCCCACAGATTTTCAATTGGATTCAGGTCCGGGCTCTGGCTGGGCCATTCCAAAACTTCTTCTGGTGAAGCCATTCTGTTGTTGCTTTGGAGGTTTGCTTTGGGACATTGTCGTGTTGAAAGGTGAAATTCCTCTTCATCTTCAGCATTTTAGCAGAGGCCTGAAGGTTTTGTGCCAAAATTGACTGATACTTGGAACTGTTCATAATTCCCTCCACCTTGACTAAAGCCCCAGTTCCAGCTGAAGGAAAGCAGCCCCAAAGCATAATGCTGCCACCACCACGCTTCACTGTGGGTATGGTGCACTTTTGGTGATGAACAGTGTTGTTTTTGCGCCAAACATACTTTTTGGAATTATGGCCAAAAAGTTCAACCTTGGTTTCATCAGACCATAACACATTTTCCCACATGCTTTTGTCAGACTTGATGTAGGTTTTTGCAAAATGTAGCTGGGCTTGGATGTTTTTCTTTGTAAGAAAAGGCTTCCGTCTTGCCACCCTACCCCACAGCCCAGACATATGAAGAATATGGGAGATTGTTGTCACATATAGTACACAACCAGTACTTGCCAGAAGTTCCTGCAGCTCCTTCAGTGTTGCTGTAGGCCTCTTGGCAGCCTCTCAGACCAGTTTTCTTCTTGTTTTTTCTTGTTTTGGAGGGACATCCAGTTCTTGGTAATGTCACTGTTGTGCCATATTTTCTCCACTTGTTGATGACTGTCTTCACTGTGTTCCATGGTATATCCAATGCCTTGGACATTTTTTTGTACCCTTCTCCTGACTGATACCTTCCAACAATGAGATCCCTGGATGCCTTGTAAGCTCTTTGCAGACCATGGCTTTTGCTGTAAGAGGCAACTGAGTAAATGTCAGAAAAATCCTACTAGAACAGTTGGACTTTATATTAAAGGTGGAAAAAAGGTGTAGTGGTTAATGCACCAGGCTAGAAACCGGGAGACGGAGAGTTCTAGTCCCACCTTAGGCACAAAGCCAGCTGGGTGACCTTGGGCCAGTCCCTCCCTCTCAGCCCTAGGAAGAAGGCAAGGGTAAACCACTTCCAAAAAACCTTGCCAAGAAAACTGCAGGGACTAGGCCAGGCAGTCACCAGGAGTAATAAATCTGGCTCGAAGGCACAAAACAAAACAAAAACTAGAATTTTTATGGATTGAAGACCCGAGTACAATACAGCCCAATGCCATCCCAGAGCCTAACATGAGTCTAAGATTGAGGATAATGTGTGATATGTGTTAGCTTTTGTATTTTATATTTATTATGCATGTTTTTAATTGTAGTTTTGTTTTTAAATTATAGCCCAGAGTTATTTGATTAAGATGGGCAGTCATATAAAACTCATTCATAAATAAATAAGCAAGCAAGCAAGCAGTTAGGATGTGGCAGAGGAGTAATAAAGGCTGCTTTCATATAGAGACCCCCAACTCATTTTCCTCCTTTATCTACCTGTAGGATTCATGAAGTTTTCAGCAGGCATCATCCAGCTCCTTTTTCCAAAGTGTTGACATTTTACAGAAAAGGACCATTTGAACTCCAAGCATTTTATTCTGATCTCAGTAGTGTCCCCTACCCTGAAAAAAAGATAGGTAAGTGGTTGTGTATGTAAGAATATCTGGAAATTTTTTATACTATTGGGTATAGGAGGGATATGCAACGTTTGGCAATTCAGGATTAGAATGTTCTGTCTCCACTGTGGACCATGCCATGTCAGGGGTGATTTGTTTGTGAAAGTAAATTTCCTGATCTGAAAGTAGTTTGGCATGTTCGGATTTATTTACTTCCAGAACCTGCAAATCACCTGGAATGGCATGGTCCAGAGGAGGAAATAGAACATTCTGGAGTTCCCAGGAATGTTCTGTTCCCAAATCAGGAAATTTTGCATATCCCTGGTATATGGTGGCTGAATAGATTAACAAAAAAAAAAAAAACACTGTGTAGGAGAGGAGTTCGACTAACTGTACTCATAGGACAATATGTATTTATTTTACTGTTTTGTTTATGTAGCTAAATGTATTCTGAATAATGGAACAACAGAGTTAGAATTTTTATTTGTAACACAAGTATTTATAAAACCTCCCAAAAACTTGCAATAAAATAAGTGGAAACCATTGTGCCATATGCTGTTACTATAGTCACTGGTGCTGCTTAAAGGGATCTGTCGTACAAATGGAATATTTAAAAGAAATAAGACAGTCAAGTGCTGGCTAATAAACTGTTGATGCTATGGGACCTTTTAAAAAGGTAGAAATAGCTTTTTTTCATAAATTGATATACCAGTATGTCTGGGAGAAAATTGGTTTGCTGCTAATCAACATGGTAGCAGTATTATGAATTTCCATCTGTCTTAAATAATCTAAACTCCATTCTTGTTACTTAGCATATTTATATTTAACCTGTCTTAGCACTCATGATCAGAACAGAAATTCATTTGGAACATTATGAGTACAAAATATGTCCTGGTAATCTGCCACTGTAACATACAGCAGTAAATAAATAGCAAGATTATATAACAAATCATGGGCAGTGTGGATTTTCTTTCTCTTAAAAAACAACTTGCTTTAGGACACTCTAAAATCTTCATGCTTTTGGGAATCTAAGTTTTTGTTCCATATTTGGGGGTTTGTTTTCCTGTGTGCAGGCAAATATATTATCCAGAATATTGCTGCTCAGAATGATGGAGAGAAAACGAAAGTTAAAGTTAAAGTTCGCATCAATACTCATGGCATTTTTAGTGTCTCTACTGCATCAATGGTGGAGCAGATGAAAATGGAAGAGAATGAAAGTCCCAGTATTGAGGCTGAAGTAGAACCTCAGAATCAAAAACTTGAGAGCTGTAATGTAAGTTGGTCTCCTCATATGAGAAATTTAGAATCATCTTTATCAAAACTAGCCGTGCTAGCATTTCAGAACAGAATAATCAAAATTGCGTTAGGTTTTAAGGGTGGGTCAGTAAAAGTACTTCTGTCTCCTTGAACTCTTCCAAATTCTAGAATATGCAACAGCTGGATGAAGGTATCAAATGCAAGAAACTGTTTAAAGCTGAGTTTAACCCTGATGGGGGTTTGTTCTGGTTTAGCCAAAGAATTGTTTGTAAACTATCCACAGGAACAGCTACTGGAGCCCTCCAGTTGTTACAGACTGTAATTTTCCTCAGCTCACATGGTCATTGATAAGGGATTTTGAAACTTTAATCCACAATATCTGAGAGCACAAGATTGCCCAACTTCTCTATAGCAAAAAACCCATAGCTTATTGATAGATTACAGGTTCTGTATGTTATGGGTTCAAAGTGCATGGTCCTGAGTCCCTTCAGCTACGAGTCTCAGGTAGCAGGTAATGGGAAAAATGACGTTTTGTAGAGTTGCTACTGATCAGAGTAGCTGATACTGGGTGACAATTTTTTCTGTGCCTGTCTTGGAATACTTCAAAAGTGCTTCGGTACAAAATAGCTTAGTCATTTAAAAGAAGGCGTTTCCAGCTCAAAGCTGGGAAGAGAGGTAATTCTTCAGCCTCAAGAGGAGAGTTAGAGATTGCGATATATTATATACTTTGCTCAGTATTAGTGATTCATCTACCTGGGAACATTGGAGAGATGCTTAATGGTGCTTTGCTCTCGAGAGATGAATCCATTTTATAATGCTTACATGTACAGAAATCCTATATCTTAGATGTATCAAATGTTAAGTACATTGTAGCTCCTTAATGGTTTTGGGTTACTACATTTTCACATCTTTTGTGCCTGGGCTCCCATTTCAGAAAAACATCCAGCAAGGCAACACTGAGGCTGGAGCTCAGTCCCAGGTACAAACAGATGGTCAGCAAACATCTCAGTCTCCCCCTTCTGAGGCTCCCTCTGAAGAAAATAAAATCCCCAGTGGCGAAAAAGTGAGTGTCTTTTAAATGTGTTCTTTGGGGGGGGGATTAATCTAACTGTATACAGAAGTTGTTGTTTATTCGTTCAGTCGCTTCCAACTCTTCGTGACTTCATGGACCAGCCCACGCCAGAGCTTCCTGTCGGCCGTCACCATCCCCAGCTCCCCCATGGTTGAGTCTGTCACCTCCAGAATATCATCCATCCATCTTGCCCTTGGTCGGCCCCTCTTCCTTTTGCCTTCCACTTTCCCTAGCATCAGCATCTTCTCCAGGGTATCCTGTCTTCTCATTATGTGGCCAAAGTACTTCAGTTTTATAAGAATACAGAAAGAATACAGAAGTAATCTCATATAAAAATAAGATAATCTACCTGGTGCTCGGGCAAACCTGCATTGGCCAGATCATGTTGAAGTGCAGTGTTGAAATTGCACCAAGAAAAAAGTATTGGGACGTACTGAGTTCTATTACAGTTCTGTTTTTTTCTATCAGTCCGTGATGTAATCTTATCCTGTATTGTCCACTCTAGGGAAATGAAAAGAAAAGTGATCAGCCTCCAGAAGCTAAGAAACCCAAAATAAAAGTGAAAAATGTTGAGTTGCCTATTGAAGCTAATTTAGTATGGCAGCTTGGGAAGGATCTGCTGAATATGTACATTGAAACAGAGGTGCGTTAAATGACTTTCAGCATCCATATTCATTCTGTTTTTTTTCTTTTAGTTGCATCTTTGCCTCTTGGGAACATATTGAGGCTAATTCCTTATTAGCTAAAAAAATTAAGAATGGACATTTCACTGATCAGTAAAACTGTTGAAGATGAGAATGTGTTGATTTTTCTATGGATGATTGGGTCATTCCTATATTTATTAGATATAATTATTGTTGATACTGTTTTACTCATGCTTAGGGTTGTTGACCCTGACACCAATAGGAAATTACTACTTTGCAATCTAGAAACCGGCTAATTATGCATTATAGATTCAATATAGATTAATTTCTTGTCCCTTGATGACTGGCATTTGAATTAGTTGCATCAATTCAGTGAATAAGGATGAGGCGTGGAGTGCAATGAATGTTCAGTCTTTAATAGCTTATGTTTATTTACTTACTTACCAAATTTGTATCTCTCAGTGGCATACAGTAACAAAGAAAAAAAGTATAATAGTACAAAAATATATATTATATTTTATAAAAACTCAAAGCCCACAAAAGATGCAGTTGACGCTCGATGCTGGAAACCTAGTCAATATTTGTGTGCATGATGCAAGATACTCACCTTATTGTCATAAATTCCTTATTTGCGATACAATGCTGTCTAACTTAACTTTGATAGATAATAATGCAGGAGTGTTTAAAAAGGAAATCACAGCTTTACAATACAGAATGCATTTTGTTAATCATTCACTGAATTGTAAACAAAGCCTTTGAAGAGATTTAATTGGAGAGAGGCAATTACACTGTACTATTCAAAATCTTAAGTACTTAAGACTTTTCTGATTACTGTTTTTGGTAAACAGGGCAAAATGATCATGCAGGACAAATTGGAGAAGGAAAGAAATGATGCAAAGAATGCAGTTGAAGAATATGTTTATGATTTTAGAGACAAGCTGTCTGGACCCTATGAAAAATTTGTGTGTGAGCAGGTAGTTGTTTTCTTTATTTAAAATATTTTTAGATCTTTCATTCAGAATGACAATTTAGAATATTTACAGTGCACAGACTACATATCATCACTCAGTGCTAGCATGACCATTGCATGTGCTGGCTAGGGATTCTGCGGGTAGATGTCCAACATATCTATAGGGTAGCATATTGAAGAAGAGTGGTTCACTTAATCCCCATTTAAAGCCATTCAAATTGGTGACAATCATCACAACTTTCAGTAGCAAATTCTTAATTTTGCAATAGCATTTAAGATTCTATTTAGCATTTTTACTTCCCTTCTGTTTGTTTACTCTTGTTTTCTTCCTAAAATGCATTAATTGTGATTTTATTTTATATATGGTTAAGAGCAATTTTGCATTATGAATGCAACTAATCCAACTATCAGCTGGTAGGTGCTGCTGTTAAATAATAAACTTTTTATTAAACCTTGCTTAGGATCGCCAGAATTTTTCTATGCTACTGTCAGAAATAGAAGACTGGCTATATGAAGAAGGAGAAGACCAAGCTAAACAAGTCTATATGGACAAACTGACTGAGTTAAAGGTATAGCTAACTTTCATTTTTATATGTTGGATTTAAAAATTGCTACTAATTGCTGAAGTGACCTGTTATTATTCTGATCTCTTTTAGAAATTTGGGACTCCCATTGAAACCAGGTATCAAGAAGCAGAGGAGCGGCCCAAGCTGCTAGAGGAGCTGGGGCATAAGCTTCGCACCTATGCTGGGATTACAGAAGAATATAAGAACAAAGTATGCAACCATAGTTAAAATACACACTTAGAAGAGTGAACTGCACTGAATCCTCTTTGTGAAATGGATTATAGATCAGTGATGCATGACAGTACCTACACATTGATAAATTCTTTACCAGCCTTCGGTTATATAGACCCCACCACTACCAAAACGATAGTTGTAAGAAATCCCAGATTTTAGAGCAGAGCTTTCCAAACTGTGTGTCGCGACACAAAAGTGTGTCGCCACACACAGTCTGGTGTGTCGCCACACAACCCGGAAGCGCTGATCATCATCAGCGCTTCCGGGTTTTCCCGCGGCGGCACACCAACTGCAGTGCGCAAAACCCGAAAGTGGCAGCAGCGCTTCCGGGTTTTTGCGCGCTGCCGCAAGGACGGCACTTCCGGGTTTTCCCACGGCGACACACCAACGCCGGTTGGTGTGTCGCCGCGGGAAAAACTTTGGAAAGCCCTGTTTTAGAGGATCATCATTAAATCTCATGATTATCATTCTGGTACGAGACAGTGGTGTTTTTCATAAAAAGTGGAAGGGGTACAAAATAGAAAATTATGTTTTGTTAATTTGGCTGAACTGTTCTAGCTGGATCACAGGTCACCGAAACAGAAACCTGGAACCTTTTTGGTTGTTTCAGGGTTGTCCAAGACAAATTTTAGAAGAGTCTTGTGAGTAAAGTAGAGTGTTGCTCATTTTCACTCTGTTTTGGGCAGGAACTGTGGTTTTCACTTGCCCGCTGTTTGGCAATGGACTGATCTGGTATCGGGCTGTTTGTGACCATGTGAGCATGTGTTCCCCCACTGCCCATCGATCTTCCCAGCAACCAAACCTGAGTTCAAGTGCAGCAGAACCAGCCAGTCCAGTTACCCCTTCTCCCCAAACCTCCTAGTGTGCTCCTTCCCCTTAATGTCCTTTAGTTGTGTTCTGCCAGTGGTCTTCTTCCTCCTAGGAAACATGTCTCCTCAGACCAAACCTGCATGTTTTGGTCTGTGTACAGATTACTTAAACCTGGCTATTCAAGTCCATTTTTTAATTTGGTCATAGACCAGCAGATAAAACAGAAGGAAGGAAAGGACCTCTGTGCAGGCACCGAGTCATTACTGGCCCTTTGGAGGGACGCCGCTTTCGCTGACGTTTTCTTGGCAGACTATAGAGCGGGGTGGTTTGCCATTGCCTTCCCCAGTCGTAGACCAGCAGATAAAACAGAAGATTCACATCTAATTAGAATAAAAGGAAAAACACTTCAAATTCTAAAAAATCTAAGAAAAATTGGAGGAGATACTGTGGTGTACTGTACAAACTATAGAACAATACTTAGCTATGGTCAATGAAATAAAATCAGATTGGTCTGATAGTAACAGCTTAAGATAAAACGAATCTGAACGACCTGGATGTTTAGTAAAGAATGGAGATAATAAGTCCTGGTGAGCATCTGCATAGAGAGGACAATACAAAATGGCGTGTTCCATCGTTTCAGTTATTCCTCTGCCACATAGGCACAGTCTTTGTTCAAAAGGGATGTTTCAGTATCTCCCTTCAATAACAGCTGTTGGAAGGGCATTGAATCTAGCCAAAGATAAAGCCCTTCTAAATTTTGGAATCATTATGCAGCTAAGATATCTGGCTGGTTGGAAAAGATGTGCAGAATGGCCCCCCAAAAAATGTTTTTAGGTAGAACTGATAAATCTGATTGCAGCTCTAAATCGATGGTCTGTTGTTTGAGATCAGATAGTGCACGTTCATAGCCCATCAGGATGAAAAGCCTTGCAGTTTGGCGTGTATTGCCTGGCACCAAGAAAACTGAAAGCTATTGGTCATAATCAAAGGGGCCAAGCCAACTGGGAAAAAAGAAAGCTTAAGCCAGTAAGAAAAAGTGTAAATCCAAGCAGAAGTTTCTATTTTTAGTAGGCCAACTTCACGGCAAAACACGACATTGGGGACGCAGTGAGATACTTGAAAAATAGATTGTAAAAACTTGAATTCTTTCAAGAGAAAGGAATGACCTTTGGGGGCCCAATTGAGCTCCAAAAAGGAGCTGAGCTCGGATCTTAGCTGAGAAAACTTTTATCACTGCAGGTATATGCTGAGCTCCTTTGGAGAAATAGAAAGATTGTAGTGCTGATGCTGTTTTTTTGTGCATTCAGGCTGACATAGTCGGCATGGAATTTGCGGTTACCCGTGGCATAACCTGGCTATTCCATGCATGAACTATTTTGCATATCCCTAAAAAGTACTCATAACCTGAGCTGCCAACCAAGCATAAAATGAAATATTTTACATAATACTAGTTTTTACATTAATTAGATAACTCTTTTTGGTCATTGCAACCATCTGTCAGGGTTTAGAACTATTTTTTATTTACATTTTCCAATATCCTTGGATCTGTGTGAATACCCATTTCACTTGAAATGCATTAATCTGTATAAAATTGCTGGAATCACAAATTGAAATCTTGATGAAGTAAATGTTATTTTTAGTATATGAGAAAATTGATGTTTTTTTTAAACAATCTTTTTTAGTGCAAGGAACATGAGCAGGATATATTAAAGCTTATAGTGCCATACCAGAGGATGTAATTTTATGTGAACCTTATAAATCTTATTTCTAATCTGAAGTATAGCAATCTAATGACTCAGTAGGCCTCAGTCTTAAAAAAAAACCCCACTATTTACTGATTGCTTTCCTTCCATGATGTTTACTTAAGGGAATAATTTAGACATGACAGTTCATATATTTTTTATATATAGCCAATAATAAATTATTTGTACTAAAGTGTAAGCAGTGAGCCAACGCAATTAGCAATCTTGTTTCTTACATGAAAAGTCAGAAAATTAGAAGTATTGGAAGTGTGGCCTTGTAATAAATGGCTTTGCTGAGTGGAAGGAAAAGGAAAAATATGCATTATTAACTTAAACTTTATTGTCAAATATAATAGCCCTTAATTGGTGAACAAGAATACTAGTGCTGATACTTAAAGCCTGAGATAGCCTTGAAAGCTTATAGTAATGACTAATACACCGCATTTCTGTTTCAGGATGAGAAATATATTCATATTGACAAAACTGAAATGAATAAAGTAGAGAAGTGCATCAGTGACACAACAGAATGGCTAAACAACATTCTGAACATCCAGGCTAAACAGAGTCTTGATCAGGATCCCGTTTTCCGTGTAAATGAAATCAAAAGAAAGCTGAGGGTAAGGCTGAATTATCATGCAGATCTAAATCTCAAAGAAAAAGATAAGTTCCTTGTAATCATATATATTTCTTATGGTTCATTTTTCTAGTCAGATCTAATTTAAATCAGGTCTGAATTTAAAAAAAGGACGGAGCATATCAAATGTAACGATACGGACATAGAATTAAATAGTTCCTCTCTCCCTCTTTATTTCTAATTTGCATGCCAAAATGAGAAAAAAACTTGAGCAAGACAAAATCAATGATGTCGTTTGTATTACTGAGAAGTGTAGGGCTGCTGCATTTCTCAGTAAAAATATATGTGCTGTAATCACCTTTGGCCTTACTTTCAGAGTCATCACATCTAATTCTAGGTGAAATAAAAGCCAGAAGTTTGCTTTTTGGAATGGCAGGCTACCTTTTGTGTACAAGCTCACAGCAGGAGTTGCATTGTGTTACTCTTGTAATGTTTCTGTCTTGTAGGAACTACACAGTGTATGTGAGCCCATTGTAACCCAACCAAAGCCACAAGTAGATTCTCCTAAACAGGAAGAGCCGCCGGATACACCTTTCATTAACAAAACTGAAGATTTAGAAGATGAAATCAAAAACATTGATACAACACAACAAAATGGTGACTGCCATATGAATGAGAGCCCAGTTAGCATGGACTTGGACTAGACTATTGCATTTCAATGAGCAATTTCATTGTGGGAAAATGTATTATGTGATATTAGGGAAGATATGTTTGGGGAGCTATTTATATTTTGGAATTCTGTTGTATTATGTGGGGAATGAATATATTGACAAGCTAGAAGTTGAGATCATGATAATTCTAAAAGGAAAATTGCCTTGGTAACTTTCAGATTCCTGTGGAATTGTGAACATTGACTAAAATCTTCTGTGCAGGAATTTAACCTTTTGTACCAATTAAGGCTAAAGTATCTTGAAATTGTTGCAAAAGGCACTGCTCCTTTGAAAAGAGTGCACCTAGAGCTTTTGTAGATGCCAAGGAAGTTTTTCTTTGTCTCCATTTTTGTTATGTTTCTTCCACTGAAAAGGCATTCAGTCACAAGCAAAATGAAAGCCAAGCTTTAAAAAGTTATTTGTATCATTGTTCAAAATGTTTGCTAGAAGATGAGAACAAGTATGTGAAGCAGCATGCAGAATTGCTTACATTTCACTTTCGTGTGTGGAAAACCAGATGAAGGTAATACATGGATTTTGTTGTTGGTTCCTGTGATGCCTTTAGTGAGCTTTAATAAAGTTCATTGAAATGGTTATGATTCTTAAAACATTGGCTTTGTTTGTTTGTCCTATTCAGTTTCCTACCTTTGTCTTGGAAGCCAACAGTTAGTAGGACATAATATTTTTACGAGTCTCACTTAAAATTCAGTCAAAATTGAGCATTTTTGCCCAGCTGATTCCATTGATAGGCATAAAACAAACTCCAGCCTGGACTTTGGTCTCCAGGGATCACAATCTTTGGATTGTCCAGCACTACATCCAAGACTGTCCTTATCATTTCACATACAGAGTTTGCTGTATAGTGAGATGGGAAGTATACCCATTCTGTAGCACCCATTCTGTTCTTATGACCCAATTCCCAGATGCAAACCCATCGATTCTCCTACCAGGGCAGACAAGGTGCTTGATAAGACTGATATGAACCCTTGTGGATCACAGGTAGTCCCCGTCCTGTTTTTCCACTCTGTGCTCATGCTGTGCCAAAACACGCAGAGTCAAGTCAAACTAACAGCATCACCAGTTTAGAGGTCAGTGTGAAAGGAAAACTCTATTCCTATGAATTGACCAGAGCAAAGAGACGTACTCAAATCTGTATTGTCATCTCATACAACTATTCTTGAACGAATTTGTCAATCTCCAGATTTCAACAGTAGTAAATGGTGGACAAAAAAAATGCAAGCAGATGTTGTTTGTTTCATTTCAGCTAAAATGAAAGCTTAGAAACAAATTGGGAGATTTTGAGAGGTAATTTAAAGAGCTACTTCATGGGTCCTTTATGAAAACATAGCAGAGTGCTAGAATTGATAGATGGTATGAGCAGGGTCAGTAATAAAGAATTGGATTAAAAATTATGGTAACATTGACAGTACACAAAACCCTTGTTTTAATGGACTAGTGGGGAAAAGGGTGTCCATTAAAGCAGACGTCTTAAATTTGGGATTTACACATATGACTTTATGCATTTTGTACATGGTAAAAGTGTGAGTAGGATTGTATCTACATGCAGAAGCACACAAATTTTGTCTGCTGCATCCAAAGTCTGCTAAATCTGTTAAAAGTTAAGTATTTACTGTGGTGGTTTGAGGAAAAAAGAATTAAGAACAAGAAGCTGAGTAGATAGGCAACGACTGCAGTTTGAACCAGGAGAACAGAGTAAAGGTGAATGTGGTGGAATATTGCCAAGTAACAATGCAAAAAAAAAAGTTGAAAATGGGAAGTGAAATAGAGATAAACCAAAACTAAGGTGGAATTCCACATTTTGTGGATAGTTCAGGTGATAATTTCAATTGTATACAGAATTGTTTGATTCAGAACATTTCCATGTAACATTTCCACTGGTAAAGGCTGGTTCTTCTAGTGAAGAAAAATTGCAACCACTGGAACAAGAGACCAATGCCAGATTACGATGCAGAGTTGTGAAGGTGGTGTTCAAGCATCCACATAAGCACATTTTTTAAAAAAAAATTCAGTTTATTTGTATCACACTTCTGTAGTACTTATTTAACAAAGCTCTACCCTGCCACAATCAAAGTGACTTGGTGGCTTACAGTATACAGAAAACAAGAATGAAAACATCTACAGTCAGGTTAAAACCAATCTCAATAACCACAGAAGACCCCAACCCAAGACCATTAAAAAAACAGGATATAAAAATAAAAGAAAAACAAAGAACAAGATAGCACTAAGTGTAAATTTAACAAACAGCCCTCCAAAATAATTCAGTTTTTAACGTTTTATGGAAAGCCAACAAGGAGAGGTCAGCCTGATCATCAGGAGGCAGTTCCAAAGCACTGGTGCAACTACAGAAAAGCAGCACTTTCTAGATTCAACCCCCCCCCCCAAACTTCTAAAAAATGTGGCATGTCATTTCTGCCTGGATGTTCTTATACGTTAGTCGGGTGCTGGTTGAACTAGGTGGTACTGGAGGTGGTATCTAGGCGTCAAGACATAGTGGCTTTATTGGTCAAAAGCAGTACCATAAAGTGTACCTAGAAACCAATTGGTAGCCAATGCAAGGCCTGCAGAACCGGTGTTGCATGCTCCCAGCAGTGAGAGCAAGTAAGCGTGCAGGCTGCTCCATTCTGGACCAGCTGCAGTTTCCAAGTAGTCTTTAAGGCCCGTGTAAAGCACATTGTGGTAGTCTATCCAAATGGTAATGGGGACATGCGTTATCTTAGCCAGGTCCTCCTAGCCCAGGTAGTGTATAGCTACAATTGGTGCACCAGCCAAAGCTGCACGTAGATCCCTCTGGCCAGTTTCTATCTGTTGTTCAAGCAGGACCTGTGTATCCAGAAGGACCTCCATATTGCAGACATGCTCTTCCATGAGTAGTATCTGCCCATCAAGAAATGGTGGCAATGGAGAACCCTGATATAGAAACAGCAACTGTATTTTATTAGGCTTCCAACTTCAGCCTGTTCTCTCCCATCCAGACCCTTAGAGACTCCAGGCATTGGGAAATGACATTGACAGTATCTCCCTTACAGCCTGAGATAGTGATGTACAATTGGGTATCATCAGCCTACAAGTATTAAGGTATCCTGAACTGTCACATGGCCTCAGCTAGCCATTCCTTATATTTAAAAAATGGGGGAAGGAATCAACCCCTGCACTCCACATATTGGGGGCCACTGAGCTGATCTTTCCTTCCCCACATCAGTCTGAAATGACCCACTGAAGAAGGAATGGAGTCATTGCAAAACAATGTCCTCAATTCCCAACCAATGCAGGCAGTCCAGGAAGATATCATGATCAATAGTATCAAAAATCACCAAGAGGTCCAACAGGGCCAGGAGAGCTGCACTCCCCCCCACCCCCATCCAGTTCCTGACACAGGTTATCCTAGAGATGACCAATGCTATCTTTGTCCCAGGCCTGAACTGTGATTGAAAAGGGTCCAGATAATCTGCATTGTCTAGGTAAAGGTAAAGGTACCCCCCGCACATTTGTGCAGTCGTGTCCGACTCTAGGGGCCAGTGCTCATCTCCGTTTGTTAGCCAAAGAGCCAGCGTTGTCTGAAGACGCTTCCATGGTCATGTGGCCGCATGATGCGTGCGGAACGCTGTTACCTACCCACCGAAGTGGTACCTATTAATCTACTTGCATTTGCATGCTTTCAAATTGCTAGGTTGGCAAGAGCTGGAGCTAGTGCAGGAGCTCATTCCACACGCAGGGCTAGGGATTCGAACCTCCGAACTTGCGATCTTCCGATCAACAAGCCTGGCGTCTTACCCACTGAGCCACGCTGCAAAGCTGTCAGCCACTACCATCTTAACAATCTCCCCCTGCCAAAAGGGGTGTATAGACAGGATGGTAGTTATTTAAATCCCTGGATCCAGAGATAGCTTCTTCAGAAGGGAGCATACCACAACTTCCTTCAAGGCTGCTGGCAGCTCAGTCTCCCATAAAGAGGCATTGGCAATCTCCTGGATCCAAGTGGTCATGTAATATTAAAGAAACAGCAGATGATACTGGACTACAACTTCCACCATTCCTAACAATTACCATCCTGCTGAGGTTGACAAGAATTGTTGAGTCCCACCGCATCTGGAAAGTCATGGTTATTCACTCCCGCAGTTTGAAATAATTTGGAGAGAGAGTGGGCACCTATGGGTTCACACTGCCAGCTAAACCCTAATATGGTTTGTCTTATTTTGGTTTCTGGTAATCTAGTCAGTATTGTCTATAAGCCATGATTTATAGTCAGTGGGCAGCTTGGTCTCTGGATTATATGCAGTCCCCTAAAATCTTATTTTGCAGACCCCACTGCTGAATTTCAGTTTGCCATCATTTGGAGATGGGCAACCCAAACGCCCCAGTGTAGACTTGGAACAGGCTTAATACAGCTTTTAAAAATCCGACCCCCCAAAGAAAGACATTTTGGCATTCTCACTACGTGTTGTCCTCTCACCCCTTGCAGCCAAGTACTCCCACATAAAAGTTGTTTACATTTAGTCTCTGCAGTTATGCTTGCATGACATGGAAGCACAAATGAGCCAACTGCACTCTAGCCTAGTATGTTACAACCTGTAGTAGTGGATTGGAAAAACGTGGTTATCTTTCATTAAGTGTGAACCCAACCAACTGTGCCTCATTCAGTAAAACATGATTAAGCAAACCATGGCTTAGCATAATGTGTGAACCAAGTCTGCAAAATAGTACCAATTATTAGGTTGAGCAGGGAGAAAATTCTCCATTCATTAAGTACATGTCAGTTATGAGATTAAAAGTTTACTGTTGTGTTTTAGTATATTACTGCTCTGCTGCTCTTTGATAATTAGCATTGAATATGTCTACACCAAGGACAGACAGATCGGGTTTCTCACAGTTTCCTGGGAAATTGTCAATTTCGTAATAGTTGATGGCATGATAAATGCTTGGTCCCCTGTGTTTAATCCATCTGTTTGAAAGCTTGGATCTCTCATACTTCATCCTAAAAAAAAGGAAATTGCTGGTAGAAAAACAACACTTCCTGAAAATGCATCCATTTATTTGTCAACCTCAGCTGCTTCTTACCGCCTGCTTGAAGCTTGTGGGTAAAGCCTCTTGTTGATTTCTTCTTCAATATCCTCATCAGTAACAGTAATTTGTGAGGAATGTGGATTATAGGTAGCCTTCTGATGAAAGTATAAAGACAGCTGTTGTTAGCATAGTCACAGCAATCAGAATTGCTTTCATAACCTGCGCTATAGAAGTCTGAGAAACTGTTGAGCAAATTATTGATGGCAGAAGATTAATAGAAGAACAAAAAACATTCTGATTTTCTAATTGCTATGTAGTTATACTGATCCCTGGGTTCTATTTACATGCATAGTTATTGCAAGTATCTTTAACAGGTAGTTGTTTCAGCAGGATACACATATTATCTTATTCTCAGGATTGGTTTCTTGCCCTCAAAGCAGAATTTACGTATTATTTCTCATATGCTGCTGTAAGGTTACATTTAGCATCTCTTGAATATAGATGGTTCCGGTTGTATATGTCTGTGAGTGCTGTTATTGGTTTTAAAGCATGATTTACAACCTATGACTTTGCTAATCACTTATTTTATTAAGAACTGAAAGAGGCATGCCATCGCTCCAAAAGTGGCTTCTTTCAATATGTAAGGATTTACTAGAAATTATTCTATCATACTCTTACTCTCTTTGAAGTAGAGTAAGAAACACACAAGAGTCCAAAAAAGAACTGTTATATGAATTATAGGTATACTTCCTAGTCCACATGCATGTTTGTTCCATGACTGCTGAAATGAATACTGTTTTTGTACATCTACTCTTAACTTGATGTCTCTGTTATTATAAAAATAAATTTAACATTTCTCAGTTATCATCCATCCATCAACTGAATGTTTTTTTCTGTAGATGAAGCTCAATCTGATTATACAAGCCTACGGGTCTACCTAAACAAGTAGGTTTCGTACTGAGGGAGAAATAATGCTTTCCCAGCCCTGTAAACGTGAAGTCCTATTAGTATAATTCTTTTAGTGTGGTGCAGTAGTTCAACTGGCACCAAGGAGATCCAGGCTCTAGTTCACCCTTGGCCATGGAAACTCACTGGGTGATGTTGGACCAGTGAATAGTGTTAGGAAGGATACAAAGGAGAAAATTTGAGAACCAAGTAAATCACGAACTGATCTGGTTACTCTGTGATAGGAAGTCTGCCCACACTGAATCCCACAACTGAAGCCATCGTACTCCACCCCAGTATAGTTTAAACTTCTCCTGCAAGCTGCACCATAGCACAATCTGAATAGGCTTGTAGTTAACCTAATAAAACCTTAGAAGTAGAAGCATTTTGATTCTCATCTTGATTGATGATCTGCATGTCAGAGGAATTGTCTTCCAGCATAGGATGTATGGGCATACTCTGTGGATCTATCAAAATTTCATAAGGGACCATGGGATGCTTCCAGGAGGATGGGTTAAAAATTTCCCAAGGTTCTTCCTGGCCAAAGGTTCCTATGGAGGGGAAGAAGGAAACTGTAATGCTGAAACTAGCAAATATGAAGAACTGAGACCAGACAAGACCTACTAAAACATAGGGTAGGTGCCTTCAAAATTCAGTGCTGAGAAAGGGACAAAAAAAAGGTTAATTATCTCATTGGGAAGTGGGAGAAAGAGATGCAGGGTAAAAAAATCCTGGAGCTGACATACAAATATGGCTAGATTCCTAGATTCTGCAGTAACCGACCTTCGTCATTATAAACGCTTCTTTCCCACCTGCAAAAACTTAATCTTGGCTTTATTTCTGCTGTTCAGCTCAAGAGTGTATTCCTAGAGAATGATATATTGCTATGCCCAGGGCAAAGCAGTGACAGAAATCCCCAAACAGACTTAGTGAAGGAGGAGCATTCTGCAGAAAGGTAGCTTTGAAGAAGAACGAACATCCTGCTCAAATAGAAAAAAGAGGGCTGGAAATACTGCTAAAATACAATGCATCTCTGATAGCCCACTCTTTCATTACGCACACAGAGAAGAAAGCTTAGATTACAAGACCATTCCTAACAATAATATGCTCTACTTTAGAGGCTTTAAAAGCAATAGCACTAATTTCCATTGATTTTCATTGGCTTGTTCTAATCATGGCAATGATTGTGTTCACAAAGCCAACTGTGGTTCGTATGATTTTGACTTAATGTGTTTTGTGAACCTAACCATTGTTTGTAATATGCAAACCCAGCTATTTGTTGTTTAGTCAATAAGCCGTGATTAAACAATGACACAAGATGATATGTGAACCCAGTCAAACTTAGGTGTAGATTGGATGCTCCCAATTATATTCAGTATGTGCATAACTATTATTGCTGTGAGGCCACTGAAGTGCTGCTATAATTAACATGTGCAAACTTGCATACATAGAATCCAATAGAAGAGAATATCTGTAGCTCAGGGTTGAACCTTGGAGTCCCTGGTGCTCTCTGAGCTTGGCTGTTTGCTTGTAGACGTTTCATTAATCGACTAGGTAACATCATCAGTGCACATAGAATATACACAGATTTTTCTTTTAAACTGGAGCCTATTAGAGTTTGAGTAATAGTGCTTTAAGGATTCATGTAAGGCTACCCACATGGCAGCACACCTTAGAACTCAGTGGGATTTAAGACTGACAAGGCATGTATAGGATTACAGTGAAAAAATGCACGGAAGATATTACAAATGGGTCAACATTAAATTGAATAATGTTAAGAGCTACCATAGCTGGATTGCCAAAATCCAGATAACCATTAGATGGCAGCAAAAAAGATACACAGAACTGTAAGTTTTTACTGCCATTAATGGCCAGAGTTTTGCAGCCCAGATCTGGTAGCTCTAAACAAGGTTTTATCTTTAACAGAATTATGTTCTACGGAAGAAAGTCTTGCAGAAGGATTTTTTTCACTGAGCAAAAATTCAAGGCTAATTGCATGCAGTTCTCATTGACATTAATGGGACCTGAGACTCAGCTGATTAACTTGTTTCATTGTGAGCAATCACATATTAGTACAAGTAAATTAGTCTGGATCAAGCCCACTATACTAAGTCTACTGATAAAAATATATAGAAAACAACAGGCATTTCAGTGCGCTCAAAATCAAATAATTCATCACACTAAGTTAAAAGAAAATAGTTTCCAAATCCTTATTACTATATGCTTCAGCTTTTTCTCTCTTTCTTCTTTCCTTCCTCTCCTAGGGATCATACAAAGGGAGAAAGGGAGGATGATAAAAAGTGCAAACTTTTGTGTGCACATTCAAAAGAAGAAGCAGGGTTATTCTGATGCTGCAAAAAACCTCTACTACATCTTACGTTAAATTATACTAAATTATATTTTACCTTATATTGTGAATCTACCTCATTTATCTGATAAAACACTCACAATAATGATTTATTTGAAGTGCCAGAAGTCAGGCAGTAAAATTGTGTCATGGTGTTCCATTGTCACTGCTATGGAAATTCATTGACTGATAAATGGAGGGTATAGATAGGTATGTTTAAGTCAACTCTGTTACTGCAACTATCCGATTTCCCTTCTGCTAAATGTTACTAGCATTGAAGATGTCTCCTTATCCTCATGTTTTATGAATGTATTGATTTACCAATGTACTCTCCATTCAGGCTCCACAAACGAACTGTACAGTCAATAGAACAGGACAATAGGATATTATCTTCATCTATAACTTCTAGCCTGTGGATTGAAAGAAGATAATCAGACCTATTATATAAGCACAAATTATTCTTTTGTTATGGTTAAGACCATACTTACGTTAGAACCAAACCTAAATGTGCTCGCCAGTGGTTCACATCTGAAGCAATGAAAAAGAAAAGTCTCAGTTTATGCATGGACCATTCAGAGTTCTACTAATAGAGAAAAATACTATAGTATATCTTTATATATATAGCATATAAGGCCATAGGACTGTAGCCTCTGAAGATGTCTCAGAATTAGATTCCCCCATCCAGGATTGAAGTGAGACCTCTGAGGTTAAAGGGGGAAATGTGATGTTGGAACACCTCTCTCTCCTCCTGTCAAAACTTCCATAGTCTATACCTCTCTAGCATCCAGAAGAGAGAGAAAAGATAAATGGGAACCTTGTGGGCTCCAATATTCTTCCAGTCCATATGATATCCATTTCCCCCTGCCCCCATAAACACACACCATACAGAGTTTACTTCAGGCTTGGGGCTGACATAAAAATTATTTCATAACCAGGATTGAAAGAAAATAAACAGAGTCTCTCTTCTCCTGTGTTTTAGCCTCCAGGGAGGTTCCAAATTCAGATCTCTCCAAAACACAGGTAGGAGTGTCTTCTTTCTATCTTCTAAAATAAAAACGACTAAGTGTCTTTGCGATGTGAACATCCATAATTTACACAAAGCATGACTTGAGCAACATATGCCCTACATGAAACAAGTGAGTTGAATGATGGTTATAGGAGGGTGGCAGGCAGAGCCTGAGTAATATGGGGGCTACAGAAATGTGGCCCCAGTCTTTAAAAGAGAGGCTGCGGGGGAAGAATGGACACTTAAACACTCCCACCAAACCTGCCTCTTCTAGCCTTTATAAACTTAATATTTTCTCTGTTGTTTCTTGTCCATTGAAAACAATAAATGGGAGTATTGTGTGTTGAAAAATAACCCAAATAGCTCTCGATATTACATTTTAAGTGATTATTTCACCAGCCTGAATGAAGAACATTGACTGTTTCAAATACTAAGCCATACAGTGTAAGAACTCCCCTGTGTGAGTGGTGTCTGGGCCAATTCACCTTTTTAAAATAATGCACTCTGTATTTATTTTTCAAAATTATTTATTCCTGTTCTAGATACAAAGCTGTAATGTACCCATGCACATACATTTTGGTGTTTCTTCTTTTGGATCCTGAAGGGCATAATTTTGGATGTCATGGATATATACAAAACCATCTTCATCAGCTGCATATATATATGAATCATCTGCAGTCACAGCCATGCTGCTGATCAGGGATTTTCCCCTAGACTGGAGTATACAGTGATACACTGTAAAATATTGTTTACACACTATTTTGAAAACTGCATCACTATACAGTATAAGGAGACGTATAAATTCCAAATAATGAGATTCTGATTTTCATGTTAGTCCAGGAACTGCAGATCAGCTATCGTCTGCTCACGTTAAATTTCAGAGAGACTGAATTCCTTAAGCCACCCCAGCAGCATCCGGTTTGTAGTCTTCCAGTTGGCCATCTCTGGTTTACACCACAAGGCAGCCTAAAATCTTGCATTCATAATGGTTTAACAGAATGCAGTGTAAAGCATTAGTACGTAACATGATGGTGGTCTCAAGCAGCAATCAGTGAAACAGAGGACTGCAAATTAGAGAATGTAAATTTTTGATATATTCCAGATTTTACCAGTATTCATGCTGAAGAACTGGGTAGCATTGTTTGTTGTTGTTGTTGTTGTTGTTGTTGTTATTATTATTATTATTTTGCCTTCAAGTCAGTCTTGACTCCTGGCAACTGCCTGGATGAGTCCCTGCAGTTTTCTTGGCATGATTTCGGAAGTGGTTTGCCCTTGCCTGCTTCCTAGGGCTGAGAGTGTGTGACTGGCCCAAGGTCACCCAGCTGGCTCTGTGCCTAAGGTGGGACTAGAACTCAGGGCATTTCAGTTTCTAGCCTGGTGCTTTTAATCACTACACTAAACTGGCTCTTTTTTCCTTTACAGCCATTAATTTTACCTATTAAACTTACTGGTTGAAAACTTGCTATCAGTGGATCCTCCAAAAACAGGCTCCAGAAATGCAGATAACCTGGGGAAAAAGTATAATAGTATAATATAATATAAATATAAAATATTATATAAATATTATGTATGTATATATGTATAATATTTCCCAGATAACCTGGGAAAAAAAGTATAATAAAGATGAAATATTTGGTAGCATTTAAACAAGCATACTTTTGTACTGACCAAAACTGAATGACCTGAAGGCAGATTTACATAACCACAGTGAGTGCAGATTTGACTAAATAAAGCTATAGATTTCCAGGTCCCACTCTACAACTTCTAATCTCATCACTTCATCTTTCCCTCATGTTTTTAGCATGATTGACAACTCAGCTGCAATAACTGGAAACAAGGTTCCTGACACCAAAGTATCATTTCCTTATCTAGTCTGCAAAAGCATAAGTACAAATTAATTGAAATAGAAATTATCTCCATATTGGTGTCATCAGTTAATTCAGTTATCATTATGGTTCTTTTTTAATTATTTACATCATCCATAATTCATTAATCCTACCTTGTGGCCCATTGGAAACCAGAGATGCTGTAGTTGAATCAAATTTCACAGCACGAGTCTTTAGAAAGATTATCCGTGTCACATCAACTGGTAGGGAATGAAAAAATATAATTCACTGCAGGGAAATATAATTGAGATTTTCAGTACACTGTAGAAAAGGCATAGCCCAACTGCATTTATCCTAATATGTCATTATGCAATTTGTTTGGCTTGACTTTGCATCCAGACTTTTGTAGTTTGCTGATTAAACCATAGTTAAATTAACCAAGGTTTGGCACAATATGTGAATGCAGTCAAATACCTATCATTAATTTTTTCAAAGTTAAAATTTAATTTCTATCACTAAATTCCCAACCTCTTTTCCCATAAGTAAATATGAGGCCCTCTGTTCTGTGAATGTTATATACTTTTTAAGACTAAAATTGTAAATGTACGTATCTGGTACAAATATACTTAGATTTAATTTTATCTGAATTGTATGAAGGAGGAGACTTCTTTGGATCAAACTTTTTATAGAAGTTCATCACTTTAATCTGCTAAATTTTAGCCTCCCCCCTTGATCTATTGCCTGCTATTTTATTCTTTGCTTGTGAATGTGACTATTATCCTTCTTAAATTATATCTTATTGTGTTAGCCAGGCCCAAAGATTGTGCTACAACAGCTGAAACAGCATCTGAATGACAATACTGTAAAGATCTTATTTTCAAGTTCTTATTTCAAAGAAGTAACTCTAAACCAAGTTCCAGCAGAAATCTGCTTCTAATATTAGTCAGAAGAGCTGGATTGAAAAAATGACTGGGATACTTAAATTGAAGAGTTTTAGGCTTTATGCCAAATGGAAGATCATTTCCTGCCCACCCATCTGGAAACTGGGAGGTGACATATACAGTATGTTAAAATAACACCAATAAAATTATTGGGCTGGCTGAACCTCTTCCTAGTGTGGTAAAAAGTGAGTTGTTTTAACTATCCCAAGGCTAGTCAACATGGGTTGGCTTCAATTTTGAACTTACCCCTCATTTTCCACTTCTGTGCAATTCCACATGCAATGATTCATAAAGAATTATTCACAGTAATGTGAGAATTATACTCTGCAGTCTTTTTTGTGATTAGGGAACTTACTCTGAGAATGAACAGAGGCAGCTGTGGCCATTGGAATGCAGAATCTATGGTCTATGTGACCTGAGACCATATTCCAAACAATAACTTCACCATCGTAACTGGATGTTGCAAGGAGATTAGGGGGACACTGTGCAACACAGAGAATGTCTTCTTTGTGTCCCCAGCTCTGGGTAAGAAAAAAAAAAGTGAACACAACTGCTTCTTCGGTTTCTTCGTGTTTTGTTTTGCTTTGGTTGTGGTTGTATTTTACACAATATGCAAATCAACAGGTAGACTAAGTTATGCAATTTAGCATAACTTCATGATTATAAGTATGAGCTGTGATGAGCTGCAAAGTCTCCAACTTTCAGCATGGCTACTAGATACTCCCTGAATATAGATCTACAATATAAAATAAATAGGCTGATTTTTATGCAAAAACATAAGAATATACTTTTGGACATTGCCATCTGCATTCAATTATGTATGATCTCGGTTACAGTGACCACCAGGAAGCACCACGTGACTAATTTTGTCCTACTGGAACTCATCAGAGAAAGAGGGTTTGAACCCCATGGAATATCATCTGATTACCCACATCTGAAGAGCCCAGTAGGACAAAATTGGTCATATGGTGCTTCCTGGTGGTCACTATAACTCAAAACACCACACAGAATATACACTGTGTAAACACAGAGAAATCCCCTGAACCCAGGAGGATGGGTAGAAGTTATGTAACCCCCCCCCCATACATGTGGACATAACATAATGTAACATCTGTATCTCTCTACTCTGACACCTTAAGGCAGGGCTTTCCAAATGATGATCAGCTGATGATGATCAGCGCTTCCGGGTTGTGTGGCGACACACCAGACTGTGTGTGGCAACACACTTTTGTGTCGCGACACACAGTTTGGAAAGCTCTGCCTTAAGGGAAGATGGTCTGTATATACCATTCTGATACATTATGGATGGTCTAAAAGTGTAACAATCAATTAATCAATTATCAAATAATGAAATTGATGTCTGAGGAATTCTACATGATCCACAATAAAAATAATAAACTACAGTGTATCGCATTACTCTGTTCTCTGTCTTATAATTTTAAGCAATTGTCCTTTAGCAGCATTCATTTGGTATACCTTAAACTTCAGCTTGATAACCTCACTGCATACATGGAATCTAATATACTGATACTATGTATGAACAAATGCAGATCTATGCATCAACTAAAGCCTGGGTCTCTGCTTTTCAAAAGACAGACCCAAAACCTGGGCAGCATGATATGGCACATCATTCAAAGATTTCCATGATGAATACTGAATGTAAACAGTACTTCTGAAAAGCTGCTAATATATTTTCAATGGAATATCGTATGTAAATAATTGAATTACTGTCACATTGATAAACTACATTTACCAATTTACATGCTTCAACAGGATTTACAGATCATCTCTTTGAAGGATGGAAAACTTCAACTGGTAGGCCTCATCTGATTCACCAGAATAATGCTTCCAGCCCACAAGATATGAAGTCCCTCCCTGTCTCTGATTTATTTATGCCTTGTCCTTCTTTTAGGCAGAACGGTGGGGTGTGAATGAAGCCTTTATCTGGAGCTAGCCCATGTGATCTCCCCCTAGGGAAAGTGCAAAGTAGCTCCTTCAGGTTTATCCAGCAGTGCCAACCCACTATGATGGATTGGATATCAGAGATTAAGCTCCACTCTTACATTATCCAGCTCCCCAAACCTAATCAAATTGCTCATCCCAGACCTATATAACACTTGATATGCCAAACGTATCTCACTATGTCATCCTGCCAGTGGGCCTGAGGTTTCTTAAAATGATGGAAGTCATCTGTGGAATCCTACAACAGAAAATATCCAGATAAAGTGTTATCCAAGATAGTTAAATCAATTTTTATCTCCAACATGAGTATTGCATCTCCAGACATACAAAAGTAAAATTGAGCTCTAATTCTATTATTCTCTTGAAGGCATCCAAATCTAACTTGCCTACTTCTCATCTGAGTAGTGCATTCAGTGAGTTACCATCATTTGTTCCTATGAGTAGATTATTGTGGCTCCCCTTGTTGCTTGTCCTGCAACCCATCCTTCCATTGGAACATGACTGTCTTCCCAATGCTACCATGTATAATTTACATTTTCTTCCTAAGGGGCTATCTGATTCTGACATTAAACTGAGTTTACTGTATGTCAGTCATCCAAAGTTTCCCCAACACAGTTACAAATTAGGCTATAAAGCCCCAGAGACTTGGACAAACACGGCTAGAAACAAAATCTTTATTGTAGTTCTAGAACAGTAGCCATAACAGAACAGTCTCTGAGTGGGCGGAAGAAACCAGTGCAGAATTTATACCCAGTCCTATTTTAATCCTTGTTTCTTGCACCTCCATATACAGAGAAAAGTCTTGGCTTTCATCTTTTCATGCCTCCAAATCTCATCTGTTGAAGGCAGTCCATCCTTACATTCTCTGCATTCATACTCTTCTGTCCAGCTAGGCTGAGTTTCTCTTGCCATTAACAGAGCCCTGACTTAAGTGATAGCTGCTAACAGCCTTTAAGAGAATTTGAAATCTGTTCGCAGGGAAATGTCAGGCTCTTTGGCAACTACCTGAATTTGATACGCCCACATACTCACCAGGAGTCAAGCTCAAATTGTGGGAAAGGTTCTTTACCTAGAGGATACTGTGATATCTATCTACCCATCCATCCATCTGGTTGCAACTTGTGTACGAAGTGGGATAGAGTGATATTGTGAAAGTGCCTTCTCATTCCTGTATGTGGATTGACTAATGTGAATAATAAGTGATATTTGCCCATGCATTCAGGGAGTAGCTAACAGAATTGCTATGTTCCCAGATTCTGTTGCTGATCTATTCTTGACTTTGCTAATGGCAGTATAGAGGCGCTACAGTGAAAGCAGAATACCAGCTTGTGGGGAGCATAATTAACTAAGTAATACAATTTTGGACATTTAGTCATGGTCTAATAGAGCCAGTTCCCTTGAAAAAATGGAAAATGTCCTCACCACAAGGCCATTATTTAAGTATGTGGGTACTTTGGCACAACAATTTTGGCAATCAATTAACAGTAATACCATTTTTTTGTATACAAATTTGTTACTTACATAAAACAAGTTTATTCTTCTGTCCCATCCCACACCTATGATGTACCTGCAAGAGCAATTAATAAATATTTACCAAAATTTGAATGATTCTTTATAGTCTTTCTGCTATGCAGCAGCACTTAATAGTATAGCTGCTCTGCGTATCACATTGGATACTGCTACCATATTCACAAATAAAACATCTGTTGAATGCAAGCCAATAAATATGAGTTGTTTTCTTTTTGTTTAAATATAGATGCCTTTTTTCATCCATGGTTGTTAAGCAAGGACCAGAGTTCAATATGAGTGGTAAAGGCTTTTGTGAAATTACAATTTGGGCCTCATTTTGCATTACTTTATGCATACACAAATGGCAAATGGGGCTTTTAAACATCTGTCAAGTTTTTTAAAAGGTCTTATTTTCCAGGGTTTCATTGTCTATGATCATGGGACTGGAATAGAAACCTAAAAGATAATGAGGGCCATCTGTATTCCATTGTCCCACTTGTATAAATTCTGCCATTAAATCATCTCACTAAGTTGAGTTATCTGTTGTTCATATTCTAGATTTAGGTGAAAAAAATCTGTGGTCCTCCATAATTTTTCAAGGAGTTCATGAACTTCACTTTCAGCTGAACTGAGCTGAAAGGGGGTTCCCCCCAATTCAGACAGTAGTTGTCACAATCAAGAGAGTGGAGTTTGCATTTTGAGCTGTACACCCTCAAAATTTGCTTCATTCTTGTATAAGGTTTCATTTATCAGGATTTTTCAAGTTTTAAAAACCAGGTATACTTCATCTTAATTCTGCAACTTTCTCTTTAATATATAATACAGTATGTCAGCTTCTGCATAACCACTAGAGTTAATTCATTTAACAGGATTATATGTTCAGCAAAATAGTACCTTCATGCCATTAAGTTTTACTTGCTTATTTCTGCATATTTAACTGCTAAAGGCAAAAGAGCAAACCAAGCTGTTTATTCCCCTCTCCAGCACTATTGTATGTGCATATATGCAATAAAATGCCTCAACAATTAATGGGAATCCCATAACTCAGTGGTAGACCATAAAATTGCATGCTGAAGTTTCTATGTTTAATTCCTGGCATCTGAATGAAAAAAGCATCTGAAGTAACAGAAATGCAGAAAACAACACATTCACTTCCCTAGTGCTCAGAAGAACTATTGCCGCAAAGAATGATACAGAATGAAGTGATGGTTTGGGTCTGTAAAAGGTAACAGAATAAACTCCTAACAAGCCATTAGAGATGTGGCTGGCTCTACTATTAGGTCAGAGCTTTCCAAACTGTGTGTCGGGAGTCGGCTGCAGTGTCTGGGTGTGTCGCGGCTGCTGCTGCCTCTGAACCCTGCCAGGATTCCACGCAGGTCCTAGTGCCTGCCTTGTGCCTTGCTGCCTGCAAACCTGCTGTGATTCTGCAAAGGTCCTAGTGCCTGCCTTGTGCCCTGCTGTAAGAGTGTGTCGCGAAATGATGCCCTGCTGTAAGAGTGTGTCGCGAAATGATGCATGTCTAAAAAGTGTGTCGCCAACATGAAAAGTTTGGAAAGCTCTGCATTAGGTAAAGCGGAGATGAATAACCAGCAATTCTCCACATGTTGCTAGACAACTCTAGCATTCTTTACCACTGGTTGGGCCTTCCATAAATTCCAGTTCTGGAGGGCATAGTTTCTTCACTCCAAGACAAAATGATGAACTCACTTACACAGGAGGTTTATGTTGCTAAAGGAAGACAAGTTGATCCCCATTTACCCCCTGATATCAGGATAGGGAGGTATTCTCTACTGCTATTTGCATATAGCCAGCTGCTGCTAAGAAATGCAACATATTTATTACACAAAAGCTTACTCTAGCAAAAGAAGCCAGGGAGTCTTATCTCAATTTCAGGAAGATCCAAGAACAATCCATTTCCAGTCTAAGGTTCCAGGTAATACAGCAACATCAGACAGAATCACAGGAAGAAAGAGCCACTCATAAAAGCTGTCTCTTTCATATAGCCTTTATTACCAGCTTGACTAATTTGCTGAGTCACACTTCTTTCTTTCAGATAGATGGCTTGATTTCCTTTGTTCTTCCCTGTTGAATTTGCAGCATGATGCTAGGCTCAGGACCTTGCAGAGCACAGACATTGGATATCTGCCAGCCTGCACCTGTGTCTCCTCAGGTGCACACTTTTCTTTTAATTCCTCTGGTGCATGCTGGGGCTTAGACAAGCTAAGCTCTTCAGCTTCTGAATCTGAAGACTCAGACTGATCCCTAACATGAGGGAAATGTGTGAGATCTTTCCTATCTCATCTGCCAAAACAGCCTGATGGACTGTTGAAGTTTATTTTCGCAGGAAGGGGCCTGTTTGTATGACCCCACCCCACAAAAAACCACATGGCTTTCATTAGCCTTTCCTGCACTAAAATGTCACCAATCGAAGAGAATATTTGTAGCTCAGGGTTGAACTGTGGAGTCCTTGGTGCTCTCTGAGCCTTGTTGTTTTCTTGCAAGAAAACAACAAGGCTCTGAGAGCACCAAGGACTCCACACTAAAATGTCACCTGTTGCAACACATATGGATAACTTACTCATTTTTGTTGACCTCCACATAAGCACAGTCACGGACTTCATCACATCTGTCTTCTGTATGGAAGAAAAAGCCCACAATGCTGAACATGTAATTTTTTTCCTTCTCAAAATGAAATTTTGGATAATTTGTCAGCATTCTGCTTACCCTTTTTCAAAGTGTGAAGACACTGCCCATTATTATAATTCCATATCTTCAAGCAGCCATCTT
The DNA here is from genome assembly GCA_023362775.1 of Charina bottae. Lineage (NCBI taxonomy): Eukaryota > Metazoa > Chordata > Lepidosauria > Squamata > Charinaidae > Charina > Charina bottae. Next base: position 106,229,011 of record JALMGJ010000004.1, read on the forward strand.
TTCCTCCAGTAACTAGTCTAGAACATGATTGCAATGCCTAATTATTTCTTTAGCAATATGTAAAAAATATCACAGCCTTTCTCACACACTGAAACTATCAAAATGTACCTTCTTCCACTGAAATCAAATGTGAGGCATGTGATTGCAGAATCACCATGAGCTTTGCCAAATTCAAACACAGGCTTTCCACTTTCAAAATCCCATACCTTGACCACCTTAAAAGAAGAAGAAGAAGAAAAAAAGGACATAGATATACAGAAACACTATTGCCATGATCCTAAAATCTGTATCTTACAGAGAAATCTGTTCCACAAGCTGCACTGCCAGTAGGCTTCTGGGTGCAATTCAAGGTGCTGGTTATCACCTATAAAACCCCTCATGGCATAGGGCCTGGTCATCTGAGGAACCACCTATCCCTCATCTTTTCTTTCTACCCCACACAGTCTGACAGAGTTGGCATGCTCTGAGTCCCATGAATTAAACAGGAAGTGTGTCTTCTCTGTCCTGGTGCCTGCCCTCTGGAATGTTGGAATTCAGCAAATCAAGCATGCCTCATTAGCATATGGGTGATTGCTCTAGGAGGAAAACTCTGTGCTACTAGAGGAAGCTGCTTGTTGCCCCTCCCACTTCCTCTTCTCTCTCTCTCTGATCCTTCCACTGACAGAGAAGCAGCATGCAAGCTGCTCTCCCTCCATCTTGGCCACATGGATGGGCCTAGGAGATTCCCCCCCCCCTTTCTCCACACAGCCTCTGGCAGCAAACAGGGCCAGAGGTATGCAGTTTAGGGAACAGAAAGAAGAACTGAAACCAATTTTCTACTGAAATGGATGTACCTGGATGTCGATGAAGGTTCTCAGTCATCCAGGTGGAACAGTCTGTAGCTTGAATCATGTCAACTGGATTTCTATTTTCTCAGTGGAAACGTTTCGCTCCTTATCCAAGAAGCTTCTTCAGACTGAAAAAGCTTCTTGGATAAGGAGCGAAACGTTTCCACTGAGAAAATAGAAATCCAGTTGACATGATTCAAGCTACAGGATGTACCTGGACCGAATAAATGTAAGAACTCTTATGTATTTACTTTTTGTACCTGCAATGTCTAAGCGTGTGTTTCTTTATGCTTGGGTGGGCTAAAAGTGTAAGAATAAGAACCTGAATCTCTATAATGTGCTCACAGGCTGTGTTTTTAAACAATATTCCTTTTTCTATGCACAAGTTTACACAATGTTAAGCTCTGCTCCATTCACTGGTTCTAACAGGCCACTGAATGATCTTCATGGAACACCATTCCCCATCAAATTCATACAGCCCCCCTCTCCCCATGGTCATATTTACATGAGCCCTAAAGACTTGGCTCTATCCCCAGGCCCTGGGTTAGTGTGGGTGATTGTTTCCTTTTATGAGGTTCTAGTTTTAAATAATTATTTTTTTCCAGCCTTCTGATGATATTTGTATTCTATGGTATTTTATTGTTGCATTTTGTAAGCTGCCCATAGTTTAATAGATTGGGGCAGCCTATACATTTTATAAATAAATAAATAGCCCAATTCTATGAACAGATGAACAAGTACTCACAATTCAGCCAAGTCAACATGACAATGGTGTCATAGCCATGGAAAATTGCACATGCATAAGAACTTACATATATAAAAGGAGATCTTTAGATAAGGATATATTTTTCCTGTACATGTTCTGTTCTAAGTGTGCAGGGAGGAAAACAAAATGTTCCTACCAGCAGATTCTGACATTTTAGCCCATTATGAATACTATTTATGTTCCTTACTATCTCTAGGAAGTTGGAGGTGGTGGCATATACAACGCCCCTCAGCAATACAGCTGTGCACAGTTTGTAAACTATTTGGAAGAAATACTTCAGACCTTGTGTGAGCACAAGGACAGCACTTTTCTGCTAATCATTTACATAGCACAAGCTTTCTACAGGCTTTCATGTGAGTGGGGGGAAAAAAGGTCCAATTACTTTAAGAGTCCCATCAACTTTAGCAAGCTGACTCCTTACAACAGCAGCTTTCACAGGGAAGCTGGAAAAAAGTGGAGTTACTTTAAGGAAGAGCAGAGGAACAGGATACTTCTGCTAGCATATGATCTTCCTCTGAATTATGTTTGAAGCCCGTACAACTCCACCAAACAGATCCTTGTTTTGGCAATGACCAAAGCCAAGAGTATGTAAAAACATGTATGGTTGTCTTATACAAGCCACACCATTGATGGTCCATTAGGTCAGTATGGTTGACAGCAGTGACTGTCCAGGGCTCCAGAGAAGTCTTCCTTCCCAGCCTGGAGGTGGTGGGTATTGAAATTGAGACCTTCTGCACATAAACAGCTGTTCTTCCCTCGAGTAACGTTATCTTTCTTTGCTTCAGCATCTTGTGTTTATGAGCATTCCATTCCATGACCATGAGGTTTCTATTTCATCACTTGCTTTTGTCAGGCATTCCTCTCCCTCATTTACAACACATGTGCAAATGCAACTTATTTGTTTTCTTTCTGTTTAAGAACATAGCAGAAGAGATGTAGCAGGCAGCATGGAAACTTCGTTCAGAAATTAGAGTGGACAGAGCAGTTTTCAAAATATACTGGTAACAAGTTTGTTGATACTGTGATCTGAGACCAATTTATTGGTGATTAAGTTTTATTGACCTCAAGAGTAGTAGACAGGCAGAGGTTTGCACTATAAAAGCAGCAGCCTAGTGCATAGCTTTCCAAACTGTGTGTCGTGACACAATACTGTGTCGCCTGTGGGGCCCAGGTGTGTCGCACAAAAACCCAGAAGCGCTGATGGTGCGCTGCCGCCGCCGTGTGCAGCAGCGCGCACAGCAGTGGCAGGCCATCAGCACTTCCGGGTTTTCGTGCAGCACACCAGGACGCTGCCGCGGCGTGCAAAAACCCGGAAGTTTTCCGGGTTTTCACGCGCTGCCATTGGTGTGTCGCCAACGAGAAAAGTTTGGAAATCCCTGGCCTAGTGTATGCTAGCTTATCTGAGAGTAAGCCTTATTGATGATGATGGTTATGATGATGGAGGAGGAGGAACAAGAAGAAAATGAAGAAGCATATATGATTGGCTATAAAACTCTGGCAATCCAAAACTAATACACAGGAAGTCTTGTTTTGTGGGAGGCCATTTCATAATAACATAGAGTCCATCTAGAGCAGTGTTTCTCAACCTTAGCAACTTTAAGAAGTGTGGACTTCAACATGCCGGCTGGGGAATTCTGGGAGTCGAAGTCCACGCTATTTATTTGTCACATTTACGTGGCCGCCTATCTCACACAAAGTGACTCTTAAAGTTGCTGAGGTTGAGGAACACTGATCTAGAGCTAACTGAAGCCAGTATAGCATAGCACCCTATCGCACAGAATGGGCAAATGCTTTTGGAAGCACAAGCATGACATCTTGTCTTTATTTTTAAGGTACATATTTAGAAGCATTTGCTTCTGATCCCGAAAGACATATAGAGACACTAAAAATAACCACAGATAACTGTATTCTCCGTTAACATGTAAAATCTTTTTTAAAAGCCATTTTTACCACGCCTTTTGGCAGGGAATTCCATCCTGTAAAGTAGCTTTGAGAAGGCTCAATCTTGAATCACAACCCACTTCATAGCTAAAAGCAAAGCAACTCAGAGTTTCTGAGGATTATAAATATATTGATTATATAACTATGGCCAAAACTGAAGAATACATGGAGAATTCTATCAATTCACTTACAGAATTTTCAGAGCAGCTCACAACATGCCTGAACACTTTGTTGAATTTGCAGCATAAAACTGGTTTTTTATGGGAAGTTACCATATAAGGATCTGGAGCTGATCTATTTTAGAGACAACAACAAAATCAAATTATCAGTAAGTAAAAAGTGCTATTTGCTTAGCTGCTAGCTAATGCATAAATAGCAAAACATGCATAAATGCATTATTCCATAATGAAGGGGAAAAGCTACCAGTACGTCAAACCTATAGAAAACAATAGCAGTCCAAATATTCAAAAATGCATCTTTCCCCTCAAAGCCCCAATTTTTAATCATCCTTTTCCTGCATAACTGCCCACACAAATTTATTAGTATACTCTGCAACGAAGATATTATAATCCATTAATAAGTATGTTTTGTTGAATTTAGAATCTCTACCTGGGTACTTCGATATTAGTGGTAGGATAAACTGTTCCTCTCTATAAAATTAACAAAATAGTAGGATGCAGAAGTCTGTATTTCTCCATATTCACTAGAATAGATACATGTGTCCCTGTCTTGCCTTTCATACCACCTTTCTAGAACCGCAGATAAAAATAGGACAGATTAAAACTTTCCTATATTTAAGAATCATCAAATTACAGAGATAACTTTTTTTATACATTTCAGGAGCCAATCTTACGGCATTTAGCTGGCATTTATTTTTATAGTTGATATATAGTATTCTTTATTTAATAATACCTTTACAAAGGGTCGTGATGGCTCAGTGGGTAAGACGCCAGGCTTGTCGATCGGAAGATCGCAAGTTCAGAGGTTCGAATCCCTAGCCCCGCGTGATGGAGTGAGCTCCCGCACTTGCCCCAGCTCTTACCAACCTAGCAATTCGAAAGCATGCAAATGCAAGTAGACTAATAGGTACCACTTCGGTGGTTAGGTAACAGCGTTCTGCGTGCGTCATGCCGGCCACATGACCGTGGAAGTGTCTTCGGACAACGCTGGCTCTTCGGCTAACAAACGGAGATGAGCACCGGCCCCTAGAGTCGGACACGACTGCACAAATGTGCGGGGGAAACCTTTACATTTTTTTTTTTTTTTACATAAAGCCTGGCACACAATTCTCTTTACTTGGCTAAGGCTTAACCTGATTCCAACTGGGTTGCTTCCATTAATAACATTTGGTAGATACAGTACTCGGTGAGAAAATATCACAAGAAAAGTGCTGTCCTGTTACTTTTCCCAGAACGTTTGTTATTTGCTAGCTTTTAAAGCCAAAGGTGTTATTAAGTAGTGAATTGAAGATATAGAAATTTAACATTATTTCTGTCAAATGATGACAGTCCCCTGCAGACTATCTAAACTCATTCATTCCAGATATCACTGGGCATTCACCAGTGCCCCTTTTAATTCCATCCCATTGGCAATTTTACACAGTACATAGAATAACACTCTATTTCCCCAAAGGTTATCCCTGTGTGAAACAGAGGAGACTGAAAATGTTCTCTTACATCGTAAGTTTTATTCTGACATAAAGTATTCGCTGACAAACAGAACCCCTAAACTGACATTTATAGTCACAAAATTCTATTATTTGGAAACAAGGATCCATCAAACATTAGGACCAGGATAAACTATGCAATAGGGCTGAAGTCTTAATTATGACTGATTTTATTCATTTTTACTGTTTGCATCTTTGGTTGTATTTTGATTTAAGACTATAATAACACATATTTGAATGCATTATCTTTTAGCTTTATTGTATTTTAATTTCATTAGTTAAAGCTAATTCTCCATAAAGTATTTCAAAGCACATAAACTGAAATCACTTTTTTCTCCAAATGAATCTGAAATTATAAAAGGAATAAAATCTTTTGGGTTTAAACAAAGTCTTCTTAACCAGAAATTAGTAACTAAAAGCCATATTTCAGGTTTAGTTAATGTCACTCCTACATCTAAATATAAAACTGCATTAGATAAACATTTTGGTACCCCCAAAGTGCCTGCATACATTTGGGCAGAACTTTTCCTCTGTGGTTAAACCCTCCTGATACGTGTTAGTTTAATATGTGCACATATGTTAATTAAAGCTTATGAACATCAGTTCCTCTAGGCCTGATTTAGCTCTGTAATACAATATTGGAAATTTAGGGATCATGTGTCCCAGAAAGAGAAGGTAACACCATAATGACATACTCTAATGAAAATTCCAGTGTCTCAGGATTTTATATGATGCTTTGAAGTTCAGTAGAAGGTTGATAAATATTGGAAAGTACTTCTACTTCAGTTAATGCTTGTATATTTGGAGAGCTAATACTTTCCTAGCATTAATCAGCAAAGACTTAAGTTATAAATAATGGGTTTTAAAAGATCCCACCAAGCTAATTCAAAAGCAACATTAATAATTTTTTATAATTAAATGTTCATCTTAGATTTTACAAAACGTCATACCCTTGAAAATATTTTGCTTAAGCATTGTAATCTTAATAAATGTATTATTAGTACATTAGTACAGTATTTCAAGTATTCCCTTGTTGCTGCACTCTAGTCCCAAAATAATAATCACACTATTTCCATGAATTTCCTAGAATTTCTTCAGCAATTTCTTACATTTTGGATTTCCCATAAATGCAGTTCTTAGATGTCTGTCTAAACACCAGGAGTTCTGATTATGTTGCTTTTTTATTTACCGTAATCTTAGGTGAAGAATGGCCAGTGTATCTGTGGCAACACAGAGTGATCGAGTGCCCGTTATGTAGTGGCAAGCACTAATCTCTCCTTTGATTCCATTGTTTTTGGAACAAGCAGTGAATAAGCAAGTCTGATCCTCAATATCCCATATCTGCAAGGAAAGGATTGTGATATACTAAATAGAAAGAACTAGCATGTAGGAAATATAATTTGGAATATGCAAAAGGCAGACCTTAACTGTGTTGTCTGTTGATAAGGAAAATATTTTATCCTCCTCAGATACATGGACGTAGAAAATGGGGGCCATGTGACTTCTGAGCAAGCCTGTGGGTCTTCTAAAATTTGATGAGAACATTAAATATTGACCAACTTCAAACACAGAATGAACTATATATTAAAATGAATTGTAATAGTGGTAGTTTGGTGCTTCAAGTCAGTCTTGACTCCTGGCGACTGCCTGGACAAATCCCTGCAGTTTTCTTGGCAAGATTTTCAGAAGTGGTTTGCCATTGCCTCCTTCCTAGGGCTGAGAGAGAGCGACTGGCCAAAAGTCACCCAGCTGGCTTTGTGCCTTAAGGTGGAACTAGAACTCACGGTCTCCTGGTTTGCCATTGCCTCCTTCCTAGGGCTGAGAGAGAGCGACTGGCCAAAAGTCACCCAGATGACTTTGTGCCTAAAGTGGGACTAGAACTCACTGTCTCCAAGTTTCTAGCCTGATACCTTTACATTATTTTAATTAAAAATCACACACAAAGAAAACAGAATTGACCAGAATTGCCTAAATAATCTCTACAGATAATGTTATCCAAGGCATAGGTCATAATTTCAATTGAAATACTTCTTTATCTACTGAAATCTGTGCAATTTAAAGTATATTTCTTTGGTCGTTCATGGCCATAAATATAGGTTCAGAAATATATACAAACAAAAATAATTTTGCTCTGACTCAGTTTTGAATTATTATATTTGGGAAAGTATCATTAATTTGTGGGCTGGTTGGGAAAATGCACATAGTCATTCTTCAAAGACCAAGAGTTCTGTGAAATTTATTACCAGGAAAAGTGCCTTAAGGCAATGCTTTTTAAGATTTCATGAAGGGGCAGCTATATTTCAATGGTCCCAAAAGACAGATCATTGGTGAATGGTGGTGGCATATGTTTCTATTCTCTGCAGTCAAGGGAGGGGAAAGTGAAGCTAAGTAAATGCTTAGCAGGAGAGTACAGTGAGTGAGACTGGAAAAGGTAAAGGAGAGCTGAATTTGCTCCCTACAACAATTCCTATTGTGTTGTGGGCTCCTTTAGAAATCTTATGAGGAAGAAGATGTGTTGGAATGTTATTGTGTGAAATCTCATGTTCTGTGTGTGTTTAGGTATGTGTGTGTGTGTGTGTGTGTGTGTGTGTGTTTTTGTTGGAGGTTCCAGCAAATCAGCATGCCTCATTAGCATATGGGTGATTGCTCTAGGAGGCAAACTCTGTGCTTCTAGAGGAAGCTGCTTGTTGCCCCTCCCTCTCTCTCTCTCTTGCTTTCTTCCACCGGAGAAGATGGACCATGTGGCTTCTGGTCCTTCCATGGAGAGGCCATGTGCTAGGCCTCAATTCCAGAATTTTCCCCTTTTCTCCATGCAGCCCTGGCAGCAACATAGGGCCAGGGGTCCACAAAGTTTAGGGAACAAGAAAAGAAGAACTGAAACCAATTTTCTATGGAAATGGATGTAACTGGACCAAATAAACGTAAGAACTCTTTTGTACTTACCTTTTGAACTTACTTTGTCTAAGTGTGTAATTCTTTATGCTTGGGTGGGCTATGTGCTTAAGATCAAAAAACTTTATTTCTCTAGCGTGCTCATTAATGCTATTAAGATAAAAACTCCTTTCTGTGTGTGCGTGTTTCTTTGCTCTTATACGCTCTGCTCCATTCAGTGGTACTAGCTGCCCACTAATGGTCTTCAGTGTTCAGTGACTGTTCAAAGTTACAACAGTAGTGAATGAGGGGGACTTAAGATTGGTCCCTGAAGTTGCAGCCATTGCAATGTCCCCATGGTCACATGAATGCAATTTGGGCGCTTGGCAATGGGCTCGCAATTACGACGGTTGCAGCATCCCACGGTCACATGATCACCACTTGCGACCTTCCCTGTCGGCTTCCCACAAGCAAAGTCAATGGGGAAGCCGGCAGGAGGTCACAAGTTGCTCCCCCTGCTGCTTTTTCTCCCGAAGAGCCCCTGGGTGGCATGGGGATCTTGTACTCTGTAGCACCTGCCCGCCTGCACTCCATAGCACCCACCTGTGGCACACGCCCACCCACCTGTACTCTGTAGCACTGGCCCACAGCACCCACCCATAGCTCTTACCCACCAGCCTGCTTGCCTGGGACACAGTTTCAGTGCCTCTTCCCACGTCACAGTCACATGAGGTCCTTGCTTAACCACCTGCACGGTCCTCGCTTAATGATGGCAATAGGGACTGCTGGGATTGCAGTCTCTAAGTGATGCAGTCACATGGCATCACACTTTACGACTGCATCACTTAGTGACAGAAATTCCAGCCCCAATTGCCATCATAACCCAAGGACTACCTGTAACCCTTTGGAAAGTAATGGCATTCCTGTAACTTCTCACAATTCAGAACTGGGGTGATTGATAAAAGAAGTAGCTGACTTCAGGAAGTAGACGCTCGTACCTATGACCTGGGAGCAGGGAATCAAACAAAAGTTTTGCATCAAAGAAGTTTCAGGGAATCACTGGTACAGCCCATGTTTTGCTCTACCATCCCTAGTTGAAAAGACCAGGTAGTAGGTGATGAAAAAGACTCTCCCTAAGATCTTGGAGAACCTCTGCCTGGAAAATATAAGGTCAGATGGAGAAATTAATCTGGCAGGGTATAAGGGTATAAGGCATGGGTGGGTAATTTGAGATCCCAAGTTTGCATGCAGCCTCTGAAAGCCTTTCCTGAAGCCCCTGAACAGAGTGCTGAAAGTGTTGGCACTCTTTCCCACTATTTTGTGGTAGGAAGCACACAAAGTATACAATGAGAGCCAGTGTGGTATAATGGTTATGGTGTTGTTGTATTGGCACCAAAAGGATGCAGGTTCAAATCTACTCAGTCACAGAAGCTCACAGGATGACTTTGGGTCAGTCTTTCTCTCAGCCCAACTTAACACCCTGGGTTTTGTGAGTGTGTGTGTGCGTGCGCACGCGCGCGTGTACACGGAGAAAAATGGGGGACTATAGACAAAGTTTATAGTGGAAGTCCTAAAATAAACTCCCTTTCCCAAAAACTCCCGAAGCCTAGCAAAAAACGTTCCAAAAAGCTAACTGCAGCTACGGGTGTGGTACAACCCTGCTCTCTTTCTACTATCAGACCTTCCACTGTGGCTGGTAGCAGTCCAACAGTGTTAAACCTGGCTCTAGCCACCAAAGGTTTCCTCACCTCTGAGAGTGGCTAAGGTGCTGGGCTAGAAACTGGGAGACTGTGAATTCTGGTCCTCCCTTTTGCATGAAAACTGGCTGGGTGTCTTTGGGCCAGCCACTCTCTCTCGGCCCAACAAATTTCAGAGAGTTGCTGCTGTGGGGCAAATTGGAGAGAGGAGCATTAGGTATGTAAGTTGCCCTGAGTTGACAAAAAATAAAGGTGGGATAAAAATCTAATGAATAAATAATAAAGCCTAGATTTATTTTTACCATTGATAATGACAAGAAAAATGTTATCCCTCCTTCCATAACAATAATAACAATAATAGGGATCTCTTAAAGGGGTATTCAATTAACTGTGAATTATAAATTCATCTGTTCTACATTTTTCTGTAAAAATCATACTAATTCATGTGCACATATTCTAAATAAAAATAGCACCTTGTGCATTTTAAATAACTAATAGTTGGCCAAGGACTATAATAGAGCTATACAAGAATAGTTGCAATAGCTTACCCAGGCATGTATGGATTCCATATCCGAATAATTCGATCCATCCCACCAGTTACTATGGCATTGTTCTTTTTACTGAGTGCAAATGTTTTGACTCCTTTATGGACTCGAAAAATAATCTGATCCCCTTCAGCTCTCTGGGACGGAGTTCCTAGCATCTCCTGCGCTTTCCTCACCTTTGAATCTTTTTTATTTTCTTTTATTTCTCTCATTTGTTGCTCAACATTGGTAGCTCCCACAACGCAACCTGTAGAAGGATATGAGTGTTCAGTAAAAGATTCCTATACAGAATTTAGGCTCCAACATTCTTACATGGTTAAAACATGGATCTATAATATACATACACATAATCCATATACTGTACATGGGTAAGGAATGAATAGAAATTAAAAGAAATATTAATTTGACTGTTTATGATGAAAGATTGAGAGCATTGGTGAAGGATACATGAGAGATAAGAGGTTCTAAATCAGGGAACATCAAGAGTGGAACCTGGGGGGAAAAGACATGGGAAAAAAAGGAAAGAAGTAAATGAAATGCTAATGAAAACAAAACTGCAGGAATAAAATTGAGAAATAAGACTGCAGGAAGAAACTATATAATATATAATATAATTATTATATGGTATAATATAATTATATTATTATTATATAATATATAATTACATAAACAATTATTCTTGTATGAATAATAACTCTCCCAACAGAATGAATGGGAAATGGAAGGAAAGAGAAGATATAGAAGCTACTTGGAACAGAGTGAAAAGAATTGTGTTACAGAGTCTCAGAGAAGTATGTCTATTATATTACTGGAAAGTATGAAAAGAGATGCTTGGTGGAATGATGATATGGAAGAGGGTCTAGTTGAAAAAATGGATGTAAGAGAAAGCTGAAAAATGATGAGAAAATAGTACTGTATAACCTGTATATTTAAAAAATTACAAAGAATTTAGTCAAAGAGAGCAAAGAACAATTCAAGAGAAAATGCAGGGCAATTTTAATGGAAATTAAAAATTGCTTTGAAAGGGTATGAAAGGAGTTCCAGCACACTTAGTGGGATTTAAAATAATAGTGAATTATTTATTTATTTATTTATTTATTTATTTATCATATTTATATCCCGCCCATCTCCCCCACAAGGAGGGAATATGGAATAAGCCAGAATGGCTGGGTTCACACATAAGGTTAAGCCATGAGCATTGTTTACAACCACACTGCCTAGGTTCAGAGAACCTGTGAAGCCAAATCAACACACTAACCATGTGATGGTTTGTCACAGTGTGTGAACACAGCCTCTGCAATATAAGAAAGAAAATTAGAGAATGGCATGAAACAGCTGGCAGTAGCTAGCCAACCTTGGTTCATTTTGAAAAACTAAGATGGGTTAAATATGGATAGTACCTGGAGAGAGTAGGAATTCTGGAATGCTAGTAACAGAAGTCCACACAGTTTTATCTAGTTTAGCAGAGCAGAAGCTTTCCAATAAACTTGCACAAGGCTTAATCAGTTCAAAACACAAAATAAACACACTTCACATGTTAATGTAAAGTTACAGAAAAATAGCTTACAGTTTTATTGTAGATCAGTTTCATGGTAGCAGAGGATGGTTCATGCGTGCGAGCGATAGGTTCTGACCAAACCCACAGTCTTCTTAATGTGGCCTTGCTGAATGCATGTATGAGCAACTTGGACAGCCATGTATGACCATCCTCCCAGGTGGGGATTCAAGCAGAAAAGAGAGAAAACGAAGGGAACAGGAACAGGAAATCGGGGTTCAGCCCTTCCCACACAAAGCAAGTAAGATTAGGTTACAGCAGAGGCTGCCTCCTTCAAGCTTGTGTAAGACGTGCTTGGTTGAAACCTGATATCTCTAACAGAAAGACCACCAAGAAATGTCAGGTGACAGACTAAACAAATATTGAGGAAGACAATAGCAAATCACTTCCATGTTGTGATCTAGAAAACTATAGATGCCATGATGTGTCTATACCTACAATGATCAGAATAGTGCAAGCAATACTCCCTGGGACACTCTATGGAAGTGGAAGTTGGACTTCAAAGAAGCAGGATATAAAGAGTATTGACACTTTTGAACTTTGGTGTTGGAGAAGACTCCTGAAAATGCCATGGACAGCCAAGAAAACAAACAAATGGATCATTGAACAAATCAATCCAGAGTTCTCACTCGAGGCATAAATGACCAGGCTCAAATTATTCAACTTCTGACACATTATTCAAAGACCTATCTCTCTAGAGAAGGCTCTAATGCTGGGAAAGGTGAAAGGAAAGAGAAGAAGAGAACGACCACAGTGTATGGACTCAGTCATAGAGGTGATGGGTGCGTTGTTGGAAGACTTGAAGGACAAGTTAGGGACAGATCATCATGGAGAAAATCTATCTATGTGGTCACTAAGAGACAACACCAACTTGATGGCACATAATCAATCAATCAATCAATCAATCATGAAGTCACCAGGTATTGAATTCAGTTTAAGAGGAGATTTTACAAATAACATATAAGCACATTATATAATTACCCATAACTAAGGCTGTAGGCTCATGGGTTGATGCAGAAATTATTGCCTTAATAGAATCATAGTAATTCAGCTAAAAAGACAGAATAAAATAATATTATCCAACCAAATACTAGTGAGAGGAGAATGCTATTCTTATTTTAATCCTTTTTTGTCTTAATGAACAGATTCACTCACAAAGAAAGAAGAAAACTTAGCTGTCTAATCATTATAGAATCCTGGAAAAATACATCCATCAATTCTCACTAAGTTTAGATGTCCAAAAAGATATTATGAGAACCAGAGCCAAAGTTTAGCTGTTTCTCATCACTGAACATTTCCTGCCTTTCAGGAAAATATTATGAGTGTTGTTGGATTGCTGTAAGAAGCTTAAACATGACTTGAATGTAAGCAAACTGAATAGAAACCCTTATTCCCTCTAGATCAGTAGGTAGAAGACACTTCTCTTTTTTACCTGAGTCACCCAGTCTCCATGAACTTTCCAACGGATATAAGTGACATTTGGAAAAAGTATAGCACTCTCAAGCCTTATATTAGGGAGATTTTCCACTTTGGGTAGCTTCTTCCATGTTCTGAAGCACATAAAGAAAAGATCATTATACCCTTGGAAAATCATTGTATTCATTCTGTCTGATTATTCATGTGATTATTTCCATAGAAAACATGTGACCTATGTTTAGAAAGTTGAAAAGGCAAGAATGTTAATCTCACATTTGAAGATATTACACTTCACCCCAAATATGTGCAAGTGTAAGTTTACTCTAGATTCAAGATAACGGCAAGCTTTTTACAAACCAATTAATAATCGGAGACATTAAGACACAGTATGTACTAGCCGTGCTGTCAGAGTACCAGATCACTATGATTTTTAGTCCCTTAAGTTGGCAAGAACTTAAAAACAGCATTCCGTGCTTGTCATGCCGGACACATGACCACGGAAGCGTCTTCGGACAGTGCTTTGGACAGCGCTGGCTCTTCGGCTAAAAAACGGAGATGAGCACCGCCCCCTAGAGTCAGACACGACTGTGCAGGGGAAACCTTTTCCTTTACTCTTTAAGTTGGCAAGAACTGACAAATTAGGTCAGTTCTTGTATCAAAATTCTTTATTTAAATAGACAGTGGCAGGGCTTACTATCATGCTAAACCCCAATTGGTTTGTTTGATAATGGCTTAGTTTATAGTGTGAATTTAACCCCTTTGCTCTGTAGAACATGGTTTAGACCTTAGCACAATATTTGAACGTAGACAATTGGGGTTAAATACACATTGGGCCAAGCTATAATGTAGTTTGTTTGGTTTAGTTAGTGTGATGTCTAAATCTAGTCATTATAGTTTGTAAACAATGGCTTAATGTTATGTGTGAACATAGCTAAAATGGCTTATGCCACAAACCATGTTTAAAGCAAACCATGGCTTAGCTTCATTTTTCTTATATCTGGTGAGAAAAATTGCACACCTGTGTAGTGGATGTAGCTTCCATACCATATACTCTCAGACAGAATATACATTCAGACACATTTAGCACTTGTGAAGGAATCACCTCTAACCAACTCCTGGAGACTGCGTATCAGAAAGTAATTCCCTTTTTAAAACTGTTGACCTTTCAATTGCCAGAAAGGCAGCACAGGGGTGAGGGCCTTTCTTTCTTTCTCTCACACACAGAGATGTCAGGCAAGGCACCAGGTGGGAACTACCGAGCTGCTACCGCCTCAGCGGGTGCAGGCGGTTTGAGAACACCAACCTTCTACTCTACCGGTTCAGCTCTTCTGGTACAACCTGGAATAAATATCTGCTTCAAACGTCTTAAATGTTTCAGATGGATGGATGGACTTTTTAGAATACAGTATGGTTGCCCTTTGGTGTAGTGGTTAAGGCACCAGGCTAGAAACTGGAAGACCCTGAGTTCAAGTCCCACCTTAGGCACAAAGCCAGCTGGGTGACCTTGGGCCAGCCATTCTCTCTCAGCCCTAGGAAGGAGACAATGGTAAACCACTCCCAAAAAACTTGTAAAGAAAACTGCAGGGACTGGTCCAGGCAGTCACCGGGAGTCAAAAACTTATTTGAAGGCACAAAAACAGACAAACAAACATGTATATATCATAGAAAGTATAACAGTCAGAATACAGTACTTAAAGCGCTATATGTTTTAGTGTAAATTTTGTCAGCAACCTAATGCAAATTAATTAGAAACAATTTTGGAAATAACTTCCATTGAGTAAACATCTTTTGGATTGGCAAATTAATAATGCAGTCCTCAGTGATTTTATGTAACCCTAAGTCAAATTCAGTTACATGGGAATAATTTCCTGATAACTGCAATCTCCGGATTGTAAACGCCACCACATGTCAGCTTGACCCGTGTCCCTCCTGGATGGTTAAATCAGCTAGAGAGGTGACATGTGGCTGGGTCCAGGCGATGATTAATACTTCCTTGAGTGAGGGGGTGTTCCCAGCTGCCTTTAAGGAGGCGCTGGTGCACCCGCTCCTCAAGAAACCATCCCTGGACCCCACCATCTTGGGCAATTTTCGCCCAGTCTCCCACCTTCCCTTTTTGGGAAAGGTGGTTGAGAAGGTGGTGGCGTTGCAACTCCAGAGGATCCTGGAGGAAACGGATTATCTGGACCCCTTTCAGTCAGGTTTCAGGCTGGGATATGGGACGAAGACCGCATTGGTCGCGCTTATGGATGATCTCTGGCGGGAGCGGGATGGAGGGAGTGCGTCCATCCTAGCTCTCTTAGATCTCTCAGCGGCTTTCGATACCGTCGACCACGGTATACTTTTGGGGCGGCTCAGGGAGTTGGGGGTGGGCGGCGTGGTTTTACGCTGGTTCACCTCCTTCCTCCAGGGCCGTTCCCAGTCGGTGTTGATAGGGAAGGAGAGAGCTGACCCGCGACCCCTGACTTGTGGGGTGCCGCAGGGGTCGGTTCTCTCTCCTCTCCTGTTCAACATCTACATGAAACCGCTGGGCGAGATCATCCGTCACCACGGGATGAGGTATCACCAATATGCTGATGACACCCAGTTATACATCTCTATCCCGGGTGAAGTAAGTGATGCGGTCGATGCCTTATCCCAGTGCCTGGAGGCTGTGGGGGTCTGGATGGGGAAAAACAGGCTTCAACTGAACCCTGGTAAGATGGAGTGGCTGTGGATTGATGGCCCCCCTGTATCCAGGAAGTTATCATCTTTGGTTCTGGATGGGGTTGCACTACCCCACTCGGACCCAGTGCGGAATCTGGGGGTCCTCCTGGACTCACGACTCCTGCTCGAAGAGCAGGTGGCAGTCATGGCTAGGAGGGCCTTTGCACAGCTTCGAGTTGTGCGCCAGCTACACCCTTTCCTGGATCGGGATGCCCTCCGAACAGTCACTCATGCCCTTGTCATCTCCCATATAGATTATTGTAACGCGCTCTACATGGGGATACCCTTGAAGAGTATCCAGAAGCTTCAGCTGGTGCAGAATGCAGCGGCGCAGGCAGTTATGGGTGCTATAAGATCAGCACATGTGACACCTCTGCTGCGTGAGCTGCATTGGGTCCCAGTCTGCTTCCGGGTCCAATTCAAGGTGTTGGTGATCACCTTTAAAGCCCTACATGGCATGGGGCCAGGGTATCTGAGGGACCGTCTCGTCCCGATAACATCGGCCCGCCCCACCCGTTCATGCAGAGAGGGCATGCTTCGGACCCCTTCAACAAGAGAATTCCATCTAGCGGGGTCCAGGAGGCATGCCTTCTCTGCGATAGCGCCCGCTTTATGGAACATCTTGCCCCCGGAGGTGGGCTGGCTCTCTCACTCCTGACCTTTCGGAAGGCTCTTAAGACCTGGCTCTGCCGCCTGGCATGGGACGACGGAGGTAGTAGTGCCTCTTGGGGTCGGTTGGCCCCGTAGTATTGTGATCTATACTATGGCTTTTATCATCTTTGGATTTTATTTATTCTTGTATTTGTTGTTTTTTAGAAATTCTGTATAGATTTTAAATTTTTATCTGTTGTAACCCGCCCAGAGTCCCCTGTTCGGGGAGATGGGCGGGGATAAATTGAATGAATGAATGAATGAATGAATGAATAAATAAATAAATAAATAAATCTATATGTTTTTTTAGATTGCTGTCTAAAATAATAATGCACTTCCTGTTAGAGTCACTGCCAACCAGAAGATGCCCCTGACTGTTATCAGCACATTTATTAGTGAGATCAGCACCGGGTGAGCAGTAACCATAAAATAAAAAATGGTGATAGTAGTTCTAACTTTCTGTGGTAATAGGTGCCTTTTCTATTACTTATTCTCTCTTTCATTCCTATGGCGTTATGAAAGTTGTCATCTGAAAGAGCTGATATCATATCTCTACCATACAGGAATTACGAATTGCTAACTGAATGCTGCCTTTTCTTCTTGATTTATATTTTTATTTTTGTAAGTGCTTACCTCAGGATCTCACCCACAGAGCATAACTGCAAGATATTGACACATCCCTACAACAAAGCAAGAAAAAAAAAGGGGGGGAACAATACATTCAAAACATGCAGGACTAAGTTATGAGATTCTGGTCAGATGCTGAACACAAATTGCAAGAAAGGTCACAACTATGCATCTTTAGGATGAGAGGCATTTTGTAATTCAAAGTTTTGAAGGTGATTTTTAAGCTCTAAGACTTGAGGCCAGAGCATTTCAAGGAGGAATGCTTCTTTCCATATATAACTTGTGGGCTATTCAGGCCTTCCTTAGAGATCTTCTTGTCAGTTGCAATGGAGCTGGTGGCTACAAGTGAGAAGAATTCCATATGGGAAGCACACTTCCTAGGTAGGCATGCCTTGCACCCATAATAATTTTTGTGTGTGCCAAACTAAGACAGCAGGCATTTTTAGAGTTAGCTCTGGTTTTAAATGCCTATATTGGAATAGTGGCTTTTACTGTATATATTTTCATTTTCATATATTTCTCCTCTAGACCTTATTAAAGTTGTTGTTGTTTATTTGTTCAGTCGCTTCCGACTCTTCGTGACTTCATGGACCAGCCCACGCCAGAGCTTCCTGTCGGCCGTCACCATCCCCAGCTCCCCCATGGTTGAGTCTGTCACCTCCAGAATATCATCCATCCATCTTG
Source organism: Charina bottae (assembly GCA_023362775.1). NCBI lineage: Eukaryota > Metazoa > Chordata > Lepidosauria > Squamata > Charinaidae > Charina > Charina bottae. The sequence goes on from JALMGJ010000004.1 coordinate 106,246,960, forward strand.
CCCTTGGTTTGCCCCTCTTCCTTTTGCCTTCCACTTTCCCTAGCATCAGCTTCTTCTCCAGGGTATCCTGTCTTCTCATTATGTGGCCAAATTAAAGTACTCTGCTATTTTCACTGTCTTATTGTTTTTCTTATTTTACTACTTCTTTGTTTTCATCACTTTGAATTCCACCAGAACTCCAGTTATTAGATGGAATCATACTGATAATTGGTTTCTATGACAGAAGTTCCAGTGGTTCCAGAAGTTCCAGTGGTTCCTCCTATGAACCACTGAAAGTTAAGAAAATAATGGCATTGCAACAATGGTATTTACCACACACGTAAATATTATGGACTTGGAATTCTACTTTAATTCTTCCTGCTTGGTATCTAGGAAGATAATGAACATACAGGACACATAAATAACTTTTTGGTTATACCTTAGGCCATTTTAAGTTGCAACAACTGAAGTATAATTTCTGAATCACAAGATGTAATCATTCCACTTTATTCTGCTTTGGCCAGACCCCAGTTTGAATACTGTATTCAGTTCTGGGCATCACATCTCAGGGAACTTGGAGCAGAGGTCAGAGAAGGGCAACAAAGATGATCATAGGACTAAAAACTAAGCCATATGAAAAGAGATTGAAGGAGTTGGGCATATTTAACTTTAAGGGAAAAAACTCAGTGGAGATACGATACTCTGTTTCAAATACCTGGAAGGATGGAAGAAAGTATTCTCTTTTGTTCCAGAATGCAAAATAATGTATTTAAGTTGCAGGAAGAGAAAGAGTCCCATTGAATGTCAGAAAAAACTTCCTGTCAAAGGTGGACTCCCCTGCATTGGATGTATGTAAGTACAGTCTAGACCAGAGCTTTCCAAACTTTTCATGTTGGTGACACACTTTTTAGACATGCATCATTTCGCAACACACTCTTACAGTGTGCACAAGGCAGGCACTAGGACCTGTGCGGAATCCTGGCAGGGCAGGTTTGGAGGCAGCAAGGCACAAGGCAGGCACTAGGACCTGCGCAGAATCCTGGCAGGGCAGGTTTGGAGGCAGCAAGGCACAAGGCAGGCACTAGGACCTGCGCGGAATCACAGCAGGTTTCGAGGCAGCAGGGCACAAGGCAGGCACTAGGACCTGTGCAGAATCCTGGCAGGGCTCGGAGGCAGCAGCAGCCACGACACACCCAGACACTGCAGCCGACACACTAACATGTCTTGACACACAGTTTGGAAAGCTCTGGTCTAGACAGCCATCTGTTCAGGATTCTTTAATTTAGATTCATGCACTGAGCAGCACCTTGGACTTGTTTTAGCTACCACCTTCACACTTTAAGATTCTATGATTACACCCTAAGAAGCAAATATCGCATTTCTGTTTTGTTTTTTTCCGTGAGCAACTGTTTTTAGAATACTTACCTGGTCATCACCATAAAGAATCATACATTCATCATGATTCGTGTAGCTGAAAATGAAGTATAGGAGAAAATGAAGAATTTCTTGTCCCTCACAAATAGATTTCATAGAATTTTTCAAGCGAGTCTGAATCCTACAAACTTAGAAATGAAATCTAAACGAGATTGCATTCTTCAAACCCTCACAAACATCTAGGCGTAGAGAGGAGCCTGGAATGCATGTATCAGCTCTGACGCCCGTGGCATCTCTACAGCAGGAAGATCTGTAAACAAATTGTAATCAGTAATCAGTTTCATCTGAATGCGTTTTGCACAAAGGGGAGCCCTGTGCAATCAAGGCTCTCAGTTCTACAAATCACTTTAACTGCATTCAGCTGAACAGAATCCCCTGGCTTGCATATCTTCCTGCCAACATGAGAAAGTCAGAGATGAATGAGAATGAGGCATTATTGTACATTTCCAGCTCTCCTCAATGCAGAATAAGGCTGTGCATGCTTTGAAAAGTATTCAGAAGGAGTGCTTTGTACCTCATGAAAGGTTAGCACTCCTCTACTATTTATTAAAGTGACCTATTTTTCTTCAGGCTTCTGTACAAGCTAAAAAATATAACTGCTTAGGAACTGGCTCATTAAACAATTCTTAAAGTAACCACCATCTTTTTTTCCAGCTTGAGTAGAAACCTGAGAAAAGATAGGTCGATTTAATAAACAGCAGAGAGCTGCTGTTCTCATGAAAAATTCAAAGGACTCCTTCCGAATCATTTTCTAAATGTGCACAAAATCTCTTATGCACAGAGATTTTGACCAGGACTTTTGTAATATCTACATTTTAATACTCTAAGGTCCTGACCTGTTATAAAGCACTAGGTTCACATGGTTACAGGTTCCCATAATTTTCTGAAGCCTAATTATGGAAGGATAATAAGAACTAATGCTATAATTATATTTTATCTCATAGGTGAGGAACCTGTGGCTCTCTGGATACTGCTGAACTATCATTTCCATCACTGCTAGTCAGTGTGGGTAGAATGCCAGCAACACGCAGGGAACATCTGTTTCCCCACACTTTGATGAATCTTGGGCATTTTCCTTGGGCCTCCTATGCACCCAGATAGTTGATATAGCACCATTTGGAGACATTGTGGGAAAATTAAAAGAATGTCTTCTGATGGTTGCTGACCAACTCAAGGAAAGCAAAATAAAGAATCATAGCCAGGGAGACGTTTTGAGCCACTGGCCTTCCACAACTAGATAAGAGTACCAAGTACCAAAACAGTCAGAGCATAATAGTAGATATAGTGTCATATATAATAATATGGAATCATTATGTGATGATAAATGGTACATGATATGGATCTGGATTGGCTTACCAGTAATCTACATTTAGCGGTATAGCTTCCAAACCACTAATCTGAAGGTAGGGTTCAAAGTTGGAGCTTTCATAAAACTGAAGTTCACGATCCCTATCACAAGTTAAAATATGATCAAATGTTAACATCACAGGCTTTATAGACATAGTTTTCCCATAAGTAAGACAAATAGTGGTACATGATAGCTATAGATAAGGATTCATTAGGGTTCATTTCAAAATGGATTGGAAATAAAACCAGCAATTTTATAATGTTGTTATACAGATATTTGTGACAGTGTAATTGGAATATAGTATATGGTTCTATTTATGTTCACATGGAGGGTATTCTGACATTTGTGTTTTCATGAAACCATATAAATGATGCAATTTATGTGTTTGCATCAGAGGCCATAATATCATTACATTATCACATCATTTGTGCAATGATGTTAGGAAGCACATATTGTCATTTTGACGCCGCTGCGGCTCTTTACAGATGCTCCTGATAGCAATTCTCCTATGAGAAAAATGTATGTGGTTTAATTTAAAAAACAGTGTGGGTAAATATGACATGATATGAGTTTTGTAAAATTATGGATGTTGTGGATATTGAATGGATATTTTTCCACCCTCTTCCAAAGTTCCAGAACTCAGCTTTGAAAGGGGATTAAATAGACACCAACCTAACACGTTATATGATTTGTTTCAGTTTGGTTTAGTGTTGTGTATATCCCCTTATTCTGCATTGCACACTATCTGATATTTCCTTAAATGGAAACAGATGGGTTATATAATTATAAAATCATGTAGTTAAACTGTGAATTATAACTTAGTGTCCCCACACCACCACTCCCACTCCCTGCACTCAGAAGAAGTTGGAAAGTGATGCATGATTTGGGCTTCTGCCAACTCTACAATGCTGAAAAAAGGAGCAAAAATCTCTGCAGCAACAAGAACCCCTCACCTCCACTCCATTTGAAAAGAAAAGAAGGGAAATATACTGTCCCTTTCCATACTCTGCTAAGAGAAAGAGAAACTGTCAAAACTCTTGTCAATTTCACCTCTGCTCCTTGGTCTGGGCTACTGAGGGGGAGCTGCAAAGCCTGGTTGCCAGCATTTCCTTTACAGGACCAGAAGCAGGAGTATGACAAGAGTTGCAACCATTTAGGAAATGGAGCACAGGCCATATCCACATAGCGGTTTTGCCTGCTCCTTCCTTGTCCCCAAGCAGCAAAAAATCACACCATCCCTAGGCTGACCATATTTCCTTCAGACGAAAATGGGACTTTGGGGATGGCAAAACGGGACAGGGTCTTATGCCACCATGCCGGCCTCCAAACCCCGCCCCCCAGTCCATGCAATTGGCTCCCGCCTGCAAACCCCGCCCCCGCCCCACATGATTGGCTCCCGCCTGCAAACCCCACCTTTGAAAGGGCAGGCTCCGGGGACCCTGAAAATGCCCTCAGTCTAGGCAGGGAGGCTGCGCGCACGCGCATGTTGCCAAAGGGCGCTCAGCTGTTCTGCGGGGAGAATTTCCACCCCGGCTCCAGGGCAGTGTGTGCATGTGGGGAGGGGAGGTTTTTGCCTCCCTGCCAGAACCGAGGGCATTTTCGGGGTCCCCGGAGCCTGCCCTTTTGAAGGGGCAGTGTCAGCAGCGGCAACCCGGAAGCACCGCCACCGGCACTTCCGTGTTTTTGTTTGGAAAGCCCTGGCCTAGTGTGTGTGCGCGCGCGATTACGCTGAGCAAGTAATCTGCGCGCATGCACACACACACACACACACGCACACGCACCCTCTTCCCACAACCTTCCCGTGCCTGCTTTCCCTGGCCTCACCACTGCTGGGCAGACAATCTCAGGATCAGGTAAGGAGGCAGGAACCTGGACTGTGGTGCTGCTTCTGCTGCTGGGATCGCACGTGGCAACTGGGCTTCCAGTTGCCGCGCTGATAGGGCCTCTTCCGGGCTGCCTCCAATGGCAAGTCCGGCTCCAGTCCTCCTTCCTGTCTTCCTGTCCTCCTTCCCACCGGGTTTAAAAAAGGGACAAAATTGAGATTTTTATCAAAACGACGGGACGGTTGAAAAATGCTAAAATAACGGGACTGTCCCGTTCAAAACGGGACGTATGGTCACCCTAACCATCCCAAATGTTGTTGCCTCCACAAGCAGGTTGTACTGCATACCCAGAATGAGTCTATGCTGTGTTGCTGTTCATATAGCTTTTAATGTTCAACATTCAAAGAGTTGTGACTGTTGGTTCTCTTGGCTGAAATTCCAGCCTCACCCAGCAACCTCCATCTCAAGAAGAGCCTCTTCCTGCTGGCATGTACACTACTCTGGTTACTCATGCACTGCCATTTTTTTTCTTTTTCCTTTCCTGTTGTAGCACCCACTGCCTGACATTAAAAACAGGATGGTGCAAGTTTTGATCACAACCTTGTGGCCTTCTTGATTTTTTTTTGCCATATCCTGCAGACATCCCCGTGCACCAGTAAATTTCTCTCCCAAGGCTTTGCAGCAAAAGAAAATCCTGATCATACATAGTGGGTGTATGTACAGTATAAGATACTTACCCAGTTCCCAGAATTAATTTATTGTATGGTGTCATGACAGTAAAATCCATCAGCCACTTAGATTTTCTGTGAATTTTCTCCTAAAACGGGGAGAAAAAAAAGTTTAAAAATCAGCTGGCATTTCTGAATCATTAATTAGGCAACTGCCCTTTCAAAATCAAAATGAATTAAAAAATAGCTTGGATACAGGAAAAAGCAAAGAGGACATGTCTGTAGAGGGATGATAATAAGGGGAATAGTTTCTATCTTAAGAGGAAATTCTTACCAGTACACTAATATAGGAAAAGAGATTTCTTTGGCATTTGGATTGTCTAAGGCAGTGTTTCTCAACCTTGGCAACTTTAAGCTGTGTGAACATGGCTGGATGGGGAATTCTGGGAGTTGAAGTCCACACAGCTTAAAGTTGCCAAGGTTGAGAAACACTGGTCTAATGAATGCAACTAGAGTGGAGTGGGGAACCTATGGCTCTCCAAATATTGCTGAACTACAATTCCCAGTTGTCCAGTTACCATAGGCAATGGTGAGGGACCCTGGGAGTAGTTGTTCAGCAACATCTGTAGGGCCACATTTCCCTCCCCCATGTTAAACCTTAGGTCTGACCCACACTTCCTGCTTGCCCTGGGGCAGTGGTGGCCCACTAACTGTTTTCCAAGGACAGGAACATACAGCACCATCCTCAGTTCAACCCCAACCCATGGTGAAGTCAACTTCTTCTATCTGTCTTCTCTTGCTCTGCATCAAAAGTAGTGTTTTCTGACTTGTGCTGGCACCAGCAATACCAAGTACTTGAGCTGCCACACTTCATTCTGTTACAGTCAGTGCCTCCACTTCTATTGGCTGGCATGTGCTCTGGTGGGAGTGCATCATGCCCTCCAGCCCTGGTAACTGCCCAGCATGGCTATTTCATCCTGGGCTGCTGGGCTGGCTGCCAGTAGACCACTGAAGCCCTGTGCACCAGCAAAAAGCTGGATTTAAAAAAAAAAGGTAACCAATGAACTATTGAAAGGCTGCAATTTTTTTTAACACATTCAGTAGCAGAATGGTAAAATGGTGGAGATATATATAAATGGTAAAATGGTGGGGATATATATATATATATATATATATATATATATATATATACACACTGTATATATATATCCACCATTTTACCATATATATATACACACACACACACCCTTGAAGAATACCGGAAGCTACAGCTGGTGCAGAATGCGGCCGCACGGGCAGTTTTAGGTGCACCAAGATCGACACACATAACACCTCTGCTCCGTGAGCTGCATTGGGTACCAGTATGCTTGGTTATCACCTTTAAAGCCCTACATTGCACGGGACCAGGTTATCTGAGGGACCGCCTCATCCCCATTACATCATCCCATCCCACCCGATCTTGCAGAGAGGGCATGCTGCGGACCCCCTCTATGAAAGAATTCCATCTAGCGGGGTCTCGGAGGCGAGCCTTCTCTGCAGCGTCACCTGCCCTATGGAACATCCTCCCCCCAGAGATAAGACAGGCCCCTTCACTCCTGGACTTCAGGAAAATATTAAAAACTTGGCTCTGTGATCTCGCCTGGTGCAAGAAGGAAAGTGGTCACGCTTGGGGATGGCTGATTTCTTAGAGCCGCCTCAAATATCTCAAATATTTTAAGTATGTTCAACGTCACTGTAAGAACCACCTGCCACTTGGATTTTATTGTATTTATATTTTTATTGTTGTTTTTATTGTATTTTATTGATGTTATGTTGTGAACCGCCCAGAGTCCCTCCTTGAGGGGCAGATGGGTGGTTATAGAAATTTGATAATTATATATTGTGTGTGTGTGTGTGTGTGTGTGTGTGTGTGTGTTTGTTTATTTATTTATTTATTTATTTATTTATTTATTTATTTATTTTCTGGATGAAAATGGCGAGAGTTCTGCCAATTTCCCCTAGAAATCAAAGAGACAGGAAGAGCTGTAACAGTGGTGTTCTTATTTTTTTTTTCTTGCAGTTCACAAGAAAAAATATCCAAGGAAAAGAAAGCAATTGGTGTTTGCTTTCCCAGCACTGGAGGGAGTAGTAGTAGATACTTTATTGATTTAGTCTTTTGACCATATCAAGTAAAAAAGAAGTTAAAATAAAAAGCCATTATAAACATACAAGTGAATATGAATAAATACAAATAAAACTATAATAAAGATTCATATCAAACCATCACCCCTACAGTCAACTCCAATCTGAGGGAGGAGTAAAGAAGAAGTGGAATCCATTGTTGGTGGTGGAGGTAACTGGTATTCTGTCGGGACACCTACCTCTCACTGAGGCTAAAGTGGAGAAAGGGACTAGAATCCAGAAAGGTATTTCTTAAGCCAGCTTCATTTCCAGCCACAGGTATGATTGCTTGAGAATCAAGTGGCCCAAGGCTGTGGTGCAAAAAGGCATGTAAAAACCATTTCAAAGAGATGAGACAATAGTCCCTCCTAATCCAATGAATATCACATGTGATGCAGTGCAGTTTCCTTTGGCACCAGCAAACATCTGGAACGTCATATTGGAAAAGGCTGGATTAAGGGCCAAGAGAGGTAGATTTGAACAACTGGGGATTCCACTGAAGCAGGAAGATCTTTTAAAAGGTAACCTCATTTGAACCTTGGGCTAGAATGCAATACAAACTATATTCCTAAAACCTACAAAATAAAAATATGTGGCATACAAACACCATCTTGCTTCGTTTGAGTTTGAGCTCTGGTGACCAGAAGGAAATATGCCCATCTTCTCGCGCTGTTATTAATGTGCTATCCACCAGGGAGCAAATGCGCAGTGTGGGCTCTCCATGTGGGATCTCTTGCATTGTAGCAGGAAGCGAGAAGGTGACCTCTTTCAGGCGGGTGGATGAGCTGTCCTGTTCAGCATATTCCATCTGCAAGTATGTGCAGAAATCATGCTGCATCAAGAAAAAGAGTCAGTTATTATCCTGGTGTCTGGGCATGCAAGTGGCATGTATGCTTACCCAGAATTGAATCCTACAGTGTCCAATAGGCTTATTCCCAAGGGAGTGTCCCCCAAAATTATTTGCTCCATCATATAAGCATGCCAAGTAAAGGATAAGTAACATTTGACAAGTAATGTTAGTATCTTATGGTGCAGGGTGCTGTACATATTTATAGAAGAAAATAAAACCTTTGTCTCTGTACTAATTTCAGTACCTCCACAGATAGCCCCATTTACTTCCAACACTTTTAATTAAGTGTTGAGGCCTACTGTGTAGTCCAAATCTGAAACATCTGCCATTTTGTGTTTGCTTGCTTGCTTGCTTGCTTGCTTATTAATTAATTAATTAAACACTTTTCTAATGCAGCCACAATCAAAGCTACTCCTGCCAATTTGCATTAAAAAATTATATAAAGTGCAAAATGAAAACACCACAGTACTAGAACAATACAAAGAGAAGAAAAAGATGACAAAATCAAAGCAAAGCAAAGCAAAGCAAAAGGCTCTCAGAAACAGCTTGGTCTTCAAAAGCTTTTGAAAAACCACCAAGGAGGTTTTTGTATTTACGCAAGTGGAGCCAACGACCACAGCGAAGAATGAAGAGCCGGCAAGTAGACCAGCTTTTTGAACCTCTCCGGACAAAGAGAGGATAGGAGATCACCCAGAAGAGTTCCAGACAGTTGCTCCTCATGAGGAGACTGCAAGAAAGTTGTCCCCGGTGGGTTTTGAGCACTGGGAGACGAGGGAATAGTCATCTTGCTCAAACCACGGTCAGTGCCTTTGAAAGGACACTACATTTGCATACTTTCTTTTCTAATCACTTTCGGAAATTGCTTGTTAACTACTTTTCAGCTATTAGAAACCTTTGGAGAAGTTTGAAAGCACCAGGTGAGTTTGCCTTCAATCCTTAACAAAAGAAAGATTTAACTACAAGCTTAAGAACTTAAAAATGTTTTTTGAAATAAACAGCAAAAGGTTGATTAAAACTTTGATTTTAGAAAGCTACAAGTGGACTAAGCGTCCAGATAAATTTGAAATTAGTTTTTGGAATCATAAAGAATCCTTCCCATGGGAAAATGCTTTTGTTTTGATTTTAAAAAAACCATAATAAGATAAGATTTTAAAAATTGGACATAGAGGGACTAAAGATTACAATTAAAGGAGAAGAACACATAAACTTGACTAATAGTTACAGAATGGCACAAAATATTCTAACACTGGAAATATTGAAGACATGTTTGAAAAATGGAGTCAGAAGTTAATATTAACAATGTCAACAGCAATATTTACCTTTATGGATAGACTGTTCCTAAAAGATGTTATGGAAGAGGAACAAGTTTTAGCTGACAAGACAGAGACTTTGAAAGTGGATTTACAAATGACAGGCTACAAGAATGACATGGAAAAAGATGCTACATTGAACATACAAAAGAAACTGGCTGATGTTTTAATAACTAAAAGGGACATGCAAACAATAAACCAAGAGAGTGACCGGGATATTTTTCCTATATTGGATTTACAAAAGAGACTTGTTAAAGCTTTGAAAAATCTTGTGAGAAGAGACAAAGAGAAATGAAAAGAAATCAAGTTCTATGACATTATTTGAATGGACTTATTTGAAAGGTCAAGATTGTTAGAAGTAAAAGGAAAGAATATAACATTGGTTTATTTCATCAAGGTTAAAATAGATATGCTGTTATTTCTGGTAACCCTTAATGGACTTTTGCTGACACCAGGACTGAAATGACAATGCTTTATGGATTTATTTATAGATAAGAGATGGGATATGGGAAGAAGAGATCATTTGTTGTAATTTAAAAGGAGGTAAAAAGTTACTAATCAATTAAACAACTAAAATTACTTCTTTATATATTTCTTTTCTTTTTCTTTACTATATTCTTACTTTTCTTTTTTCTTTCTGTTCTTTACACCTTTCTTTTTTTCCCTTTGCACCTCTTATTCTTTCTTTCTTTCTTTCTTTCTTTCTTTCTTTCTTTCTTTCTTTCTTTCTTTCTTTCTTCTTTCTTTCTTTTAGTTTGTATTAGTTTTTACTATTGTAATTATGACCTTCAATAAAATTAATTGGGAAAAAAAGAGAATATAGTAGTGTAGTTCAATAATGATTTATCTCTAAGCACCAGCCATCCATTAGAGAAACTGTGGGTGGCTTCAGGCACAACTACGAAAGTGGCAATGGCGAACAGAGAAAGAAAGGGAATTTCACCATTTCCCAGATCCTCTCCTCAAATTTCCCTTCTCTCCAGTTTTTTTTCCCCTTGAGAGTGTAAAACAACAGCATTCCTTTTCTTTTTCCTCCCAGGGAGAAATTCTAGGAGACAAAGAGTAGCTCTAAGTAAGAGGGAACCCTCTCGTGTTTGTGTGTATGCATATACAATCATTTCAAATTAATAGTGAGTTTTATTCATCCTTGACTACATCTTATCTCTTTTTTCCATTAAGTCCAAAATATGTATGTACCCACTGAATTTTGCCAGTTGCCAAATAGTCTATTTTCATGAACAGTTTCTCCACTTCTTCATCACTCTGTAAAGAGAAAAGATGTGCAAAAGTTCTTTAACAAAGGATTGAAATTTCATGAGACACATTTTGTTGGAGCTCACTATTCCACTCCCCCCAATCTGATGCAGCACCTAAAAATAGGGCAGGAAGGAAGGCATGTATTTTCTCGTCCCCCTCCTCCTTTTACTTGTAACTTTTGCTACAAGTTACAACTATCCCAAGTAATTTCAAATAGCTTGCTTACTGCATTATGTGATCCCATACATGTCTTTAATATGTGCTTGAAGTTTTCTACATCCAAAGATTTATGCCCATTTCTTTCTAATTCCTGGAGGCAAATAAAGCAATTAAACATTATTAAGCACAAGTATAAGGTGGTAGACATGGCAAGATATTAGTTTAGGTTTTCAAATCATAGTTTCATTCTTCTGTCACTTCTTTCTTTCTGAATAGTTCAAACATGTGAGCAATGTTAAATGTAAAACTGAAGTACCATAATGTCAGTATTTTCTTCTTCATAAAAAATCAAATACAGCAGAGTCGGACACAACCGTGCAGTGAAAACCTTTACCTTTACCTACATGTCAAGTAAGAAGAGACAAAAGAAATCCTGTGTCCATCTCTCACCTAAATGGACTGCAGTGGCCATATTGGATTATCGTCTGGCCTGCCAGCTCAGTTGCTAGCTGCTACGTAAATGACTAATAATATTTCTCTCATCCATGATTTGATTGTGAATAAGAAGCCTGACCTGGTATGTATTTCCAAGACCTGGGTCAGGGAGCTGGAGTGGTAGCCTCTCCTAGTTCAGCTCTCTTGGATATTCGGTACAGAAAAAATCATGGGATGAGGGAGGAGAAATGCTGCATTCTGTAGGAATTCTTTCAGTCTCCAGGCTTCCTCTCCATTCACACAAACCATGTATCTTGTGCTTGACACTTGGAATATTCTGCTAGTGTACCACCAACCCACTATCCAGCAGTTTCCCTATCTGGTCTGGAGAATGGTGATCTGAAAGTGATGGATTTTACATCTGTTCCCTTATTATAATCAGATCACCTCCTGCTGAAACTCATCTATCTATCTATCTGTCTGTCTGTCTGTCTGTCTGTCTATCTATCTATCTACCTACCTACCTATCTATCTATCTATCTATCTATCATCTATCACCTATCATGTTTCCTCTCTGTAGCAGATGAAAACCTATTACAATGATCTGGCCTCCAAAGCTGATGGATTCCATTAGATTCCAGAAGGCTCTGGGAAATTTCTGGCTCATATGGTGGTCCTCCTGTTGAATATTTAGCAACTCTGTGGAATATGGAGATGGTTGGGGCAGTTGACAAGTTAACTCCTGAACATCCTTTCCCATGATGCAGAACTCATTCAGTCATGCTATACGGAGTCACTGTTGTGATATGGGCAGCCATATAAACAAATAAAATAAAAAATAAATCTCAGCTGAGGCAGTGAAGCAAGTTGGGAGGTGACTAGAATGCAAGTAGAGGAAAAGGTGTCCTAAATCTGATTGAACATTTTGAGCCTGTTTTGTGGTTAAAGAAGGAAAAAAGCAATTTTTCTCCTCCATCATTGTAGCCTCTCTGTGTCACCCAGTTGGGCTTTCTTGAGTGGTTCAAGACCTTTTGAGATTTGGTTCAGCTATAGACCAAAGAGTTATCTCAGTATCACACTGTAATTATCTTGGCAAAATTTATCAAATTAGTCACGTCTTAGACTCTACAGTTCTGGCAGTTCAATTTTTAGGAATATTCAGGGCCTTGTTGATTGGAGTTCTTTGAATACATTTTAGTCTTTAAAGCCTGATGATGTGGACAATCTATTCAGTAAAGTTTGGTCAACTACATGTTTCCTTGACCCTTGCTTCTCATGTCTCAACACATCTACAGTAGTAGGAAAAATGGGTCCAGGAGACCATAATTTTTTTTTCCTACAAGGAACTGCCATCAATACAGAGACTAGGTCTGGCATGGAGATATTATTAGGGTGAGTCAATGTTCATCCTTGTCTGGATTCTCAACCAATATCTATCTATCTATCTATCTATCTATCTATCTATCTATCTATCTATATCATCTATATCTATCTATCTATCTATCTATCTATCTATCTATCTATATCATCTATATCTATCTATCTATCTATCTATCTATCTATCTATCTATCTATCTATATCATCTATATCTATCTATCTATCTATCTATCTATCTATCTATATCATCTATATCTATCTATCTATCTATCTATCTATCTATCTATCTATATCATCTATATCTATCTATCTATCTATCTATCTATATCATCTATATCTATCTATCTATCTATCTATCTATCTATATCATCTATATCTATCTATCTATCTATCTATCTATATCATCTATATCTATCTATCTATCTATCTATCTCATCTATATCTATCTATCTATCTATCTATCTATCTATCTATCTATATCATCTATATCTATCTATCTATCTATCTATCTCATCTATATCTATCTATCTATCTATCTATCTATCTATCTATCTATCATCTATCTATCTATCTATCTATCTATCTCTATCTATCATCTATCTATCTATCTATCTATCTATCTATCTATCTATCTATCTATCTATATCATCTATATCTATCTATCTATCTATCTATCTATCTATCTATCTATCTATCTATCATCTATCTATCTATATCATCTATATCTATCTATCTATCTATCTATCTATCTATCTATCTATCTATCATACTTATATCACCGCCCATCTCCCCCCACAGAGGGGACTCTGGGCGGTGTTATATATGCAAGATCAAAAAAAAAATTGAGTGGGAATGACACTGGGAACAAAGATGCCAATTTCTTGATTTCTCAGGTTTATAAACCACTTCAATCTCAACTAACCTAAGCGAAGTATACTCCATCTGTAACAAGGGTTAAAACAATAAAATAGCAATACTTAATCATCATTCAATCTATTGTGCCAAGAAAACACTGGCCTGTATAGACAATCACAAACTGCAAGGGTTATGTTACTCTCTTGACAATGATCCTTACAACAATGAATACTTTCTCTCACTAAAGTCAAAGCAGTTCCAAGGCATAAATATTCAATATTAGACAAACATTTTTTTTCTAATCAATAGATGCCTGCAGGTTATATTTTCCAATCAAATAACATTTACAAACCTTTTCCGACCTAGATCCTCCCAGATGTATTGGAACTGCAACATCAAAAATTCCCATCCGGACAAAGATTATTGCATACTCTGATACCAATAATTTAATAGGATGACTGTACCTGAAAGGCTGCATATAGTTTCTGAAGCTGATCAAGAGTAATCTGCTGTTCAATCTTGCCAAGACAAAAAGCAAAACGGATTATGCGAGCATTGTGTGGTACACAACTAAATTTGGGAGGGCAAAAACTTAATGAATAAACCCCCAAATATTCAACTCTGCCCCTCTGAGCTAAGATTTCAGATGCTTCAGAGAAACATAAAATACCATTAATGCGGAATGTACCTGGATGAAGGTAGAATATGAGAAAATGATATAGTAGAGAGTGAATTAAGTGTTCCTTAATTATAACAGTTTTATTCATATGCCTTCAGTTAGATATATGCAGATCAGCAAGTATCAGAGCAACATGGTATTTGTGGGCAACAAGACATATTCCATACCCTTGAATGGTAGGTACAGCCTCCCCCCAAACTGATAATATTTTTAAGTAGTAAAAAAGATATGAGTCTCCATATCTTTGCTTTATGTTGCAGTGGTTGATTCTGAACAGTCCGCAGTGCCAATTTTGTGGCATCTCCATGGAGACTGAAATGTGTGCTACAGTCCTAAATAACCTGATACAGGTTTCTGACATAACAGAAAATAGGTGCCTCAGTTTTCACCTGACTTATAAGCAACTTCTAAGCAGATGCTCTTTATAAATATGACATTTGAATAATCTTTTATACAACTCCTCATAGCCTTTAACTTTGGAAAATCCTTACTAAAGCCAACAAGAGAATTTGTTATACCTTGCCTTTCCAGTGACTTCTGGAGGAATCTGTGCGGTGATGAATGCTTTCGCTTTCTGAGATATTTTCCATGAGTCCAATGGAGTGACTCCTTTGCTGGTGTTTCAGCAACTCCTTCATGAGCCATTCTGGAGGTCGGGGAATCTTCTTTTGGCCTTCTGAGAAGCTGCCAACAGAAACTGGAGAGGGTGTTTGCAACCTGGGGCCTCCTAATGAAGTCTGCGCCCGTCCAAACAGAGAGTCTTTTGTAGATGTCAGCTCTGTTAGCTCATTCAGAATGCTGTCCAAGCACAAAAACAGAAGGTGACCATGTGGGAAATGCTATTATTGTTCATTCATTATTAACCAGTTTTGGGAATAATAGTAACAAAAGAAGTAAAGTTCCAGACTGGGGTTAGAGCTAATTCTCTACGACACAATGGTGCAGTCTTTTCCATCCACAGATTCCTCATTCTGCAATTATTTTATTAACAAATAAGGATCCCTGAGGTATTAAAAGGTGAAGTGACTTGCTAAAATCTGGACTAGAACTGCAGACAACAAAGCAAGAAAGAAGGAGGGAGGAAAAAGAAGGAAGAAAGGTGCTCCATTATAGACATTTTCTATGTCAGACTATATTAAGAGTTGCTGTTTATTTATTTATATACAGTTTTGGAAAACGCTTACTCTGGATGGATTCTCAGTGGTTTACACGAATACACATAAAAATCAAATTAAACCCATAACCTAAAAACAAACACAGCATCCCAATATGCAACATTAACACAGCCCTCAAAACCGTAAGATTATGCATTAAAGGCTCTAAAGAAGAGCTCCATTTTGGCTGACTGAGTTCCAACAGGGGGAATGAGTGAATACTCTGAAGGTGGAGTATTCCGTAGGGATGAGTACATACCGAACACACCATGTTCTTCCATCCATGTCCCTGATCTTGCAGAGGAGAGCATGGTGGGTGGGTGGATATACTCTTAACACCCTAACCTGAGATTGAATCAGATGGGCCAATTCTATCTGAAGGAGGTAGATGCAAGGCCATGAGTATTTCCTTTCCCTGAAATGGCTCACCCAGGTTCTCCTGCTGTATCCCCCAACCCATCCCAACTGAAATGCATTTGCCCACCAACTCTCAACCACTTGGACCTACTGACAAGGATTGGACTTGATGGCCTAAACTCTCCTTTTCAACTCTATCATTCTTTCATTCTAAGTTAAAATAACAAGGCAAGCTTACACAGTTATACATTTCTTAGACTTTATGGTATTTCAATGTTAGAAATCGGGTTTCAACCAAGCACGACTCACACAAGCTTGAAGGAGGAGGCAGCCTCTGCTGTAACCTAATCTTACTTGCTTTGGGTGGGAGGGGCTGAATCCCGGTTTCCCGTTTCCTGTTCCCTTCTCTTCCCTCTTTCTGCTCGGATCTCCTACCAATGAGGATGGCAGCTATGGCTGCTGCCGCGTGTTTCTCATACTTCCATACGGCAAGGCCACATTAAAGCAGCATGTGGGTTTGGTCAGAACCACTTGCTTGCACACATGGACCGTTTCTACTAAGGAACTGTGAGTTACAATAAATTGTAAACTCTTAATGTGTGAAGTGTGTTTATTTTGTGTTTTGAACTGATTAAGCCTTGTGCAAGTTTATGGGAACGCTTCTACTCTGCTATATACTAATAAGAAGCTGCGTGGAGTTCTGGTACTACCATCCCAGAATTCCTACATTCAAGACTCTTGCTTTCTTTTGTTGCAAGATTAATATGAAAACTCCTCCAGAAACTTGTGCTATTTAGGTCAGAGACAAGAGATTTGTTCACTCTGTAATGGCTTTTGCCTGACACTGAAATCTTTTGCTTGCATACAAAAAGATCTTCAGCTTGCAAGGGCACAATTCTAAATGCAGGGTAGAGTGGTAAATAGAAATGTTTTTAGGTCAAGGGTCGTACTTGATCTTTGAATGGTGTTCTGAGAGTTGTTTCCAGACATGAACACAACTAGGAATGAAATGATGGAGATTTAAGTAAAATAAAATTGAATTAATTATATAGAGTTAATAGGTCTACTGTAGTGTTCATGCAAATGAAATGGTGAGAAGACATAATGACATGATCCACTTTTTCCCTGGTTTATATAAACTCCACATTATACTTTATTACCCAATATTGTATTACTTGCTTGCTTCTGCACTCTGTATTTCTTTTTACTTTCTAAAAAACTTACCTTGTATTGATCTTGATGTACACATACCTGCTGTCCTTAACTTATGCTATTTATCTCAACCTTATCACTCTACTGAATAGATGAGTAACTTTACAAAAGGGAATATGAGTTGCTAGATTCCATGAAAAGACATCTCCCCTGGAATGTTCTTAGCAGGCATCTTCAGGAGCTAAATCAGATCGTCCTCCTTCATTTATGAAAAAGTATTTAAGCCAAGAGAAGTCAGAGTGGAATGGGAACTTCAGTGTAGACCTGACTGGGAAGGTGCTATATTCCAGCTGGCCTGAGAAGCGGTCTCTCTGCACTCTTTTTCAAAATTCCTATCTGCAGAAACGATGCTTAAGTATACATTCTCCTGTAATTTATAATTAATAAACCTCTGGGCTCTTTGCTCTATGGGTGTGTTTATTGTCTTGAATCCTAAGTAAACCTACTGGTATTCAACAGGTCATTGGATTCCTACTTACTTCCCAGGATTCCTACTTCCCAGGAATTAAATAATTTTTCCCTTCTATTACAATTGAAAATTATAATTTGCCAGTAATTTTAAGACCAACCCTTAGGATTGCCCCAAGGGGTTTGGGGAGCTACAGATTGCATCCCAAATGATGTGGGAAGCCTACATGAACCTTCTTCAGAACATCCACCTTTACTGGAAGACTGTGGAGCAGAATGGACAGAGCACACGTTTCCTGGCTTTCCTGAACATGTGTGTTTCTTAATGGCTAAACATATGACAACAAATAAAATGATGCATGGAGGACTGGCATGAACTCTCTGCAGTTCTGGCCATGGTTTCCTTAGGTGATCCTTTTATATGCACAAGCCAGTTATCTGGCTGAAAGCCAAACCAAAAATAAACATACTCTACAGCTTTCTGGTAAATGATAGTTTTAAACCCTGTTCTCGGGTTTTGTTTACTCTTCAGCGTTGCCTGGTTACGCTTAAACTAATTGAAAAACTCAAGACACAGTCTTCGCTGTAAACATCTCCATGGTATTTCCCTACTGGAGATTAATTATTCAAATATACTGGAGAATAAACCAGACCATGTAGCAATCATTTAAAAAGGCAAAATCTCCTTTGAGCTGAACTAGACTCCTGGTGATATCATGGACATCAGATCTGTGTATTTTTCTTATTAATACTATCAAAGGGGTTTGCCGTTTCCTTTTTTTGGAAAAAAAAAAGCCCATATAATAAGAGTTCTCTCTCACTGTGGTTAACTAAAGCACTTCTTGGACACAGCACTAGCAAGAGTATGAAAAAATGATAAAGGATTCAGGGAAACAAGATTTTCCTCCCTACAAAAAGTGCTTTTGCTGAGATGTGTACTCTTAGCAGGAATCCTGCAAAAGTTTATGTTAAATTATATTTTAAAAAAATTCCCTCTGTTCTGTGAATCTAATCACCAACATGTCAGAAATCTAACATACTTTTATTTGCAGGAACAAAATGGCTTTATTCTTAACATTTCTCCTGTAACAGTAAGCCTCATGTTTTGCCATCAGAAAGTCCTCAGGGGGCTGATGGTAATTATAATGCGCTGCATCTTCCCAAAGAAAGGGTTAGCAGGCCATCTACGTTCGCACTTTTCACCTAAGCTAAATCCACAGGTCATCTGTGCCTGCTGAACTCCTGACAAGATAGAAATGTGGAGGGATCATTGCTAAGCAAAGAAACCATGGTGCCAGGCATAGACAATTATAATTCCTACACAAGGAGAAAAACAAACAAAAACTCTGACAGCTTAGGTTCCTTGACAACAGCAAAAGCTCTCCAAACATGCCTGCCTTTGGCAGCTGCAGCTAAATCTTGTTTCGTGTGAAAAGAAAAGAATAAAGGCAGCAATGTGTTTCTGTTTCACGTACAGAGACATAACATCTTCCTTTCCATTATTTGCCCCTTACCTGGTCAGCATGGAGGTTTCTAACTTCCCAGAAGCAGAACTTGGTCGCACTTTTTTCCTCAGAGGCATTATGGAACCAGAGTACTTGTCTCCCTAATCCCGATGGCTGAAATCTTGGATTTGTTTCTCGTTCATAAGGCAACAGCTTGTGCTCACTTTCATTCAGGAGCCTGGAACCTGCTGGTAGGTCTGTCTGCAATGGCTCGGGTTACTGCAATCTTTGCACCTCCCTTAAGTCCCCAAACATCAAAGGAGGCGAAGCCTGGGAATAGTCCTAGCAGGCAGCATCTCCAAAGCTGCCCCAAGGAATGGGGCACAATGCAATTAATGCACCGCCACTACTGGGGATCTGGTAGAGTTGCTACATGGCACCACGGTGTATCTCAGAACACATATTTCTCAAAGTTACGACGAGTCTCAGGGAGAACTACAGCAAATATTCAGACACTGTATATTCATACCATTTTTTGCATCATTCCTCAGATGTCTCACTACACTCTGTGTGGATCAAATGGCCATCTTGATCCAGATGTGGAACAGTTCGTTGTGTCTTACTGCATATCCCTCTATTAGCTGGAGATGGCAGGGGTTGAACTTTAGACCTAATCTGCACAATTGGTCCAGAAGGCAACAATGCAAGCAGTTATGGACATACCTCAGTACGCCCATGTAATGCCGCTAGTTCATGAGCCGCAAAGATTATGTCAGGAGCGCGCAACCAAATGAGCTTAGCGCATCCGCTTGTTGCTTCCTGCCTATAGACGTCAATTCCAATTACCGTTTCCCGCTCACAGCAACTTCCCGCCGGCGGAGCCAGCTAGACGCGTGTCAAGGTTGTTTATGGGATGGGAGGGGGAGCATTCCAGACAGCAAGTAGAAGACGGTGGGAACCAAGGTCATTTGTAACTGCCCGTGCCAGGTGTTGGGAGGGGGAATGAGTGCAAACGAAAAGAATGTTTTAACTAGAAGCTTCGGGCCAATTTCTTCAGTTCCAGCTTTGTCTGAGATCCTGTAAGGTAAAGGTAAAGGTTCCCCCCGCACATTTGTGCAGTCGTGTCCGACTCTAGGGGCCGGTGCTCATCTCTGTTTGTTAGCCAAAGAGCCAGCGTTGTCCGAGGACGCTTCCGCGGTCATGTGGCCGCATGACGCGCGCGGAACGCTGTTACCTTCCCACCAAAGTGGTCCCTATTCATCTACTTGCATTTGCATGCTTTCGAATTGCTAGGTTGGCAAGAGCTGGGGCGAGTGCGGGAGCTCACTCCGTCATGCGGGAATTATCATTATCCCATTAAATAACTTTCCCTTTCTGCAAAGAAACTGAGTGATGTTGTTTTAATTTGGGAACATAGCCAGAGATTGTTACAGATCACCAGTATGCTTCTGGGTGCAATTCAAAGTGCTGGGGGTCATCTATAAAGTCCTTCATAGCCCGGGGCTTGGATACTTGTGAGACCACCTCTCCCCAGTCGTTTCTGCCTGTGGAGATATGTACCATATCCCCTTCCTTGTTTTTAACCTGAGAAACAGATTTAGATTTAAATTTAGTTTTTTTTTAATTGGCCCAAAATAGAATTCTCTCAGGTATTAGATGCATATTCATTAGAGATTCTGAGAGATAATTTGGGATAGCACAAGCATCTTAAAAACTATCATTCCATGTGGTGGATGTCGGCGCTCCCGCTGGTTCTCAGGAAGGAGGGAGCGCATTCCAAGGAGATAAACAGATGCTCAGCAGTCCGGAGAGTGTTGGTGGGAAAGCAGAGAGGTTCAGGGTCACCCCGCCCTAGAGTCTCCTGGGTTATTTGTGCTTAGGTTAGTTAGAGTAGCTTTAGTCTGGCAAGATTCTGTCTGTATGGTGAGAGCAATAAAGAACTGAGCTTGGAATATACTGACTCGTTGTGGTTCTTGGGTTGCCCCTGACATTCCACTTAGTCATGAGGCATCTAAAGAATGTGAGTGTTCTGGATCTCTTTCAAACAACTGCAAAGTACTATGGTTTGGTGGTTTTAACTTAGCATCTTGTATGAATCCAACTACTTAGCTGCCAAGCTACGGCTTGTGTGTGCGCGTTCGAATCAGTTTTTGACTCCTGGCGACTGCCTGGACAAGAACCTGCAGTTTTCTTGGCAAGGTTTTTCAGAAGTGGTTTGCCATTGCCTGCTTGCTAGGTGTGAGAGAAAGTGACTGGCCCAAGGTCACCCTGCCGGCTTCGTGCCTAAGGCAGGACTAGAACTCACGGTCTCCCGGTTTCTAGCCTGGTGCCTAAACCACCACACCAAACTGGCTTTCTAAGCCAGGGTTTCTCAACCAGGGTTCTGTGGAACCCTAGGGTTCCATGAGATGTCACTAGGGGTTTCCTGGGAGATCACGATTTATTTTTAAAATTATTTCAAATTTGGGCAACTTCACATTAAAGAGGTAAGTTTCATTCTTTATTTTTAATTTAAAAACACTGTTAGTGCATATATACAGGCCTACACATGAAACGAATATAATTATTTTATAACTTGTGGCCTATATTTGAGCCTGAATGTGCAGGGGTTCCCCGAGGCCTGTAAAATATTTCAAGGGTTCCTCCAGGGTCAAAAGGTTGAGAAAGGCTATGTTACCCATGGTGTGAAAGATAGGTGCAAATACAAATACAAATCTATAGGGCTTCAATTTACAGAACACATTTATTACAGAACAAGTTCAGAAATCTTTATTTATACCAATCGAAGAGAATATTTGTAGCTCAGGGTTGAACTGTGGAGTCCTTGGTGCTCTCTGAGCCTGGTTGTTTTCTTGCAGACGTTTCATTGCCAGGCTAGGCAACATCTTCAGCCTGACAATGAAACGTCTGCAAGAAAACAAGAAGGCTCAGAGAGCACCAAGGACTCCACATCTTTATTTATTACAGAGTAAGTTTATTTATTTATATGTAATTTATATGTAAATTTATTATAGAGTAAGTTCAGGAATCTTCCAGATATCTTCTTTGCTGACCAAATAGCTCTGGAGGTTTTTGACTGCTGTTCCTGGGTACCTGCATGAGGCTAAGGGTGTGTATATGTGTATGTGTATGTGTGAACACAACCAGTAGTGTCTGCAGCAAACTGTCAAGACACCTGACACAAGTACATAAGTTGTGGCATTTGTGTGATGCATGATGATGTAATCACACAAATGCCACAACTTATGTACTCGTATCAGATGTCTTTGACAGTTTGCGGCAGACATCACTGGCTGTGTTCACACATAACTCTAATTTAGGATTTTTAAAATTAGTTGTGGAAGCCAAACTGGATCTACATAAAACACTCGCCAGAATCCCTGCTTGGACCTCGCCTTGCTTTCACGCCAGAGCCTTGCCATGCAATCCCGCCAAGTGTTGCGCCAGAGCCCTGCCTTGTCGTCTCGCCTCGCGACACGCCAGAACCCAGTCCCGCCACACAGCCGCGCTTTGAGCCGGAACCCCCGCCTTGCAGTCGCCGCACCCAGTCTCGTGCCGGAATCGTCCTTCACAGACGCGCCAAGCCTTGTGCCGGAATCTTGCCTTGGCTTCGCACCCAGTCTCGAGCCGGAACCTCGTCTTGTAGCCGCCACGTCGTCCCGTGCCAGAATCGTCCTTTGCAGTCGCGCCGAGTCTTGTGCCGGAACCTTGTCTTGCCTTCGCACCCAGCCTCGAGCTGGAACCTCGTCCTGCAGTGCTGCGTCAAGCCTTGTACCGGAGCCGTTCCTCGCCGCAGCGCCAAGCCGTGTCGGGACCTGGCATAGCAGCCACGTGGTGGTTGCCCGCGTGCATGCCAACTGAGAATGGATCATCACTGGCCACCTGAACTGAACTGGCACCTCGTGTTGCCTTGTTCTCTAGATTTAATTTGTGTGCTTTTACTGTAAATAAAGTACTTTATCCACACCTTCCTGCTTCGGGTCTTAGTCGGGACAGGACACACAGCAGGAATATTATACATACTATCACAGTGTTTCTGAACCTCAGCAACTTTAAGATGTGTGGACTTCAACTCCCAGAATTCCCCAGCCAGCATGGTGGCTGGGGAATTCTGGGGGTTGAAGTCCACACACCTTAAAGTTGCTGAGGTTCAGAAACACTGTACTATCATAATGTCAAGGGTCTTAGATTTCTAATAGCACAATCAGCAGGCTTGCTTTCAAATAAGTGTGCAACGGATTATGGGCCTTAACTTCCCCATCTTACTTTTCTCCATGGTCTTGGATACACTTATGGATTTCAATGTAGCTGAGTCCTGAATTGATTGAAAGTACTATAAAATATAAAGATATACAAGAGAAATATTCTTTAATAAGGCTGTTTTGGGTTTTTTTGTTTCTGAACAGATTAATTTACAAAGCATTGAACATAATATCTGAAAATATAGATCCTTATGTAGCAACATGTGAAAATGTGACTTCAAAGAAATAAAGCGGTTCCTCGAAGAATGAAAACCTGTGCAACAACAGTTGATTGGTTAATTAAAATTAAGCCTTTGATTGACCAAAAGTTGTCATGCTCAACCAGAGAAATGTTTAAAGAAAAAATATATTCTTTCTAATACAGATACAAATAGTTTTGCAATGGCAAACACTCTTATGGCATTCAGCCTTTTGTCATACTCTGCTTCTATTAAGATGACACCTCCTACTTTACCTGTGCAAATTTAATTGTGTCTTTACATTTTACCTATGCAAATGCAATTGTTTAATTTTGTCTTTTGGAGATTATTCTGAGAGCTGCAACCCCAACAAACCTGGAAGGCATCAGGTTGCAAAACAAACAAACAAACAAACAAACCTGCAATTAACTAACTAAAACTCATCCAGTTATTAAATCTGTAAGGCTAGAGTCCCAATTAATATATCTGATCATGATGTCAGGAAAATTAAGTAAAAATGCTTTGTTCTTTAAATATATAGCTATATATAGATATATATATACCTATTGAATCTATTTAAAAATTTCTCAAAATTGCAAGAACAGTAAAACAAAGATATTTGACAAATTAATATAATGTTCTCATATCGATGAAAATCAAATCTCCAGTGCAACTGGAATGGATAAAGGGATTTGATCTGCAATCTCAAGCATGTCACATCTTAGGCAATTAACAACTGAAAACTTCCTCAATTCACATTATATTGCCAATGCTAGGGAACTGGTAGTGCCACTGCAGTCTTTTAAGATTTTTAAAGAAACTCTCAAGTATAAGAAAAGAAAATGTAGTCTTCGAATGGTTTACTGTTAAGACAGATCATAAGGATATTGAACTTTGAAACAACCACCCTGAGATATTGATGAATTTTCTCCTGAAAAGTATCAGATGCATTTGATTGGATTTTCTTCTCTCTTCTTTGATGAAGAAGGTCTTTGGAATATTTTGTCTCCACTGACCTTATCAAGGAAGTTCTGAAGGATTATTTTTTCTGCAGAAACAATGGAAAGAAGGTTATCACTTACACCTGAATAACTAGACAAAATAAATTCCATTAATTATTTCTCATTCCGAGTATGGATGAGTTGTCAAAGAGCCTTGCTTAGATGTCATATAAAAATACAGTGGGGCAAAAAAGTATTTAGTCAGCCACCAATTGTGCAAGTTCTCCCACTTAAAAAGATGAGAGAGGCCTGTAATTGACATCATAGGTAGACCTCAACTATGAGAGACAAAATGAGAAAACAAATCCAGACAATCACATTGTCTGATTCGGAAAGAATTTATTTGCAAATTATGGTGGAAAATAAGTATTTGGTCACCTACAAACAAGCAAGATTTCTGGCTCTCACAGACCTGTAACTTCTTCTTTAAGAGGCTCCTCTGTCCTCCACTCATTACCTGTAGTAATGGCACCTGTTTGAACTTGTTATCAGTATAAAAGACACCTGTCCACAACCTCAAACAGTCACACTCCAAACTCCACTATGGTGAAGACCAAAGAGCTGTTGAAGGACACCAGAAACAAAATTGTAGACCTGCACCAGGCTGGGAAGACTGAATCTGCAATAGGCAAGCAGCTTGGTGTGAAGAAATCAATAGAAGAAATATTGTGGGAGCAATAATTAGAAAATGGAAGACATACAAGACCACTGATAATCTCCCTCGATCTGGGGCTCCACGCAAGATCTCACCCTGTGGGGTCAAAATGATCACAAGAACGGTGAGCAAAAATCCCAGAACCACATGCGGGGACCTAGTGAATGACCTGCAGAGAGCTGGGACCAACGTAACAAAGGCTACCATCAGTAACACACTACGCCGCCAGGGACTCAGATCCTGCAGTGCCAGACGTGTCCCCCTGCTTAAGCCAGTACATGTCCGGGCCCGTCTGAAGTTTGCTAGAGAGCATTTGGATGATCCAGAAGAGGATTGGGAGAATGTCATATGGTCAGATGAAACCAAAGTAGAACTGTTTGGTAGAAACACAACTCGTCGTGTTTGGAGGAGAGAATGCTGAGTTGCATCCAAAGAACACCATACCTACTGTGAAGCATGGGGGTGGCAACATCATGCTTTGGGGCTGTTTCTCTGCAAAGGGACCAGGACGACTGTTCCGTGTACAGGAAGGAATGAATGGGGCCATGTATCGTGAGATTTTGAGTGCAAACCTCCTTCCATCAGCAAGGGCATTGAAGATGAAACATGGCTGGGTCTTTCAGCATGACAATGATCCCAAACACACTGCCCGGGCAACGAAGGAGTGGCTTCGTAAGAAGCATTTCAAGGTCCTGGAGTGGCCTAGCCAGTTTCCAGATCTCAACCCCATAGAAAACCTTTGGAGGGAGTTGAAAGTCCGTGTTGCCCAGCGACAGCCCCAAAACATCACTGCTCTAGAGGAGATCTGCATGGAGGAATGGGCCAACATACCAGCAACAGTGTGTGCCAACCTTGTGAAGACTTACAGAAAACGTTTGACCTCTGTCATTGCCAACAAAGGATATATAACAAAGTATTGAGATGAACTTTTGATATTGACCAAATACTTATTTTCCACCATAATTTGCAAATAAATTCTTTCTGAATCAGACAATGTGATTGTCTGGATTTGTTTTCTCATTTTGTCTCTCATAGTTGAGGTCTACCTATGATGTCAATTACAGGCCTCTCTCATCTTTTTAAGTGGGAGAACTTGCACAATTCGTGGCTGACTAAATACTTTTTTGCCCCACTGTAACTCTGTATTTAATACATTTTTTTTAAAAAATGCAAATAATTGAGGAGGAGTTGACAAGGATTGTCAAATGATTAGGAAGGGATTAATATTTTCCTCCCTTGCTGTGGAGGATTGTTCCTCTAATTATGGTATTTGCAAAATTTCTACCCAATGCAAATTACTTCAGAAGGACAGTTTTCATTTAAACCATAGTAGGAAACGGTTAAAACTATATTCCCACACCTACTTCAGTGCCTATTATAACCTGTCCCCCCCCTGACACACACTAGCTGCCCAAAATCTGTAATGATCAGTCTGCCTAAAAGCTTTGAGTCTGAACAGGGCCCAGTGGAGAGCTGTAACAAAGTAATACTTCTCACATTAATACAAACTTTTTGACGTATTTATGTATTTATTTATTTGTTGAATTTCTATAACCGCCCATCTCCCCCTCAAGGAGGGACTCTGGGCGGTTCACAACATAATATCAACAAATACAATAAAAACAGTAATAAAAATACAATACAATAAAATTACAATAAAATACAGTAAAATCCAAGAGGCAGGTGGTTCTAAAGTGACGTTGAATATACTGTACATATACAGTACACTGAAAG
Organism: Charina bottae; assembly: GCA_023362775.1. NCBI lineage: Eukaryota > Metazoa > Chordata > Lepidosauria > Squamata > Charinaidae > Charina > Charina bottae. The sequence goes on from JALMGJ010000004.1 coordinate 106,273,702, forward strand.
GCTTCTGATTAAGACTGTCAGGCATGGAGACTCACATGCTTCCAAATGGGATCTACTATCAATCCTTTTCGGGCTCCACTATTGCTTCTCCCTACTGTTGTTACCTGTTCACTTGGCTACCAAGGCCTCCTCTAAGGTTAGATGATCCCACTGACCCATACTGTATGTATCAAGTGATCCCAATGCTAATGTGGTTTTTCCTTCCCCAAGGATCTTGTTGCATAATCTTAGAGATGGGTTAATATGAATAATTATATGATCATATTTGTTGCTCAAGTGTACCAGGGGTCAACAATCCAGTGCCTGAAGATGACTAAGCATCCCCAAACATCCCAGATGGCATCTGCAAAATCCAAACTCAAATATTATTTTTAAATCAATGGCCCAAACTTCCAAGATCTTAATTCTGATGTCTCAATGAACTTACGTGAAAATGGTGTACAGTTTTTAATATATTTGTTGTTGTTGTTGTTCAGTCGTTTAGTCGTGTCCGACTCTTCGTGACCTCATGGACCATAGCATGCCAGGCCTTCCTGTCCTCCACTGTCTCCCGGAGTTTACTCAAATTCATGTTCATTACATCGGTGATGCTATCTAACCATCTCATCCTCTGCCGTCCCCTTCTCCTTTTGCCCTCAGTCTTCCCCAGCATCAGGGTCTTTTCCAGTGAGTCCTCTCTTCGCATTAGGTGGCCAAAGTATTTGAGCTTCAGCTTCAGCATCTGTCCTTCCAATGAGCAGTCAGGGTTGATTTCCTTTAGGATTGACTGGTTTGACCTCCTTGCAGTCCAAGGGACTCTCAAGAGTCTTCTCCAGCACCACAGTTCGAAAGCATCAATTCTTCGGCGCTCAGCCTTCCTTATGGTCCAACTCTCACAGCCATACATTACTACTGGAAAAACCATAGCTTTAACTATACGGACCTTTGTCGGCATGGTGATGTCTCTGATTTTTAATATGCTGTCTAGGTTTGCCATAGCTTTCCTCCCAAGGAGCAAGCGTCTTTTAATTTCATGGCTGCAGTCACCGTCTGCGGTGATCTTGGAGCCCAAGAAAATAAAATCTGTCACTGCTTCCATTTTTTCCCCTTCTATTTGCCAGGAAGTGATGGGACCAGATGCCATGATCTGGGTTTTCTTAATGTTGAGTTTCAAGCCAGCTTTTGCACTCTCCTCTTTCACCCTCATCACGTTCCTCTTCACTTTCTGCCATTAGGGTGGTATCGTCTGCATATCTGAGGTTGTTGATATTTTTCCCGGCAATCTTAACTCCGACTTGTGATTCATCCAGCCCGGCATTTCTCATGATGTACTCTGCATATAAGTTAAATAAGCAGGGTGATAATATACAGCCTTGTCGTACTCCTTTCCCAATTTTGAACCAGTCGGTTGTTCCATGTCCGGTTCTAACTGTTGCTTCTTGATCCGCATACAGGTTTCTCAGGAGACAGGTAAGGTGGTCTGGTACTCCCATCTCTTTAAGACTTTGCCACAATTTGTTGTGATCCACACAATCAAAGGCTTTAGCGTAGTCAATGAAGCAGAAGTAGATGTTTTTCTGGAACTCTCTTGCTTTTTCCATGATCCAGCGAATGTTGGCAATCTGATCTCTAGTTCCTCTGCCTCTTCGAAACCCAGCTTGCACTTCTGGTAGTTCTCGGTTCACATACTGCTGAAGCCTAGCTTGTAGGATTTTGAGCATAACCTTGCTTCCCACCTTAAAGTGGGAAAATTTGCTGGCGTCCTGTCGGGGGTCGCCCACCGAACGAAGATCTCGTGAATGACGGCGGAGACGACGGATCCCGAAAAACAGCAACATCCAGGACGTCAGCAGCTGGCTCCGACGCAAGGTATTGTGGGACATGTAGTCCAATACCCACGGAAGAGTCGGTTCCCTTACCCCTTCCCTTAGCGTGCGGTATATGTATATGTATGAACTGTTAAATGAAATATATATGTATGTAAGCCGCCTAGAGTCCTCCATTAGGGAGGGGATAGGCGGGGTATAAATACGATAAATAAATAAATAAATAAATAAATAAATGTCACAATATAAAAACTTAACAAGTATATAGAAAAGACTAACACAAAGTCTTACCATATTTAGCATTATCAAGTCGCATACAAAATCCTTTTCCCCCCTCTATCATCTACCTGGCTTAGGAGCTCTTTCCACATATTCTTTAATTTCTTCTGGATCTACAGAATTCAGAACTGTTAGGATATCAAGATAATCTTTTCCGAAATCTCTCTGATAGGTGGACAGATGTTTGCTATGTTCGTGATTCCAGATCTGAGCAATTGTCATTGAAGGCACTGTGCAGGCAAAGCGGTAAGAGTCATGTCAAACTAGAACACAACACAACAAAACTAAGTACTGTCTGCATTTTTAAATCTTTCTGTTTCTCCATGCCACTAAACCCCTCCTTCTTATGCCCCTCCTTCAAATGAAGTGGCATGTTGTTGCCCACATGAGGCTCTCTACTCTCTTACAATTAGAGGCTTTGAAACTGGGGGAATCTACTTACCAGCACCTTTGACTGGAGTTTTACGTTTTGCATTACACCCATATTTCCAAGAGAAGTCCATTAATTCAGGTGCACGGACTTGTGGCTGATAATGGCGCCTGAATTCAGTATCTGGAGGTCTTGGGAGTAATGTTTTCCAGTCTGGAGGGGCAGTAACATCATCCCTTGGAGCACCTGAAAAGATTTAATAATAGTATAATTGTGAAAGGGATGGGGGGATATCAAGTGAAAAGCAAGTAACAGAAAACTATTTCAGTTGCAGTCCTAAATACACCTACTTAAGAGTAGATCCTATTGACCTCACCAGGGCTCAAGTTGAGGGATAGTGCCTTACCAAATACCCTGCATGTAGTTCACCTCAAATTCAACATGTAAACTTTTATTGCATGACTGTACAAAGAACTCTGCTTTTCAAGTTCTCCAAGGTCACACCCTGGCTGGAATTCTATGTTTGGTTGCCTCTTGTAAAAACCTACTAACACTTCAAGTTAGAACATTTTCTGGCGGTGTTTTCAGCTTTTGAATCATAAGTTTTAACATGTTCTTCATTATCATATTTCAAGAAAAGGAAGGAAAGCCACAATTTTCACCTGGTTGTATTCCTAAATAATCTCTTGTGTATACTGTTTTGTACTGCTTCTTTAGTACCTCCTCCAACTCTTGTTTACTAAAAGGTTTTGTCCATGGTGAAAAACTATCTGTAGGTAATGGTGTTTCTTCTCGAGGCAGCTGCCATATCAGGAAACGCTAAAAAAATGGAAAGAAGAAAATGACAAAGAACAAAAACCTTGTTTTTTTTAAAGAATCCACCCAAATTTGCTTTCAATTTTAGTATGTCTTTTTAAAGCAATTTAATTTATTTTTTATGTTTCTAAAAATGCCTATGATCCTAAGTATTATTTATGTCTTCCATACCTATGGATTGCTTGTTTTAAATTTTTATCCCTAATTTTGCACACATGTATCAGAACAGCAATTTTTAGCCACTGACACTTTTTTCTTTTGTCAGAGAACGTTATTTCCAATTTAAGTTATCCTAGCTTCTTTCCTGCCCTTCTTAAACTCTACAACTCCCCCTACCTCCTTTGGGAAAATTTTCATACACCATGTATACCTGTATACCATGGAACCAAAAATACAATTTTGTACACCAGTAAAATAATTGGTGAACAACTGCCTGGGGACATATTCAGCATTATAATTGTTTGTTGTTTAACAAAGCTCAATAATCCCATTGTGAGGCATGTAGGAAAAACATTGAGAACATTTTTGTTGGAAGACACGTTAGAAACTGTAGTAAGGATGCTAATTGGAACAATCCTAAATTGTTATCCTGGAGACTTAGAATCCTTCAAAAGTGGCTGAAGAAGGGAACTGTTAAATAAACTGGAAGTATTTATAATAATTGTATTTAATTAGCTTGAGTTTTTGCTCTAGTTCCACCCACTTCTTTACCTTGATCCTGCTCACCTTTGGAGGTGCAACCTCTGAAATATTCAAAACATAATGTGCATTTTCTCTGTTCAAGTTCTACTGGGTCTATCCAAACCTGCAGCTCCAACTGTTGAAGTGCTGTCCTCTTGAAGGCTTTCCTACACAATGTGAGAACATATGTGCACACATAAAAGGCACTTCTAACAAGCACAATGGAAGTGTCTTTTATGCATGTGGATGCAGGCTCAGACAATATGGTGAAGCCCTTGAACCTGCCACACTAAGCCTTCAAGAGGTTGCAATGCTTGATGCTTCAGGCCATGGGTTTGAATAGATATATTCAGCAAAGCATTCTCTGAATGGTTTACACAGACTTGCCACAAATGATGCTTAGCACTTACATATAATTTTTGTTAAAAAGCAGTTTTTGGGCCACCCAAAGTTTGAGTGGAGAAAGGCTTTTAACTTTTTGCCCTGAATGTAATTCTGATCAGGACTGAAGGCTTCATACTTGGTGGAAAGATCATTAGACTCCATGAAACTCAGTGATAAAATAAATACCTATAAATTTGGACAACATATTAAGGCTCTGCAAAGCACAGAAAGAAATTCTATGCAAAGCATAATAGCAAGAGTGAAGCATGCTATTAAAACAGCTGCATCCTTTGGAAGGCTCACATGGCTGCTTTGCACATTGTTCACATCTTTGTGTGTGCATGGATGTGTGTATACAGCCATTTCACACTATTGGCAGTTCAGTGGAAGCGTTGTTTGTAGGTGCAAATTTAAGTGCAGAAAACAGAGGAAAGCCTTCGAAGCAGCCATGCCTGGCCTGCGAGCAGATGCAGTTGTTTTAACGCTTCAAAGAGGGATGCTTCTGCAGATTCAAATGCTTTTCACAATTCTATTAAATATTTCTTATAACTAAGCCTTTCCTTTCCCATGACATCATCTTTGAACAGTGATTTCAAATCCAAATTATAATACATCCAGAATCATCAAAAATTAAAATAGAAAGCGTAAGTAAAATATGTTATTGAAATAACAATAACTTCAACTCTACATGTCCAGGCTGAGGATTGTTCCTGTCCTTTATTATCACAGGATCATTTGTTATAGGCTCTGCCTTGGAATATGGTTTCCAGCAGAACTCATCTCTGTAGATACTCCTTTCAGTCGGTTCATCTACTTGAAAGGGAATGATGTGTCCTGTCCCTGCTCTGGCACTGCAAGAAAGAAGACAATTACAATGACAATGCAATCACATCTATCATCTCTAACTCTCTGAACCTGCAGCTATCTCTAAGCCTCCTCAACTTCTCTTTTCAATAAAGTATATCTATATATCATATGAGCTTTTATTAAACATAGGCCCATAAGAAACTGGCTTGTATTAAGTGATACAACTTTATCTTAGTTTATCTTCATCGACATACAACTTTATCTAGTTGTTATTGTCTTAATTAGCCCTCCCCAATCTAACTCTCCTGGTGTGCTGGGATTTCAGCTCCCAGAATTTCCCACTCAGTATGGCCATGGGCAAGTTGGCTAAGGGATGAAATATTTGCAAACCAGATGACCATGATCCAGGAAATACAACACTGATAATGTGGGATTTCAATTACCCTGACATCAACTGGGAGTCAAATTCTGTGGCAATTGGGAATCCAACAGGTTCTTGATATACTTTGCAGACAACTTCATTGTCCAAAAGGTAGAGAAAGAAACTAGAGGATCAACTATATTGGACTTAATACATACTGACAGAGAAGAAGTGGTGGAAGAAGTGGAAGTGGTAGGAACCTTGGGAGAGAGTGGCCATGTAATTCTAGAATTCACCATATTCCAGGCAGGGAGATTTGAAGGTAGCCAGATTAGTGTTCTAGATTGCAAGAGAGCTGACTTCAACCAGCTAAGAGAAAAAGTAGGAAGGATTCTATGCATGGAAAACAGTTCAGGGGAGCTGGGAAATTCTAACAAGTGAGATAATTAAGGTCCAAGCACAAACAATACCAAAAAAGGGGGGAAAGGGGGGGGATACCTAATGAAACTGGCATGGTTGCACCAAGATCTCTCTGACAGAGAAACAAGAAGGACAAGTTTGAAAAATGGAAAGAGGGGCATATAGTAAAGGCAGAATATCAGGAAATAGCCCAAATCTGCAAGGATGGGGTCAGGAAGGCTAACACTCTGCATGAGCTAAAGCTTGCTATAAATACCAAAAATAACAAATAATGGTTCTTTAGGTATCTCTGAAACAGGAGGAAAGTCAAGGAAATGGTTGGCCCACTCACTGAAGAAGATAGTAAGATAGTGACAGGCAACAGGAAGAAGGCTGAACTGCTTAATTTCTATCTCACATCCGTCTTTCACAAAAGGAAAAAGCAATCTGACTTGTCAGAAGCTGCACCATGGGGAGCAGAAGAGAAATGAAGTTTAAAATAGATAAGGAATTGGTGAGAGAACATTTAGTTGCTTTGAATGAATTCAAGTCTCCTGGATCAGATGGACTACATCACAGGGTGTTAAAGGAACTGGTGGGTGTCACCTTAGAGCTACTGACTGGTATCTTTGAGAAATCCTGGAGCATCCGCAGGAGTCCCCAACCTTTTTGGTGCCAGGGACCGGTTTCAAAAGACAATTTTTCCACGGACTGGGGGGACGGGGTTTCCCGGATTTCCGTGGACCAGGGGGTGGGGTTTCCGGGATTTTGCTTCAACAGAGGAGGATTGGAAAAAGTAGATGTGATTAAATCAATGAGGGAATGATGAAGGGAGTCTCTAGTGGGGTGAATATGATTTGCATACAGTGGTCTCGGGTTCAATTCTTGGAACCTTCAGTTAAAATATAAAGTAGAAAGGTAAGTGTCTTGTAGCCCTGGGACCTGTACTCAGAACAGACATAAACTAGATTAGATAAATAAGCTTTACCTAGTAACTTCTCCCTATTGTCTGTGATGTTACCCCAATGAAAGCTAATATTACCACAAACAAGTTTAGCTGGTGATAAGAAACCACAGAATGAAGCATTTTAGATCAGATAGCAAGCTGCTGCAAAATCAGATGCAGTATCAAACAATCACAAACTGAACTGATAGACAGAATTGGAGAGCTGGGAACAGGTTTCTCCAACCTGGCATTATCCAGGGATGTCAGGATTACAACTTCCATAACTCATGTTGTCAGGGAATTATGTGAGTTATAGTCCCAATGCACATGTGGCAGGGATACATCTAAGAGCACTCTAAAACTGAAACCTAAGCAATGGATGACGACTATATAGTCAATAGTTAGTGCTCCTATCTTAGCCAGTCCCCACATGGAGTGCAAATCTTATCAGGGTATTATTTGATAGGACTATTTATAAAGTGAGGAGAATAATGTATTTCTTTTCTTTTTCCTTATCTTTACAATTCATCAAAGACTATGCCACTGAAAAGAGGGGAAAAGGTGTAAACTCCCAAAATGATTATGGGTTTAGAGTAGTTCCCCCATACAAAAGGATGACAATGACTGGGATTTTTTAACTTGGAGTAAGGGCAAGTAAGGAGATTGTAGTCTATAAAATTATATGTAGTAGAAGAGGAGGATAAGCAGAGGATTTTCGTCCTCTCTTACATTGTTAGAACTTGGGGACACCCATTAAACTAAATGCAATTAATATTCAGGGCTGATAAAAGGAACTATTTATACAATGCAAAGTTAAACTGTGGAATTCATTGCTATCCCATGTGCATTAGCCCCCACATCAAACAATTTAGAAACAGACAAATTCATGGAGGGGTGGACTCTCAATGGCAACTAGTCCTGATGGCTATTTGCTACCTTCCCAATAATCTGGTAGCATTCCTTAAATGTTCCTGTAGTGGAAAAGGGATATTGCCATCCTGTCCATGTCTGTAGGACTCCTGAATGCATCTGGCCATTGTGTGGAACAAAGTGCTGTGTTAAATGAACCTCTCGCCTGATCCAGAGGTCTCTTGATATATTCTTTAGGGAAACAAGTAATTGGCAGGACATGCCCACTAGTGAACCATTCTCTTCTTTCTTCCTCTTCCATACCAGACCTAACACAGCACAGTATCCCAAGATCTGCAGTCAAAGGATACATAATACCTAGACTGTTCATAATGCTAAACCACTATACGGGTTGTTTCCATCTAGCTTAGCATAGTGTTGAACTAGTCTTGTTCAGCAAACCTTAGTTTAGAAAATCTTGGTTTAGGGATATATGTAAATGTAGCCATGATATTAACCTTTTCTACCCAGCCTTGAAATTAAAAGGCTGTATGACAACTGTAATTTTGTTGATGCAGAGTTTTATGTCAGATTTCCCGTATGAAATTGGCAAATATTTTCTGTACGGAGAAAAGCGTCTCATGATGACGTAACGCCAGGTGGCTAGATAACAAAAAGGCCTTCCCATAACTTTGAATGGCTTTGCTTACATCTCCATTAGATATGAATTGTTTACGTCTAGTTTCTAAACCGTCCCATGAGAACAAGTCCCCCTGATTCCCTCTGTGAGATGCCTTGCAAGGGAGGGGGGAGATCACGTGCTTGCTTAGATGCAGCACTGCCACCTTGTGCTATGGCCTACACAAAGGCCTGGTGTGTGTCACACCCAACTTCCAGCCAATCAGAAAGCTGGAAGAACTGAGTATCTAACCATGCAAAATGGTGTTCCATGCTTCTTGATTTTTTGTGTCTTTAGCCATGTAGTTCTTCACGTGTATTCTACTTCTGAGAACTGGGCAGTGTGAGCTATGCCTGGCTTTGGGTATAGGCCGTGGCATGAGCTCTGGCCCTGGGATCAATACACGGATCTCTGCTTATATGTTTGTTTTTGTTTTTCCTTATTGCAATAATGTAACATTTGCATTTATTGCCTTAACTATATATGCATTTATTGCCTTATGCTACAACTAAACACTTTTAGCCCTAAACGCTGCACTCTGTCTGGTTTATTCTCAAGCCTTGATTTTTTCCCTATAAGCCAGCGTACATCCTATCATTTTAGTAGGAAGAACTTATTACAACAATGGATTATATCTTGTGAATTTCTTGAAGGCTGAGAATGGCCAGTAGTAGATTTATTTGATGGTTTCTACTTGGTAGCAGATAATTTATTGAAACAGCATTCTCTGGGGTGTGAATAGCCATTAGGATATGAGGAAGATGACATATCCTTCTAACCTCAACTATGAGGCCAAAAGGTTGGTAATAAACTATCCTTCTGTCTGTCTATCTGTCCTTCTGGCTTTCTGTGAACAACACTGGATATGTACTGTAGTGACAGAATCTTCAAATAGGCAGAGTATTAGTTGAAGGCTAAAAGCGTATTTTGGTGGGATATACAGTATATCTTCTAGAAAATTGATTTAGGACTGCTTGGTTATGCTACTTGATTTACTTTATGCTCTATTTATATATGCAAATCTCTCTCTTTTCCAAAGGAAATAAATCTAAGTAGCACATACTATGAACATCTGACCACTTGGGAAATTGGTAAACATGTGAATATATTGGCAAGTTTGTATGACATATTAGAATGTTCTTATACCCTGTATATATATGCAATAAATGATATGAAAATACTATAGATATTGAATACCGATTCACAGTCATGAAAGGCTGTTGGGCTGAATGATAAAAATCTAACTGATGCTATTTTCAATGGCATATTACATGAAAATACTCGTGCTTCTTCAAAGTCCATAGCGCCATTAATAAAGGATGACCTCCAATTGAAACGCTCATGAGTTAGGGCTTCCCAGTTCTCAATGCTGATATTACATTTTTTTAAATTCATTGTGGGAGGTTGTGCGGATCCAGAATTGGCCATTATAGCCACTTACGGATCCACCGTTAAAATTTTACCTTTGGAAGACAATCTTACTCGGCTACGAGTGATCGCCAATGAATGAAAGAACATGAAAATAAGATGGTCCAGACTCTGGAAATGTATATCATGGAAAAGTTCATAAACTGGGGATATTTCTGTCCCAAGAGGAAGCATAGAATCAACATTCCTGACCAAAAAATTGTCAAACCTAAACAAAATATGTTCCACTAAGGAGTAAGGATTCCATTTCCAATCATATCCAGGGCATAAGGATCTAGGAGAGCATTATGAGTTTTTAATATTCCCTCCATACTGTAATTTACATGGTTAAACTAGCTATTTCTATTCCAAAAAATTAACTCTGATTGAAAATATGCTTCAGATTTGGAAAGGACACATACCCTGAATTTACAAGGAAAAAATCTCTTTTATGTGGTGTTTTGGTTGAAGTAAACCATCTCTATCGTGACAAACAGCAGATGTGAGAGGATAATTTCTGGCAAGAAATGGGCATGGCAATCTGATACTGCTCAGAAACCCGTTCTAGACTAGGAACTCACGTGGCAGATTTTTCTTCAGAAGAGATGTGGCTTAAACCCACTTTTTAAAAAAGCATGAGGGATGTATTGGTTGGATTTAGAAATTATTCTGAAAATATGTAGTAGTCTTTTTTGTATTTTCACACTTTTTAGTTCCTTTTTTCTCTTGTAGTATACTTTATTTCATTTCTTGTAGTTTTTATGTATTTGTTGAAAAACTTAATAAAGCTTTATTAAAAAACAGAAAATATTCTGAAAATATTAATTTAACCTACTTTAAAATCTTAAAATGGGAGGAAATTGCAATTACGTTTGGTGGAAAAATAGAGATAATAGAAACATATATAGATAAAATAGAAGATAGCAGAATTTTTTTCAATCCAGCACACATAAAACATAACCAACCAATCTTAAAACTAGTCTCCTTTTCCATATGTATAACACTAGAGGTAGGTACAAAGGATAAAGTTTTAAGAAACAGATTAATAAAAGGAAATGAAAATGTTTTAAGAATTCAATAAACCAGATATGATCGAAAAGTTTAAATCAGTGTAATCAGTGTAATCTTACCAATCTGCTTCAGAGTCTGTTGAAGATTTAAAGACAAAATCATGTTTCATTGTCGATTCATAAGGATCCCACTTTAGTCTACCTACTAAAAACAGTACCTGTTAAGTGCTAGACATTTTACATATACTTCCTAGGCTTTTCTTGTCTTACTAACCAAGAATGAACAAAAGGATGGTCAGGCAACAGAACTTTCCAAGAGTCTTGGCATCAATGGGATATTACCTCCCAAAGTAAATAGCAAATTGGGTAGGGAAATCTGGATCAGGTCTATGATAGACAAAAATACAGTATCTCTCTCCATATTACTGTATAACTTTCATCCAGAACATTCCTCTTCCACCCAAAAGTACTATTTATTTTCATCATACTACTAATAATAATTCAACAACTTTTTATATCATTAGGAACTTATGTAATCTATCACCACTAAAGATATATAAAACACTCTTACAGTTTAGCTAATTGAAGAAACTCTCTGTTCTGCATTTCTTTCTCTGTTTTTCATAGCCAACTGGCAATTATAGAACCTTTACCACACAACATTCAGGCTTCTCTTCTGACTTGTTTTAAAGAAACAGAACCTTTTATCAAAGTGGCAGAAACCCATTCACATAATTCCCACCACTGAAGTATACCCATCCCAATTCCAGTAACAGGAGTGCGGGGTGGGGGAAAACTATGAAAATGGCTCAAAGGACACCACAATAAATGTGTTCCTCTTTAAAGTGCCACACATATCATTGTTGCCTTTGTAACAGTAGCTTAAAACAGGTAGATCTCTAAGTTTGCCTTCTCTAAGCTGGCATCCTCCAGATGCAATGGAATTGTAGTGGCCAAACTCCCATGGGCCTTTGTTTGGCTGAGAATTCCAGCACTTGCAAACCAAGCACACCAGGAACACAAAATGTAAAGCATTCCAACACACTTTAAAAGACATTTTCATTATCTCCATAAATTGGATTTAAAAGTCCTGGACAGCCCTGTGTATCAAACATATCGGTTAATAAATTGTAATACCAATCTTTCATTTTTATCAAATTTCACAAAGGGAAGTGGAAAACTGGGGGGGGGGGGGAAGATGTCATTTTTCTGAGCACAGAGACAAGTAACCTCTCCAGTTCCAGGACACTCTTGTGATCCCCACTCAGAGAATGCTCTTTCTGTTCTGTTTGGCTTATTCTCTTCCTCTGCACTCACCTGGCACTGCAAGCCAAAGGGAAAACACAAGGCAAATGCAGATTTTGCACCTTTTCTCCACTGTAAGCATTACTTGGGGCCAAGAGGTTCTTGTTAGAATGCAGGCCTCATAGCTGACTATGTCAACTCCACTGCAAGAAAATATATTTTGGTTCAAGTATTGCACCATGCCATGGTTTGCGAAGCCACACTTGGTTAGAATTTAATGATATTCTAAGCCAGCAACAAGATTTGGACACTACAGTGTCTGGGTGAATTCACCCAATAAGTTAAGTTCAAATCAAACAAAGCACATTATGGCTTTCTGCAAAGGTGCACAATCTGAAGTCCTAGAGCTACATCTGGATCCTAAAAGCCTTGGAAATAGTGTCCAAAGATCCTTAACAGTTGTTATAAAATTGTAAGTGTTCATGAGACAGAAGGGGAAAATTATTAAATACATGACAGATGAGCAATCATATTAATAATACTGAATTTTAAATAAAATTAAATGAAATGGATGTTTTTTCTTGGCTCCAGCCACTACTCAGCATGCTTCTTAAGGACAAATGTGATCCATGGTCTGGAAAAAGTTAAAACGCTACTAGCTTAGTCCAATGTGTGAATCCAGTCAGTGCAACAGAGCAAATGTTGAGCTGTACCTATCATGGGCATCAAAAATCTGGTGATAATCCCAAAGGCTGAATATAGATAACTGGCTGCAAGATATATTGGCTATTTCATTTGAACCATAGACTTTGGCTGGCTCACCCATCTTGATTTGTTTGTTTTTGAAGCAATATGTTGTGTGAACCCAGCCATTGTAATTTGCTTTTTTTCCTAGCAAATAATTGTTGCTAAACTGAATGAAATAATAATAATAATAAAAGCCTAGAAAAGCAAGACATAATAAGGGAAACACAATCTGCAAGTTGAACTGGATCAGATCCAAGGTCAAGCATCTACTGAAGTGTTCTTGAAGATCAGCAGTCCCTGGCAGAGGCTGTTTTCAGGAGTTGTTTCAACAGCAGTAGGATGATTTTTTTTATAGACACAGCTGTTTGAGCAACAATACAGCCCAACTGCGAAGGGGCGTGGTGGCTCAGCGGGTAAGACGCCAGGCTTGTCGATCGGACGATCGCAAGTTCGGAGGTTCAAATCCCTAGCCCCGCATGACGGAGTGAGCTCCCGCACTCACCCCAGCTCTTGCCAACCTAGCAATTAGAAAGCATGCAAATGCAAGTAGATTAATAGGTACCACTTTGGTGGTAGGTAACAGTGTTCCGCGTGCGTCATGCCGGCCACATGACCGTGGAAGCGTCTTCGGACAACGCTGGCTCTTCGGCTAACAAACGGAGATGAGCACCAGCCCCTAGAGTCGGACACGACTGCACAAATGTGCGGGGGGAACCTTTACCTTTTTTTACAGCCCAACTGCTGTGGTGGTGGAGTTGGTTTGGGATGTGAATGTGCTAATATCCTGCAGCTATCCAGGAAGGCAACTACTCTGGAATATGCTGGAGAGAAATTAATATTTCCTGTCTTGCCATTAACAGTTGTTAAAAAAAGAGTAAAGAATTCTACAACAGTGCATTGAAAAATAACTGATTGGAAGGTTACACGGGCTTATTATATATACACACAATCTCTTTTGTGCTAGGCTGACCATATGTACCATTTTAAATGGGACAGTATCATTTTTTTCACATTTCCTGACCGTCCTGTCAATTGACAATAAATGCCAATTTTGTCCCGTTTTTTTTTTTTAAATTAGCAAAATGTCAGGCATGGCAAGTTTGATTCAGCCAAGATGCAATTATAATTTAAAAAGTGCTTGATTGAGGTGCCTGATGTTGGGCGAGACTAGAGAGGGGCAAGGAAGGTGGAAAGAGAGAGAGGGGGAGACAGAGAAAGACAGCGAGAGGGATCTTTGCCACCGCCTCTGCTCTGCTCTTAGCTGGTCACTCTCTGCTCTGTTTGTTTTACTAAAATGCGTTCGGGATATGATCCCGCCCCATTTTTTCAAGAGTGAAACTGATTATTCCTCCAGCTCAGCAAGAGAGGGTCTTTCATTTGAGATTGTGGGAGAGAGAGAAAGAGGGAGGAAAAAAAGCAGGAGGAGGAGGAGGGAAGGCAGAAGGAAGAGAAGCCTCGTCAGGCGTGGAGTTTTTGAATCCTCCCTTCCCTGCCTCTCTTCTCTCCCCCTGCCCCTCCTTCCTGCGATCCGTGATGTTACAAAGCCCGTGAGCTGTGCTTTCCCCATTCGCCTCCTGTCAAATACAGTCCCCCTCTACGTCTACCTAAATTTTTGTATGAGTTGTGCCAATGAAGAATAATTGTTAGCTCAATATGTTCATGTAATAAAACGTTTTCATTTTAATGAAAACAAAAATATTTTTATATATACAGTAATCTGTTTAAGGACCAGCAAATGGATCTTAAAAACTCTTTAAAACTTTTTTTATCGTCTTATTTTTTCATGAATACGGAATATTACGTAAGTTTAACCCCGTTCCATTTTTGCCATCCCAATGTCCCGTTTTTGTCTCAAGGAAATATGGTCAGCCTATTTTGTGCACATAATTTGGGCACGTCCATTGCTAATTCATTTGGTTAGATGTTAACAGTATGGTGGATCACATTCTTGGGAGGAAGTTTAAAGATGTTAATGTATTGTTAAATAATATTCCCCAAACTTGCAATTTGTCTATTTATGAGGACCTTAGGGTGTAACATGCCTCAACTGTTGCAAAAAGAGTGATCAGGCACTCCTTGAAGAACACAGTGTACCAGACTTTAAAAGACGGCTTAACAAAATTTGTCAGCTCTCAGCCTTAGAATAGTTTCTGTATTGACAGGAAGGAAAGATCAAACAATGGGTGTTAAAAATTGACCTGTGGTATTTTGCATAAGTTGGTATTTTTGTATTATAGTAAAATAGGTAAATATTATTAATGTAATTTTCTCCTTTTCCCCCCTGTATTTTATTCTATTCTTCATATACTTGTTAGTTCTTAGCTTATATTATTTAGCTTTTAAATACAAAGCTTAGTCAGAATTTTTTGAACGGTACTTGCAAATTTGGTTTTTCTGTTTTGTTTTCTTCAAGAAAATCAATAAATTTATTATTAGAAAAGAGAAAACATGCTAGTGCAGGTTGTGTGGGACTATTAATCTTATATAGTTCTTATTCTGACTGAGGGAACAAGATGGTTTTGTCTTGTTTGTTTAATACAAATTGCAAACCAGGATCTTTGGCTTTCTCCTGTCTTGACAAGCCTGAGTTATAAGACAAGAACAAACCTGGTTTCCTCATCTAGCTTGTCCAGCAGGAACAAGAATACACAAAATGATCACTACTGAAGGAGCTGTCCAGATCTGTGTTCATTTCTCAAGGAAGAAATTGAGGAAGACCTACATACAGTAGTTGTTTCTTCAAAGCATGATGCAATAAATGCGACCACTGTACTGTACTCAGTTGTACCCGTTTCCTGAGCTTTTTATTTTTGAAAAGGATCTTCTGCTAAAAGACTTCTGGGTTTCCTTTTCAATCATGCAAGGCAATGTGTAGCTTTTTGTTGCTGTTTTGAATACCACCTAGACCAGAGGTTTTCAAAAATTTCAGGCAGTGGAACCTGCTAGTTAAAAAAAAAAATCCCACAACCCCTGATCAAGAGATAAAAAGTGATGGAAAACTGGTTGTGTTCAAGTGAACTTCTTTTTTTTGCCATAGTCTCTTATGGAACCCTTCAAGTTCTAGTAAAATGCTAGGTTCCATGGAACATGGTTTGAATAACCCTGGTCTAGATTGCAGTCTCCAATGCAGGGCTTTCCAAAGTGCTGCCGCTGGCGACACACCAGCGGTGGCGTGCGCGCACACGGTGGTGGCATGGGGAAGCGTGTGGTGGCGCGCGCGCACAGCGGCGGCACGGGGGGCGTGCGGCGGCGCGCGCGTGCACGGCGGCAGCCTCCGCTAAAACACGGAAGCACTGATCCCGTGCCGCTGCCGCCGTGCACGCACGCACCGCCGCTTCCGGGTGGTGTGGCGACACACCACGCTGTGTGTGGCGACACACTTTTGTGTCACGACACACAGTTTGGAAAGCTCTGCTCCAATGGGAGACTAGTATAAACATCACCCTCTCCTATTTGTTTGATTTGGACCTCTGAATAACTGACTTCCACCCACCACCCAAACTGCTTTTAGATCCATGTAGGGCTTAGGAATTCCCTGAAAATCTGCACTGATAGCCACCATTATAAAATTAAACAGTAAAACTAAGGTGTGCTTGCTTGAATATTGAACCACAAACTAGTCAACCACCTTTTAGCCTACTGGTGTTAGTTTATAATTCAATTAATCACTTGAATCCAGAGATTGGGTTAAATGAGAAATCCTATTTAATTATGGGTGTAATATGCAAATACCAACTAAGGTAGACAAGTAAAATGACCATTGCTGACCATCACTGAGGCTTTGTATCCTACATTTCAGAATTAGGAATTATGACCGGCATAAGCAGAGTGCCATTTACAAATGTTTTGGTTAAATTTGCAAGCATCTCTTTTAAAGTGTTGGAGAATCTATTTATCCCACTTTTCCTTTCAAAGGAGCTTGTAGAGGCATTCCCTGCACCGTTTTATTTCTATCTATCAGGCTTCTCTGAGAAACAGTAGCCCCAAAGTCAAAGAAGCCCCAAAGAACTTCACAGCAGAGCAACTTTGAACCTAGTTCTTGCCCCTTTTAGCCACACGGAGGGGTGTCACACATTGTTCTAGGCCTTGATTTAACCATGATTTATTGAATGAAATCACAATTAGCTTCATGGAGGAACATAATAATCCAAGATCCCAGTAACCATATTATGCCACAACATGATGTGAAACAAGCTGCTAGGTGGCATCGTTCTGCTTTCACTAGGACAATGTTTCTCCAACTTGGCAACTTTAAGATGCGTGGACTTCAACATCCAGAATTCCACAGCCAGCTGGGGAATTCTGGGAGTTGAGGTCCACACATCTTAAAGTTGCCAAGTTGGAGAAACACTGCACTAGGAGATAGGACAGGGCTCTCTCTGCCCCCAAGAATATGATCATTAGCAGCTTGTGGAGTTAGTTTTTTTTAAAGTCCAAGCCCTTTAACTATGTTATAAACGACTACATAACCAAAACCAATGGGATTTTTGGCTTGGCCTCATTTCAGCCAGTTCCATTTTGACCCCGCCCTCCTGCCTTCTTTGTGTTTGCGATGGTTCCTTTTCTCAAGACCCTGAGGGAGCGCCTTCCAGCCACCCAAGCCGCAAACCCATTCCTGCGCGCGCTTCCAGGTGGCGGCGCTCGGATCTGTGCAGGCCTCGCTTCTTCCCTCCCTCCAAGGCAGCCCGAGCGGGTTTCTCACCAGCAGCAGCAGCAGCAGGTGGCGGCGGTGCCGTTCGAGCTGACCTGGGTCTCCGTGGGGGTGCGATGGGGAGGGACGCGGGAGGGGCTGGTGCAGCCCCATTAATCGGGGGAAGGAGAGAGCTCTTCTCCCGCTCCGGGAACTGCATGCGGGTGGGCTAGTCCGACTCAGCGTCCGCCCCCGGTGTCTCCTTGCAGGACTGCAAAGCGGGGCAAAGAAGGGAAGGGAAAGGAGACGGGGTGGGGGGGAGCCGGTCCTGGCCCCGAGCCGCTGGAAGTGGGAGACGCAATAAACGCCGCTGCTTGCGTCCCGACTTGCCGGTTGCCCCGGCGCCACCCTTGCGATTGTGACCCAGGGAGCGGGCAGGCTACACCCTTCCCTCCGGCTTGGGCAGGGCCCCTGCTGGGCATTGCACCGAGGTGGGGTTGGTCGAGGCAAAGCAAGAGGGGGTTCGTCAACGAGCATTTTAGCCCAGCATATTATTTAAACCAAGGGGGCACAGATGCTTTTCCTGGATTCAAACCAACAACGATTGGGGAGGGGGGCACCTTCTCCCCCAGTCACATGAGCTCCCTGCGTGACGTTTGGGTCAGCCGCGTTGCGGCAGGGAAAAAGCAGAGGGATGGGATGTATGCCGCCTTGAGTTGCTGAAAGAAAGATGGGTTATAAATAAATGTACTAGACCAGTGCTTTCCAAACTGTGTCGCGACAAAACCCAGAAGTGGTGATGGCGCGCGGTGTGCGGGGCGGCGGCAGCACACCATCAGCGCTTGCGGGTTTTAGCGCAAAACACAAGGCCGCCGCCGCCGTGCATGCCGCCGCGTGTGCCCCCGCACCAACAGCGGAAGTTTGGAAAGCACTGCACTAGACACTAATACAGTGTTTCTCAACCTCAGCAACTTTAAGCTGTGGGGACTTCAACTCCTAGAATTCCCCAGCCAGCTTGCTGAGGTTGAGAAACACTGCACTAATATATGGATGCTTGAAGAATGGGCAGACTTTTAGTGACAAAGGGTCTCCTTTAACATTGGGGGAGCAGAGTGCAGCAAAGGGGGGGAGCCCCAACAGACATGGCTTTGGGGGAAAGATGGTTCTTTTTTTCTCCTCTGTGATGAATGGCTGCTATTTATATGCTGCAATATCCATTAGATAACTGCAGAGAGTTTTCTGCACTTCTCTTTCCCTCCAGTGGCGTCTGGATTTTTGCAGCTCAGATGCTGGCATTTTCCTATTTCAGGGTTATGCTCTAGTTTTCTCCGTTTGCCCAGTGAAAGTGGCAGGAAACTGCTTCCAAGTTTTCAGCCGTTATAGCCAGAGGGATTGACTCCAAGCGCCACAATAAGGGACGGGTGGTGGATGCAGCTGTCCATTTCTTATAATCAGATAAGCTCTGTTTGGATCTTATCTTTATATAGACCCCACAACAGAAGTGCCCAAACATAATCCGGCCTATTCTGAGCAATCTGATAAAAGTACAAAGTGTCTTGTGGCACCTTAAAATAGCATCGAGTGTAGTCTGGGAAAAGAGGATTATTAAACCATGGAAAGGGGCAAGGAGGAGCAGTTTAGATGGGGAATGTTTTAAGTTTGCAGTGCCTTAGTTATTTAATATATCACCATTTTCCTTTTTTGTTTCTTTGGCAATTTTCCCCTGATATTTTAAGAGAAGAACATGCTGACTTTTCTGGAATTTGAGCCTTCTAAAGCAGGGATACCCAACTTTTTTGGCACGAGGGACTGGTTTCGTGGAAGACAATTTTTCCACGGACCGGGGTGGGGTGGGGTGGGGTTTGCAGGCGGGAGCCAATCCCATGTAGTGGGGGGACCGGGTTTGCAGGCGGGAGCCAATCGCACAGACCGGGGGCCAGGGTTCAGAGACCGGCATGGTGGCCCGATTCCTAACAGGCCACAGGCTTGTACTGGTCCGCGGCCCAGGGGTTGGGGACCCCTGTTCTGAAGGAATTTAGAATGGAAGCCAGTGGGTCACACGTAAGGGTCCGCCAAAATTCCTCTTCCTCTAAGACAGGGCTTTCCAAAGTTTTTCCTGCAGCAACACACCAACCGGCGTTGGCGTGTCGCCGCGGGAAAACCCGGAAGTGCGGCAGCGCTCAAAAACCCGGAAGTGGTGGCTCAGCGGGTAAGATGCCAGGCTTGTCGATCGGAAGATCGCAAGTTCGGAGGTTCGAATCCCTAGCCCTGTGTGCGGAGTGAGCTCCCGCACTAGCTCCAGCTCTTGCCAACCTAGCAATTCGAAAGCATGCAAATTCAAGTAGATGAATAGGTACCACTTCGGTGGGAAGTTAACAGCATTCTGCGTGCGTCATGCCAGGCAAATGACCGTGGAAGCGTCTTCGGACAACGCTGGCTCTACGGCTAACAAACGGAGATGAGCACCGGCCCCTAGAGTCGGACACGACTGCACAAATGTGCGGGGGGAACCTTTACCTAATACATGTTTATTCTGTACCTTCAGTCACTGCATGGTTTGCAACTCCCTCTCAAGTAGACTATATGAAATATCTTACCAGCAGAGGGAGTGTTGAATTAGGGGAGCCTTTCTCAACCTCTTGACCCTGGAGGAACCCTTGAAATACTTTTCAGGCCTCAGGGAACCCCTGCATATTCAGGCTCAAATATAGGCCAGAAGTTACAAAATTATTATATTCGTTTCATGTGTAGGCCTGTATATATGCATTAACAGTGTTCTAAAAATAAAGAATGAAACTTACCTCTTTAATGTGAAGTTGCCCAAATATGAAATAATTTTTTTAATAAATCATGATCTCCCAGGGAACCCCTAGCGACCTCTCTCACCCAGCTAGGGTGCCACGGAACCCTGGTTGAGAAACCCTGCATTAGGGAGTAGTACACATAAGGAATTATTTGGTCTTACTCAACCCAAGCAGCTCCTAATTTTGACTGCAGTTTAAAACAAGCCCCCAAATGTGCAAGCTCTCTTTAATGCTGCGATCGTTAGCTTTCCAATGGACTGTGTATTTGTGCAGGCTTTTTTAGTGCTCCGCTATGTCAAAGCAAATGTTTCAGTGAGCAGGCAGTGCATTGGGATAGGCAATGGATTGTAACGCTCCTCCTGCCCTCTTTCTAAGATGGCCGTCTAGTCACTAGCTTCTCCAGCTGTGGCAGCCACCAGCATTTACAGGCCCATTCTAGGTTTGAGAGAGGTCTGCATTGTAAGATGCAGAGGATAAAGGTGTTCCTTTTTCTGCTTCCTCTCTGCATCCAATCTAGACTGCCACCTTGTGGTTGGTCATGGGCAGGCCACCTGAGGGGTCAGGAAAGCTCTCTTCCTAAATTTTGAGACATTTGTAGATGCCCATTAAAAACCTACATCCGAGTCTCCCATGTAAGTGTTGGATGAATTTTTTACCATCCCCATCTCTTTTACTGTATATGGTTAGGTCAGTGTTTCTCAACCTTGGCAACTTTAAGATGTGTGGACTTCAACTCCCAGAATTCCCCAGCCAGCATGCTGGGAGTTGAAGTCCATACATCTTAAAGTTGCCAAGGTTGAAATACTGGGTTATTTTTTAATTTATGGTTTTATTACCCATTTTGTTTTGTAAACTGCTCTGAGATACTTTTGTATGGGAAGTGGTGTGAGAGTGTACATGCACAGACACCAAGACCTATCTTGACAGAGGTGGCAGACACTAGGAGGAACACTGCAATTCTCTGCTGCAAATTATCTCTAGTGCGGTGATAGATCCCAAATTTATAGTATGACTAACCATTGGTCACAAACAATTTGTGTTGTTTTATTTCAAGGCCTCTAACTGGCAGTCCTTTGTGTTTAAGTCCATTACTCTGTCTGGAACTCTTGAAAAATGGCCTATAGTTAGGTTTTAACTGAAAATTGAATTTTTTAAAATTAGGAACACAAGTCCTTTTAGGAAATGGAGGTATAATTAAAACCTTTTTTCAGGTAGTTATATGCTAAAAAGGTCATGCAGCATACAAAACATTTAAATAGCTTTCTAGTTGCAAGATCTGTTGAGCTGAATTCAAAACTATATTCACATAAGCCTTTTATCCTGCCAAATTGTTTTCAGATTTGCTGTATCATATGAGTTCACTCCTTCAAGATTTTACTTGCGGGAATTGACACCAGATGTTGGCTGTGCGCCAAGTCCTAGATTTTTCTTAATCTGAGGACTTTTTAAATAGAGGAATAGTTGGAAATTCTTAATGGAAAATTGATATAATGGGGGGAGATGCATCAATCAGAACTCTTCCTAATAAAAAATTTAGATAAGAACTGATTTTTTTTAACCCCAATAGGGGCACTGAGAAGTAACACTAAGGAAACCTTAAAGTTGGCTGAAATACAAAAAAAAAGTTAAATTTAAAAAAATTACATGGACTGTTTCCAAAATATGTCAAAGAAAGGCAGCATACTTAGTAGCTACAGCATGCTTGTGTCTAGAAGAAAAAAAGGAAAAAATAGAGTGCACTCACATGGAATGGAGTACCATTGAAACGGTATAGCTAGAACAGAGAACAGTGAACATGGCATAACAACTGCAGGGCACGTTTGTGTCCTAAAATACATTTGTGACAAATATCAAGAGATTCTACTGCATTGCTAGCTTCACCCGATAGGAACGTTAATTCCTCCTGTGAATTTGGGGAATTTGCTGGGGACAGGAGAAGGATGTTCAAAACAAAGGAAGGTGCAAGTGGTGGTAGACTCATGCTGCAAAGCTTGGATTTTGAAGGTTAGTCTGAATATTAGCTGTTTTGTTTTTTGTGAGGGGCGATGCTGGGTGGGGAATTCTGGGAGTTGAAGTCCACACATCTTAAAGTGGCCCAGGTTAAGAAACCCTGCCTTATTCAAAGCCCTGTTTTTTTTATTGGCTTGTTTATGGATGAATTGTGGTTTTGACGTTATTTGTAATATGTAAAACTACCTTGAGAAAAGAAAAAGAGATCCATGTAACCTCTGTTTATTGTAAAACAAAGATATATAGAAGGCACTGATTAGGCAATTGTTTATATATAGAGACTAAATATTACTTCAAACGTTCCTTAAGATGTACATTTAACACGATAATAAAGAAAGCCTGCCAGGAAAAAAAAAAGATAATTTTATGGCACATTCATTCCAGTCATTCTTTAAATCTGCTGGCACTCTCCAGATATGGTGGGCCTACAGCCAGGCGGCCATTTAGGTGGGAATTCTAGGAGTTGCAGACCTAGAAATGCATCTGGAAGGCATCAGTTGGAAAAGGCTGCTATAAGCCCAAATTATACCATATATAACAAAGTCAGGATTTCCATGTTGAAAAGATTATACTTCAGCTATGAAAATAGTGTTTTAATACTATGGCATAAAGAAAAAGTAAAATATTAATCAGGCAGCCCTAAAGTGACTCAAGTTACAACCATTTCTGTCCCTGCCCCTCCCATTTACCGTGGAATACCACTGAATATCACTGATATTTTCTTTAACCTTCCAAGGTATTAACCTCCGATTCAAAGCATTTCCCTTAATGTATTAGGTTTACATATTCCAGTAGTATCTGAAAAGAACAAATGTTTATCCTATATTTTATTTGAGAGGTACAGTGTATGCAAAGTAGGACTGTACAGCGCTTTGGATTCAATTCCAAAAAAATATTATGGAGAGCACAATGCTGTCTGCTGCTATTTAAAGCAGTCTGTCTTTTCCTAGGACAGTGCAACAGCTGCAGCCACACAATCCTGGGAAAAGATATAGCTGCTTTAAAGAACTGGACAGATGCTTTGTTTGAGCATTCTGAATCATCTTTTTGAATTAAATCTGAAGCACTGCACAGCCCTTGTGAAAATAATGCCCAATGAATGAAAGTTAGCAAAAATTTTCAAAGCCAGAACAGAGCCAAACTGACAGCAGCCGACTTCTGGATCAAAAGACTTGGATTTGAGTATTCCCTCTGCCAGTTCTTTACAACCATCCATTTTACAAAAAAAACCAAAAACAAGTATAGTTCATAGTACAGTACTATCTGTCCTAGCTACTCATAATTCAAAGCTGTTTGGAATTGCCAGGGTGTGATAAACTTTGGAGCAATCATAAAAATAATGTATTTTCCCGAGACTCTGAAAACCTGGTGGTTATTTAGAAACTGCTGAAATAATCCAAGTTTTTAAATCATTCTGGCTATATGCTTAAGGATAACTGCAATACCAAAAACTCCAGGCTTCAATAGCCTTTAATGTTGAATGTAGAACCAGCTCTGCAAGTATCACTTCAGTAATCAGTCAACGAAAGCAACGTAGAATGCAGATACATCCTATTATTTGCAACAAGGCAGAAAAATAAAATCTCTCTTTTGGGAATTCCTTGCATCCAGCAATAAGGATAATTCCAATGTGGTTATCTTCCTTCTTTCTTCAATATATCTTCCTCGATGTTAAGAAAATCAGATTTCAATACTTGACCTGTCTCCAGGCTCTTGAGACCCTGAAATTGTCCAGAGTGCTAAAGGAGACTCCATCCAAGTTGACTGTGATGTCAAGTTGCCATTAAACACATCATCTATTGAAGCTGCAAGGTAATACAAATACATATGTAATGTCTAAAGAAATAGCAATCTTCACCACCCTGACCAAATGTATTGGTCTACAATACTCATAATTTCCAGACAATATGGTCACTGGCTGAACTAACTCAAAAATTAGACTTGAACATATTTAAAGGACTGAAAAGAAAAAAAAAGTGTGCAAACCTAGTGTAAACTACAGTTTATGTCTTACCATATTGTAGAAACCCAGTCAGTTGTGGCTTATTCAGCATACCATGGCTAAACAAGAATGCCTTACTGCAGTGTGTGAACTTAATCACAGAATAAAACTGTTCTACCTATGAACAATGTAATATTTAAAAAGTCATAATAGATCACCAACTCACCCCTAGAGGTAACACTGAACTTCCTGTCTGAAAAGCCGTTTGAACGTAAATTTGCTTCACTCATTTTATCCAGAAACTTAGTTATAATTTCTTTCTTCTCTGGATTGGTACTTGATAAGTTAAGAACTTTCCCCTTCACTGAAACAGTGCTTTTGCTGAACCCAAACCAATAAAAGAAATCAAATAAGGCATCAGTTTTGAACTCATAGGAGAAACTCAGACTTTCTTCATTAACCAGATGGGCTTCCGAAGGAAAAAACTTCTTTACAACATCTTGGAAGTCAAACTGTACAGAGAAAAGAAAAATGATTGTTATTGATGGATTGATCCAATACTCCAGAAATGGATGCAGCCCTTAAAGCCAGTTTTTGCCTCCCCTCCCCCAAGCCCCTTACAGCTGCCATTTCTGAAAACTAACTTTGCGGTTTCCTCCCATTTTGAAATAGGAAATGCATTAAAATTGTAGCTTTACACTTAACATAACTTTTAAAAAACAACCATGCTTCTGAAAACCTTGAAAAGAACTTACAAAATTCTGGCCATGTCTATCCATGACATGGTACCTCTCACTTCTCCAAAAACTTAAATGATCCCCCCCCCCATCCCAATTTTTCACCCGTATAAATAAATAAACAAACATTGTTTTGGGGCGTTTAGCATGGAAGACAATAGTAATATTAAATCCCACTGCCTTAAACTGTTGAGATTCAGCTAGCCGGTGTGTCTTTAGAATTAAGGAATAGCTTTTACATTTTTGTTCCAGAATGGTAGATACAATCTGATACCAGCAACATCAACAGGTGACTAATGCAATCAGTCTGCATTTTTCATCCTGAGAACTGATTTTAGACAACAGACCTCCTGGCTACTACAACACCTGAACTCATTCTTGGACTGTTCTGCTTCTTCCCCATCTCCCCATGCATACGGTCTTGTCAAATATTATATAGTCTTCCAGAATTTTGGGTGGGCTTAGCAGTATGGGGGTGACAGTAGTATTAAGGGCAGACTCCAGTTGCTGGAAACATCATAGAAATGCAATTTGTCTGTTGCCATAATTTAAAATGGTCACCAGGAAGTACAACAACTCCTGTTTGGGTGTACTGTGTTTTACAAAATGGGGGAGGGGGGAGGTAAAGCACAGTATCTCCACTAAGAGTCCCTTGAGGGAGTTGGGCGGTGAGAAATCGAATTAATAAATAAATAATAAAATAAATGTTCCACACAGACCATTAGAAATGTTGCCATCCACTAAGTTTTATGCATACAACTATACAGTATGTGGACACATTCTATCCCTAAAGCACCCTAAAGTTTAATTAAAAGCTGGTTTTGGACCAAGTTTGAGTCCTAGCTGCAGGAACAAGATGGTTTTAATACCTGTTGGACAGTAGGCCTGAGCTGTCAAATAACAAAGTGTCAGAAAACTCGAATTCACATTCCCATTTTCACTGTATTTGGGTGCATTTATGGCTGTATGAATATAGATCTAGGGCAGAGCTTTCCAAACTGTGTGTCGCAACACAAAAGTGTGTCGCCACACAACCCGGAAGCGCTGATCGTCATCAGCGCTTCCGGGTTTTCCCGCGGCGACACACCAACTGCAGCGCGCAAAATCTGAAAGCGGCAGCAGCGCTTCTGGGTTTTTGCGCGCTGCCGCAAGGACGGCACTTCTGGGTTTTCCCCGGGCGACACACCAACGCCGGTTGGTGTGTCGCCGTGGGAAAAACTTTGGAAAGCCCTGATCTAGGGGAAAGGTTTGTTTTTCTAATTTATCCAAAGAACAATGTCCTTTGCCCCTTAAAATGTGTCCAAACTACCAACTTGAAGATAATAAACTTATGTCAAACAAGAAATGTGCCTGACTCACCTGAAGTTTATAGCTTTCTCCGATTACAGAAGATATTACATTGTTCATGCTATTCTCAATCTGTCTTCTCATCTTTGGGTGTCGAGTATTCACAAGCAAAGCGTATGTTTTTTCTAATGCGATTTGACATTGGTGAGGTAGAAAATAATAATAAACATTTGCAGATCTCAAATATTCCTTATACACAATATAGTTTTGCCCCTGGGTTGTCGTACACAATACAAAACAAGCATATTGTTGTGTACCTTTTCTGAACCTGTACATTCCCAAGAAGGCATTCTTATGGGGTGCAGCCTTCCTTACGGCTCTCTAAAATATTTTATCTTGAGTGTTGTTTAGAAAGCAACTTCATACAGTACAGGCAAGTATGATTATTGAATTCCCTCCTACTCAGTTATGTTGGCCTCAAGACAGCTTAAGACATTTCAGTTCTCCAAAGCTTTTGGTAAATTGCTACAACTGCAATTGAGCAGGATGGAAACACCTTCTTTTCACAACTTTTCAAGAAATTTGTGGTTTTATCTATTTCATTTTAGGAGTTTATATTGAATTACAGTAAAACCATTTTTAGCAGATTCCTAGGGGGAGGGGATATCCATTACTCTTAACCAAATGATACATATATGAAAGTTGTTGTGATTTCTGTCATTAGTGCAATGATCTCATAATGAAAATGATGCAAATCACATCATATATCTCAATTTACGTAATTACATCTGGGCTGTTTGAAATTAATAAATCTGTTATTTGGGTTGCATCTTGATGAAAATTGGGTCTGTTGCATCGGAAATACACTAAATGGGGATTTGTTAATCAACATTTCAGTTATTTGTTTCTAATTATAGTTGTTTTAAATGGTTAAAAAGGTAAAGGTTCCCCCCGCAGATTTGTGCAGTTGTGTCCGACTCTAGGGGCCGGTGCTCATCTCTGTTTGTTAGCCGAAGAGCCAGCGTTGTCCCAAGATGCTTCCACGGTCGTGTGGCCGGCATGACGCATGTGGAACGCTGTTACCTACCCACCGAAGTGGTACCTATTCATCTACTTGCATTTGCATGCTTTCGAATTGCTAGGTTGGCAAGAGCTGGGGCTAGTGCGGGAGTTCACTCCGTCACACGGGGCTAGGGATTCGAACCTCTGAACTTGCGATCTTCCGATCGACAAGCCTGGCGTCTTAACCGCTGAGCCACCACGCCCCTTTTTAAATGGTTACTAATTGTAAATATTTTAAAAACATTTTAATTGTATCCCTGCCTTAAGATTGTTATTAAAAATGAGAATGTGGAATATAAATTCTATAGATAAATATGTTACCTTTTTGTCTGTTTTGCTTAATTATTGATAGGTTTACTATTGATGTTTCAATAGTTGATCATTTAGATAGTTTTATTGCCTTCTACTGTAAGCAATTTTAATCTTAGGAGAGCAAAAATATAAATATTCAAAACATAAGAAAACTGCATCAGAAAGTTCTTATTTAAAGTCTACTTTATACTTCATTGCTTCTCTGCTACATACTTCTGATCTAGAGTTTAATCCTGACCAGTCTAACAGAATTCTTCTCTGACTTTCTTAGGTACAATGACAATTCCATCATCCTGTTTCACTTTAAGAAATCTTATGAATAGCAGACCTTTGATGGTACTACTAGCTCAGTTGCTGAAAGTTATATAAACTGCTCCATTTTGCTGCAGCTGGCTGGCAGAAAGGCTTGGATCCAGTTAAAAGTGCTATTGTTCTACTTAGGATCTCTTACAAAAAAGCAGACCTATTTGTATTCAAGTTAAGCAACCTATTTAACCATATGGAACCCAAGATATGGAGAAACATTTTCATCTAAGCAACACGCAGCTTAGGAAGTTGGCAGAAACTGAAGGTAGCTCTATATATTACAGCAAGAGCCATGCTGTTATAAAATTAAAATATTTTTATATACTTGCAATCTAACCTTGTTAGTTTAACAGAGACATCACAACCTGCCCTTTCATCCAAATTCAATCATGCCACTTTAAAGTAAGGATCCAATTATCTTTATTATAAGCTAGGTGATCAGTCTGTACATTTTACAATAGCTTTACCGGTACATACCTTTTGAAGAATTGTATTTTGTTCTAACATTAATGAAAAACACCAATGGCCGACTCAGTATAGTCTCTCTGTAGTTTTTGTAATCATAATGGGTATTCAACTCTATGTGCCTGTTCAAGAGAATAAAGTTGTGTAAATATTCAGGCCATCAGTGAAACGAAGAATTTAAAAATGCAATTTTGTGTGAACTCAAGGTAAGTTCTTGAAGGAACACTGAATGCAGTAAGACCATTCTTTTCTTGGCGATCACTCGTAGCCGAGTGTCTTCCAAGGGTAAAATCTTAACAGTGGATCCGTAAGTGGCTGTAAAGGCCAATTCTGGATCCGCACAACCTCCCACAATGAGGGCATAGGTTTCCATCTAGTTTCTCTCAAATGTACCCACCATAGTTTTTTTATGGCCCATCATATGTGGGAAAAGAAGGGGTTAATAAATATGTTGAGGAGCAGGAAGTGGAAAATATAATTTATGGAGGGTTGTAGGACAACCAGGAGAAGCAGCAGCTTTCAGCCAGAACTGTGATGACCTTAGTCCTGACCACAAATCTTCCTCTTTCTCCAGAAAAATAACTGGGAAAAGAGGAAATGCAGACTCATTATCATACAGAATATAAGGTCTGTGCAAAGCTTCATATTCAGTCCAAAAAGTGCTTGGGAGCACACCAGGATGCAGATTTAGCACCTGCATGCAACGACTTAAAGCAACTACCTTTTCCTAAGATTATATGACAGCTGCATGATCCCAGAAAAATATATAGCTGCTTTAAGGACTTGTATGTGAGAGTTGGACCATAAGGAAGGCTGAGCGCCGAAGGATTGATGCTTTCGAACTGTGGTGCTGGAGAAGACTCTTGAGAGTCCCTTGGACTGCAAGGAGGCCAAACCAGTCAATCCTAAAGGAAATCAACCCTGACTGCTCATTGGAAGGACAGATGCTGAAGCTGAAGCTCAAATACTTTGGCCACCTAATGCGAAGAGAGGACTCACTGGAAAAGACCCTGATGCTGGGAAAGACTGAAGGCAAAAGGAGAAGGGGACGGCAGAGGATGAGATGGTTAGATAGCATCACCGATGTAATGAACCTGAATTTGAGTAAACTCCGGGTGACAGTGGAGGACAGGAAGGCCTGGCGTGCTATGGTCCATGAGGTCACGAAGAGTCAGACACGACTAAACGACTGAACAACAACAAAAATGCAAGTGCAACATCTGCACTCTGCTGTACTCCAAAGCACTTTTTTGGAATAAAACCCTAAGCACTGAGTAGCTCTAGTGGATATATTAAATCAATCTAATGGCTTAATGTGGAACACACCCACAGGAAATCACAGTCTGTCCCACTAGTGTGGCTTGGAAATGCCATTTTTGGCTAATTTATAGCTTAATGTATCAAAACAGGATGTACACTGATTCTGTCCACACCTAATTGGAAAATGTAGGCATAAATAACAGCTGAAAATAATTATCATTCCTTTGGTTGGTCAAAGACAGGAGATGTATGCAACTCAGGTTCGGATGACACTAGGCTCAAAACAAGGGGGAGAATACTGCTGAACTTTATCAGTCCAAGACAGCATGACTAACCGTTGAAGGATGCTGGGAGCCATAATTTAACATCTGGAGGGCCATAGGGTTTCCATCCTTATCCAAAACTTAGTAGCAACAACTATTTCCAAGCTTCTCAGTTGGGAGGCAGAGATATAATCTCTGTTAGCAGAAAATTCAAAACAGAGCTGTTAGCATAATTTAGCATAATGCCCAATTGTGCCCTGAAGTCATGCCATCTAATCTTTGTCCTGTCATACATCTACATGCTTGGTTTGGTACTTACACCTGCTACTGCTACAGAGTCTACTTACAGAAGAGTGTTTTTTTCCCCTAAGGTACAAAAAACTGGAGCTCAAACTCTTCTCCAAGTATAACCCAAAGCTTAAGGAGAACGTGTACACAAATATGCCCAAGAGGTTTTTCAGTTTGTAGGTTTCAAAGTAGACATATAGATACATATTTATGGAAGAAGAATTACCAAAACAAAAACAAAACAACCTATAACTCTTGCTAAAGGAAACTGGTTTTCTAAAGCAGTGTTTCTTAACCTTGGCAACTTTAAGATGTGTGGACTGTAACTCCCAGAATTTCCCAGTCCACGCATCTTAAAGTTGCCAAGGTTGAGAAACATTGTTCTAAAGGATAAGCCAAGTTTCTTACTTTTAGCTGATAAGACAAAACTTTTGATCCCATATTTTTCCTTACGACTGCTGCTTGGGACACTTGGTTTATTTCTGTTCAGTTAATAATGGTTTTCATTTTAATGTTATATTTCTTTCTGTTGTAAGCCTCTTTGAGCCTTGTTGGACGGAGTGAAATATAAACTGTATTCAGTAAATAAACCATGATATAGTTTATGGCGTGAATTAAAAGTTTTCCTTATTTCTTTCCAGCAAAGAGGTTAAAACTGCAATTAATGTTTTATAGAATGTAGAAAACAAAAATGAAAACCTCTAGAATTTATTTGTGTATTTATATAAAGCTAAGATGTTTAAAGGTAAAGGTAAATAATTCATTTTATTATTCTCCTTGTTCTTCATCCTCTAAATTGCATTTGGCTTTGGAATGTTTACCATCAATAGAAAGAATCTTGGTTTAGAAAACTATTATTTTTGAAGTACAGCTCATGCCACAAAATTAGGCAGAAATAACCACTTCTGTTTTGAAAACAGCATCTTTTTAAAAAAGTAGTTAAGGATGTGTCACCTTTTCTCACTTAAACATCCATATCTTCTAGAATTTAAGACTTCATCTTTTACTGAGAGTTTGTTAGATTAATCAAAGTATAATATTCAAATGAATTTATCTGGGAGAGCACATTGAAATGAAACACCTAAAAACCAGTTGAAGAAATTTGTACTGTAGTTCTTAATAATTTAAACCAGTTTCTATATGTTAACAGATGCAAATCTATTCCTTAATTTCAGAGTCCAAAATTCTAAGCAAAAATGAAATTCTGTGCATCTACACAATTAACGAACCAAGGTACAGTTGGATTTACAGTACAGTTGTTAAACCAGGCTATTTGGCTGAATAGATGGAATACTTGTTTGTGAACTGGATAGAAATGCCTGAATCAAATAATTGATTCACTTCATTTTAAAAGAAAAATCTGTGCGTAAGATAGCCAGACTAGCCTAAAATTCCGCCCAGAGTCGTTGCTATACGACATAGCTTTCCAAACTCTATGTTGCGACACTTTAGTGCGTCGCAACACAGAGTTTAGTGTGTCGTGAAGCAGTGGCGTGGGGGCACGCGCAGCGGCAGTGTGCACGGCGGCAGCGGCGTGTCATCAGCGCTTCCGCGTTTTAGCGAGGCCACCGTGGCCGTGCACCGCCGTCGTTGGTGTGTCGCCAACGGCGGCACTTTGGAAAGCACTGCTATACAAGATGGGTGGTGAAGAAATATGATAAATAAATAAATTTCAAAAACTCTGATCAACTTTAATAGATTGATGCAGTTCTTTTTCATATAAACCATGGCTCAAGTCCACTGATACTCTCAAAAGCTGTAGTCAAAATAATGCAGAAAAATCAAGCACATGGTCTTACAACCATTTAAACCCTCCTTAACTCTGTTTGGTTTTCAACTTAAACAGATTCAGATAATCCGTGCCAAAGAGGCAGAAAAATGAAATGTGAATAGCTCACAATACAGAACTTCAAAAGCTTCCTAATTAATTTGGTACATTTTAACAGAGATCCAGATCTTACTTATGTAGCAATTGTGGACAGTTCTATGGGACTAACCAAGTACTTTTGTTTGCTCAAGGAACCAATTGGATTGTATTTATTGATTTCATACTATGGTATGTGTTTATCTAGCTTGACTAACATTTTCCACGTAATGGTTGGCGACACTATATATTTTCTCCTCTCCAGAAACAGTTTAGTTATGGATAATTCTATTATTATTTATTTGTTTATTTTCTATCCCTCCTTTATTATTTTTATAAATAACTCAAGGCGGGGAACATCCCTATTACTCCTTTCTCCTATTTTTCCCACAACAACCACCCTGAGAGTGAGTTGGACTGTGTGTGTGTGTGACTGGCCCAAGGTCACCCAGCCGGCTTTCATGCCTAAGGCGGGACTAGAACTTACAGACTCCTGGTTTCTAGCCTGTTGCCTTAACCACTAGACCAAACTAGCTCTAAAACTAGAACTAGTTATTTTGTAAGCATATTGCAGCAAAACTAAATGTTTCATTTTCCTATCACGGCTAATGGATTTGATGGAATAAATAAAGTACTGCAAGCTGCCAGCTAGACCTTAGAACAGAGCTTTCCAAACTTTTCATGTTGGTGACACACTTTTTAGACATGCATCATTTCGCGACACACTCTTACAGCAAGGCATCATTTCATGACACACTCTTACAGCAGGCACTAGGACCTGCATGGAATCACAGCAGGTTTGGAGGCAGCAAGGCACAAGGCAGGCACTAGGACCTGCGTGGAATCCTGGCAGGGCTCGCAGCCGTGACACACCCAGGCACTGCAGCTGACACACGTGTACCGACACAGAGTTTGGAAAGCTATGCCTTAGAAAATTTGGAAAGGAGCTAGAAGAAATGAGTATACGTGCACCCATGAGTCAGCTAAGCCAGACAGACATGCTGGTTATCCACTGAAAGTGATTCATTTGCAGTGTATAAAGTGTGAGGTACAAATTAAAATGGTACAGCTTTTTAAATAGAAAAGGCAGTGGAAAATTGAGATCACCATTTGCTTTTGAAAAATGGAAAGACAGGATCAAAATTACAAGCTCCAAATTCTCAGAACTGAAAAAAAACATTGGTGGCAAAAGACAGATGCCTTTATCATTGTTTTATGATAAAGAAAAGGAACATGATCCTTCCTCCCATGTTCGCTTTTATAATACGCATATGCCTATAGCCATGTTACCTGGTTTGCTTCCCCCACATCTAAATTGCACCTCTATCTGGTTTAATATTATGGTCAAGCCAACAGGTCAAAAACATTAATTGCACCTTCTCCATTGAACACCATCTTTTCCATAGAACTGATATCCTGGTGCACTACGTGTCTGGCAGGCATGTCTAATTAGGAAACAGCCCATGATCTCCTACCACAAATCTAGTAACAAGGAATCTAGGATTATTAAAAGGACCCAAGGATGATCTCTCCAAAGGGCAAACATCCCCCTCAACTCTTCCCACCTGCATTGCTGTTTTCTGGGCTTTGGTAAAACAGTGACAGATGTAGCAAAAGGGTATCTACATTAGGTAATGTTGTGAACTCTTCCCTGGCCATTCCTTTTACTAATCAGAGCAAGAGGCATGTGCTTACAGGAGCTGAACTAAATCCCTCCCATAGTGTTTCTCTACCTTGGCAACTTTAAGACGTGTGGACTTCAACTCTCAGAATTCTGGGAATTGAAGTCCACGCATCTTAAAGTTGCCAAGGTTGAGAAACACTGTTCCGGTATGTTGCCGCCATAGACTTTGTAAGCACCGTTTTCCTTGTTCTCTAAAACAGCCCTGCTGAGTTGGGTTTCACAGATGGAAGACTCGGCCAACTTCATCTGATCAGCTGGATCCAGAATCAGACAAAGGAACAGGATACTAAAAGCCACCCTCTGAATTTGTCTGAGTCCCCAGCCCCAATATAACCATGGCTCTCTACAAGTTGCAAAGGAAAGGTAATTATTTTTTCCCTCTCTGCCTGTCTCTTCAGTCCAGAAACTCAATTTTATTCTCCATTCCCAAGCAAAATGGTGTCTGTATAAAAAGATGATTCATTCTAAGCATGTGTGCAAGAGAGAGAGGAAGAAAATAAATGATCCATCCTGTAAATGTTCTTCTTTCTGGCTTTCTTTGCTGAGGCAAGAGTTGTTTTTCTCTTTCTACTTTTTTCTATAGCTGAACACTGTGTAAAGTGAATCACCTCTTGAAATGATCCCTTTTCTCTCTGCTACTTTCTGTATTCCTTGCCTTTTTTTCATTGGCTGAAGATACTATTATTTGAACCCCTTGTCTTTCTGTTACTGAACTGAATGTATTAAAATCAGTTAACTGCTTCTTATTTGATTCCTTTGTATGTTAGTCTTGAATATTCTCTATGTTGCTTTATCCATATTTTTTACTGATTATTTGATTTCCCTGTATACCATTATTTCAATTATTATTTATCATATCACACAAGCCGCAACTTACATACTTGTATCAGATTGCCAAAAGCAAGTTTTTCTTCACACACACATTAACTTTAGGGCTTATGCTATAGCTTGCATAAGAAACCTTACCACCATTTTGCAATACTTGGGAATATATGGTAACAAACCCTCTTTAGATCACATTCCAAACACACCCAGTGCTTTTTCTCCCCATATATAGGGCCAAACTATTTGTCTTATTCAACTTTCCATATGAAAAGCATATCTGCAATGTTGAAATACAGAGGTTGAATCCGTATCCATTTAATTGTCTACTATGT
Source organism: Charina bottae (assembly GCA_023362775.1). NCBI lineage: Eukaryota > Metazoa > Chordata > Lepidosauria > Squamata > Charinaidae > Charina > Charina bottae. The sequence continues at coordinate 106,308,558 of JALMGJ010000004.1, forward strand.
ATTCAGTGGCAATCAGAACTCATAACTCCAGCAGTGGTGAAATTTCTGTTGATTTAACTTACAGAAATGAACTGGTGTCTGTTTGACTATTTTTGGCTTTCATGTAATTTTTAATGTACTGTATGCATTTTAATGGCTGTTTTAATGTTTATAGGTTTGGCCTTGGACCATTAATAAATAGTAACAACAATAATAATCTTAAATTACATGATATGTTTCGCCTCATGAAGAAAGAGTTCTTCCTAGCTAACTGGTAGATGTATGCCAAGAATAAGTTGAAGGGTGTTACCCCTTTGCACTCCTGGAGGAGAACCAATGACTCCTATTTGCTTTAGTAAAAAAGGCACTTTTCAAGTGCTGCCTCTACAGAAGATTTCCAAAGACTACATAAAATACGTGCCATAATAATCTGTAGCTTGAATCATGTCAACTGGATTTCTGTTTTCTCAGTGGAAACGTTTCGCTCCTTATCCAAGGAGCGAAACGTTTCCACTGAGAAAACAGAAATCCAGTTGACATGATTCAAGCTACAGACAATTCCACCTGGATGACTGAGAACCTTCATAGACATAGTGCCATAATAATGTACTTTACAGAGATTCCTTCACCGAGCAAAGGAAAAGTCACAGCCATCACTGGTCTTTGAAAGGCCAAGCTTTTATATGCTAAGCCTGTATCAGACAACACAAAAGGAAACAAAAGTATGCAAGAATAAGCTGTTTCTACAATTCTATCAAACACATCAAGATGAATTAGCAAAGAAGCCACAGGCTACTTGCTTTATTTACAAACCCATGGGCAGAAATTATTTTAGAATGTCTTACAGGAAGCTATACAGTAATAAAGCCTCATTGCCTTGGTGGCCACACACTCATTACTGGTGGGAGGGGAGGTAGTTTATTAATAAAAGCATAGTTTAATGGGTACAGCTCATTTCTTATAGATGAACAAATCCAATCCACAACATTTTGTTTTTTCCACATATTTTCCACTGAGAAAATAGAAATCCAGTTGACATGATTCAAGCTACAGCCAATCCACAACAGTTCCTGGAAAATCTAGCCAACCACATTATTGAGCAATATAAACCAAGGACCTGCTGGTATACAACAGCGTCTTTGGATTATTTCTGGTAGTACAGGGTTGGTTTTTTCTCAGTGTGGTGTCAGCCAAGTGGGAAAAACCCTGGATCGGAATGCCCATCTACCCACTCACCCAGTGTTTGCCCCATTCAAACCACCACCCTTTGGGTCTTCTCTGGGTAGCCATTTCTCTAGGCTGCACTACCTGGATGAGACTAGACCTCTCCATCAAGGCAGAGGAGACGGACCAGCAAGGCTCCTGTTCAGCTGGGCCTACTTGCTATCTGATTTCTCCCTTCAAAGCAGGCCCTGAAGCAACCATTCCACTCAGTCAGTAGTTGTGAATGAGTGGTATGCACAACACAGATAAGACTAAGAACTAGTCCAGGTGCGACTAGTATTCTTTAAGCACATACTTATAAATGTCCTTCTTTGGAAAAGTAATCTTTTTGTTTCTATCTCAGTGAGAGCCTTGATTGGTGGAACTGGAGATCTAAAAGGTTGAGAATTGTTGCATTGGGAGATGATCGCTATGCACAGAGCTGATTCTCAACATTCCCTCTATTTACATGATCCTTGTTCCTTTGCTATCGGGAAACAGCAGCCAGCCACATGGTGAAATGCAAGCTTGAGGGTTTGGCAGATATAAATCACGATAAATAAGAACTCCCCATCTGAGAAGGCTGGCTGAAGGTCCCTCAGAATGCTCCAACCTTCTTGGCTGCATCAACCCCTGGGTTACTTTTGGTTTTTAAAATAAACTGCAGAATGAGGGGTTTTTGTGTCCTACATTTAATGTGTATCAGACACTGGCCAAGTTACCAAGCAATCCTATGCACAGTTTTTATTAACAAGGAAATGGCTATTTTAGCCATTGTTTGTCAAGCATTGTTTTTTGCAATACATTCGTCTGCTCTCCCACTAGATCCTGTTCATCTGTTCAGTCTGGCTCCTAGTTTAGGACTATGGTTAGCGGGGTGTTCTTCTGCCCTTAAGGCAGGACTGTTATTTTGAGAAGGAAAAAGCGCACCAGCTTCCCTACCCCAACCCTACCTTCGCTAATAAAGCCTCTCCATCTTTCTGAGTCAAGAAACAGTAACCCACTCACCTACCCTACCATTTCATAGCCTGCGAATGAGAAAGAGCCAGCGAGAGAGAAATACCAGTTCGGTTTCTAGACCCTGGTTAGTGGTTGGGGTTTAGGCCCATAAATAAGCAGGGATGGAACTAGGGTCTGTGTCACCCGGGGCAAATATGGATTCTGCGCCCCCCCCCCCCCAATGGGTTATTTTGTCATTTTGGTGCACCCCGCAGTGCGGCGCCCGGGACAAATGCCCCGCTTGCCCCCCCCGCCCCCCCCCCCAGTTGCGGCCCTGTAAATAAAGGACCGTTTTACGCATTACCTCTTAGCTCCAATGCCTGCTACTAGCCAGCTGGCAAGCAGCAGTTCACCAGGTAGAATTTTTTTCAGAATTAAAAGATCTGCAAGTACCAGACCCCCACCTCCCGCAACCCTGCAGGATGCAACTCCCACCCCCCGGGTGGGTGTTTTAAGAAGGCAACCCCTGGATCAAGGCGAGTGCGGGGAAGTAAGGAAAGAAGAAAAGCGTCCGCTTACCTCTTGAAACAGCCGGTGAGCCTGCACCGCTGCCGCCCATCCAGCCGGAGAAACCCGTCGCCTATCACCGTGAAGCCGCCCCCGGGCCGGCGGCTGAGCGGACTCAGCACAGCCAGAGTGTCCCCTTGCAGCTGGAAGGCGTCCGACTGCAGGGCCAGCAGCTGCCGCAGCGGCAGCACCGCCATCTCGCAGTTGCACGTCCGAAGGCTCTGCAGCTCCCCCGAAGAGACGGAGGTCAAGCTGGGCCTGACCGAGGTTGCCGGGACGGAACCGGACCCGCTCCAGGCAGCCATGGCGGTTCCGTGCACGGAGCAGCAGAGCGAGAACGAGATGCGGGGGGAGGCCAGCAGCAGCAACAGCTGGCGCGCCAGGACCGAGTGCACTGCTAGAAATTGGCTGCCGGCCTTGGGGAAAAAATAAAAAGTACCGAGGCATTATAACTCCGCCTCTGAGCCGCCGGGGAGTGAGGGCGGAGGAGCAACGCAGCCTTGACCGCCCGCTCGCCTGGATTTGTCACCCTGCGCAGCCTCGCGGGAAACGCAGCTGCGGGGCAGGAAAGTCCGCCGGACTGGCCAGGGCGGGGTGGCGATGGCGCTGACCTTCAAAAGTAGCCCTCAGAGGGCTGGCTTCCTCCCCGCGACTGCCTCTTTAGCCTTACTGCGCGTTTAAGCGTACTCGTGAAGTACAGGTTCGTTCACACGTGCGCCCCCCTTTCTGTTTGGCCAGAGGAGGACTGCTTAAGGATGATAGCCTAGGGGTTAGAAGAACTTGAGAACAGGGTATTATAGGCAAAACGGGGAACTGGCTCATGCTCAAACCTAATCACCTGTTAAACGGCTACAAGAAAAGCTTCGTGGGGCTATGTAGTTGCGCTACAGAATTATAAACCCTGTTTGTAGATCCGGCCCTCCCGTTTGCCAGACGTGCGCTTGGCTGCTACCTGAAGGGGGTTTTCCATGGAAGAGAGAATCCAGTTCCAGCCAGGAATTCCCCCCCTCAGGTAGAGAAGCCCTACATACCTGTATTGTCATGCACCAAGAATCCTATCACGTGGCTGCGGAATATGTAACGGAGGAGCAGAGCTGTAAAAAAGACAGCCTTGTAACTTCCCTATGCAGTCAGTTGGGGGGGGGGGGGGGCGCTGTTAACAACCCCACCATTATTGCAAAACTCCCATCAGAGTCTGCTGTTAATGCTGGCAGTATTCAGCAATGAAAATCAAATCTTGTGCTGGCAAACTTGATTACTACTGGAAGTTAAACAGAGTGTTTGGAGGGAATATGAAAAATTATTTGTTGATGGCATTTTGGGGAGGGGGAAACCCTTGGCTATCCTCTCTTTAAGTTCTGATGGTTCCCGTTTTGTATTTCTGATAGGTCCAAGTCTACCATACAGTATTGCTCTTGGTTGCACACTATTTTCTGGGCCCCATGTCAACCATTACATACTTTTGCAGACATGCAGTGGTAAACTTATTTAAAAGCTTAGTTTATATTTACTGAATAGATGGCTTTCCTGGTACATGACTTTAATTTGGGATGCACATCCATTTTAATAAGAAAACAATCCTTTCATTGCACAACACTAGTTACTGTAGTCTGTCTGACGGAATTATTTCCCATTTGTGCTTTGTGCTTCTTTCAACAAGCCCAGTGGAATTTTTCACCCATAAACAGCTGGGTTCTACAACCTGGCATTATTTGACCCATGAGTAATGATTTTGCTCTTCCAAACGTTAGGCACAAACTCCACCCATGAAGTGATGGATGTGCATGATGAACTTTAAGATGCAGTCTGCAGTCCTCAAGGACTGGGCAACATCATGCAGTGGGTAACCTAATTTCCAGCCTTGTGTCCCTTTCTGCCAACCTGCTGAATGCAGAGGGAAAGTGAGAAAATGGAGCGTCAGAAAGGAAATCTTGATTACTGGAAAAGGATAAGTCCTCATGATTGCAGGCTTTGGACACATCTACCAGTAGCTTCACTTCTTTCCTCTGCCAGTACCAGGCCCCTTGGGAGACTATTCTTGATAGTAAGCGGCCCTTGAGAGAAAAAGGTGTTCCTTGCCCCGCAATAAATAAGTTATGGATACGTTTCACAAAACTACACCTGAGTAGATCAACTATGTTACAAGGTTCAGTCTTGTGCATACTTAGTTGGCATTCAGGAAAAGCTTGGTGTTTAAAGTGGTGTTACTCTATGCTGTGGGCCGTGGCCTGTTAGGAAGTGGGCTGAGGGGCTCCCTCCTGCAACCCCCCCCCCCGGTGTGCGTGATTACCCCGCCCCCGGTGCGCATGATTGGCTCCCGCCTGCAAACCCCCCCCCCAGCCGGTGGAAAAATTTTCTTCCACGACTGGTCCCTGGTGCCAGAAGGGTTGGGGACCGCTGCTTTAAACTACACTGAAATTGTTTATTCTTTGTTGAGGGATTAGCAATATAGCTTAAAATCTATATTGTGTGATTGCTGCTTTATTAACTTTTTAAAGTATTTAAGTAGTACAGAGCTTTCCAAACTCTGTGTCAGGACACGTTAGCGTGTCGGCTGCAGTGTCTGGGTGTGTTGCGGCTTCTGCTGCCTCCAAACCTGCCCTTCCAGGATTCCGCGCAGGTCCTAGTGCCTGCCTTGTGCCTTGCTGCCTCCAAACCTGCTGTGATTCCGCACAGGTCCTAGTGCCTGCCTTGTGCCCTGCTGTAAGACTGTGTCGCGAAATGATGCATGTCTAAAAAGTGTGTCACCAACATGAAAAGTTTGGAAAGCTCTGAAGTAGTATGTTTGTGACTGCTTTACACAATGGTACTAGTTACCTTGGAAATTAGCTGGGCTGATTTTTCACACATTCCCATCCAGAGGCTACGTATACTGTATGCTCAACACTATAAGGGCTTCTGTTGCTGAGATTTGACACTGGGATGGGAAGTTAGATGTTATGATGCAGCAACAGCTTCTCAGGAAAGAGAATTCTGTAATGGTATCCTGGGGAATGCTAGATGGGAACTGATGTCTTCGCTCAATTATGAGAATAAAATCCCAGCATATCCGGAGCATACTAGTGATCTACTCTGCAGTCCTAGCACTTTTCTTCCATTCCTGACCCATCAAGACTTCTTTAGGTTTATAGGCTGCTGGAGAGGAAAATCTAGGGTAGGTGTCCTTGGATATGTGTGTATAAACAGGAAGATCAGGAAACCTGTAAGCCAAATATGCGTATTTAGGGTCATTTTCCTCAGAATGCATGACTTCCGTTTGATGTATGGCAGTCAAGAAAGGGATGGATGCCCTGAGTAAAGACATGGGCTGCTCATTGTTTCCTTTAGGATTAGGGGATCTGAATGGAATGCGTGGATCACTCTTACTGCACGACCAGAGGATTCCAGTGGCGTGTGGTTTGCATTGCCAAACAGCTCTCTGTCCTGGGTCTGAACTGCACAGTAGGCTCATCCTTGGCTTTTCATATGAATTTACACACAGCAATGGCCAACAGAGCAACTGTAGGCAACCTCCATACTGTATGCTTGAACTTACAACTGCCACAGTATCTTGCCATTGGCCATGTTACATAGGGGCTGATGCAAACCTCATGGCAGTACCAACAAGGAGAGAAATGGGGTGTGATGTTTAGTTGAATAATGCTTGTCAAAACCAAACCTATCCACAAGTCCTTGAAATAACCATTTCTGTAGATCATCTCTCCATTCCAGAGAAAGATACTGTACTGAGAAACAGTGGGGAATAACCTGCTTATGCACTCCATAAGAGTCATGCAATCTCTCTGCATTTTGTTGCATTTACTTTGTGTGTAGCAGGCAATGGGCCTCAGAAGTTAAGATTTCATCAGATAATGTGCAGGACTAGATAAAAAGTTCCCTTACCTATGGATAACCATATTTAGTAATTTACTTAGTTAAAACATTATCTACTTTTCTTTAGAAATTCACTCCCCTCCCATTCAAAAATAGGCATAGCTCACTTACTTTATTTACTGTAATTTTAAAAACACCATTATATTTAGTTTTGTAAAAGATTCATAACAATAAGTATAGTCAAAGTACATAAAAGCAGTTTGCCGGAGTACAGTAGTCTAATGTCGCCTATGTTATCCGTGCCTCCTCAACCCTTAGCAGTATTTTTGAGTTAAAAAATTAACAAAGCATTGCTGATACCATTCAACAATGTGCATCATTTATTAAAAGGTCCATTCAGTTGCTTCCTGTTGGGGTTTGATAAACCCAGGAATTTACTGCTAGATATAAATTATACAGAGAGGCTTGATTTCTAGGTGAGAGGTGAAATATTCTGCACAGTCACCCAATTAGCAGCCATTGTTGTAGGAATGATGTGTCAGTGTGTGACTCATACAACAGGTGCTTAGAATTAGGTTGGGTGTGGTGAATAACGAGAGTGACCTATAATGTGATTGGTCAGGTTCACTATATATGCAGAGACATTCTAATTTCCCATTATTCCCATTTTACCTCGTGAATGCTGTATCGTTGATGGTGTATCATTTTGTTACCTGTGGAAGTGATCTGTAAATATGTATGTATATAAAGTAAATAGGATATTTGATATAACTTCTGTTTGGAGTCTATTTACTGCATAGTACTTGGATCACTGGTGCCTAGGAGAGAGAAGCAGGCCGCTCCATCCGCGCGCCCCGACACTTCCCGTTCAGCATTGCCCACTATCATTATTTATAGCATGGCCTTCTCTTATATCAGTTTATACTCCAACTTCCTAGTGACTACTCAGGGTGATGAATTTCTGAAAAATTGTTCCATAACTAGCTAGTCCTATACACTTCAAGAGAAAATAGAGTGTTTGTGCTTTCTTCTCCTTAATATTTTTCTTTAATGGGAAAACATAATTTCATTATAAAGGGAAACCCAGTCTATGTGTGAGTAGAGTGTAAGAGTGTGAAAAAGACACTTCAGTGCACAAAGGGGTATAGTCGTAGTATTTGTTTGCATCGCTTTAAAGCAGGGGTTTTTTCCCCAGAATCTCACAGCTGCCTTCTGCAGCTGCTGTGCAATCCTGGAAAAAGATGGGTTTAATTTAAGAAATTGCAGAGAGGCACTAATTTTGCACGTTTTGACCCCAAAGCACTGCTCCGCCCTAGTAGAGTGTTGGATTCCCATCAAGGAGACTCAGATTCAGTTTCCCCATTAGACACAATGCTGTACTGTAGTCTGATCTGAATGTTATTAAAGTTTCTTTTGAGAATAAAAGGGAGAGCCATATGTGCTGCCCTGAACTTTTTAGATTAAGGGAGGTATAAAAATAGAATAATCATGAATCAACATTTGTAACCAATTTGATTTGTCAACATGTATGCTTATTACAGAATTAGCAGATTTGCTTTGAACAATTCGTAAAAATTCAATTGCAAAATTGTCTGCAGGAAAAACAGGAAATATTTTTTGGATGATCTCAGCTAAATTTCAGTCACAATAGATTGGAAAATGAAATGAATGTTTATTTAAATTGTAATACTGTAAATCATTTGGGGCTTTTTTTTAGAAACGTGCCCCAGTTTTTATTTAACATGATTTTACTGTTGAACTGTTCTCTTTTTGATTGTGTTCTATTGATGGGTGAAACATATTCAAATATGAACAAATTCTGCAAATTAAGGGGAGTGTGTATGTGTGTGATGGGATAGACTTAGGCTGACCATACGTCCTGTTTTGAACGGGACAGTCCCATTTTTTTTTAGCATTTTTCAACCGTCATATCATTTTGATAAAAATCTCAATTTTGTCCCGTTTTTTAAACCCGGCAGGAATGGTGCAGAAGGAGTATCCGAGCCGGAGCTGCCGATTGGAGGCAGCCCGGAAGAGGATGCCCTCCCGCCTATCAGCATGCGGCAAAGGACCAGGGGTGGGGTTTGCAGGCGGGAGCCAATCGCACAGACCGGGGGGCGGGGACCCCTGTCTTTTTCATGAATACGGAATATTACATAAGACCCCGTCCCGTTTTACCATCCCAATGTCCCGTTTTTGTCTCAAGGAAATATGGTCAGCCTAGATAGACTATGAATGAAGACAATTAAAAGTTTTCATTTCAGGGCCACAGTTTGTAATTACCCATGAAATCCTAGATCAGTGGCATAAGATTTTTTAAAATAAGATAAATCCATGCCTTTAAAATAGAATTGTTCTATTATCTTAAGCATCATCAAATGGATCTGCCTTGTTTATCTTTAATCCAGCATTGTTAGAAGCAAAACCTAACGGGGGTCATTTATGAGACTGAGCCATGGTACGTTTAAACTCTTGTTTGGTTGAATAAGCCACAGTGGCTCCTGAAGTAGGGTTCCTATATTTCGGCTGCAAAACTCTAAATGGAAAGAGGATTAAGTCATACAAGTAGAGTAAACTGTAAAGCTGATATCAGGAAAGGAAAAGCTCAGCTCAGAAGGAGCTGAGGTTAGCAAAGGATACTAAGAATAACCAAAAGGGCTTCAGATACATTCAAAATAAAAGGGGAAACATCTGTACACCAGATGCTCAATGAAAATTTTGTTGTTTATTCGTTCAGTCGCTTCTGACTCTTCGTGACTTCATGGACCAGCCCACGCCAGAGCTTCCTGTCGGCCGTCACCATCCCCAGCTCCCCCATGGTTGAGTCTGTCACCTCCAGAATATCATCCATCCATCTTGCCCTTGGTCGGCCCCTCTTCCTTTTGCCTTCCACTTTCCCTAGCATCAGCTTCTTCTCCAGGGTATCCTGTCTTCTCATTATGTGGCCAAAGTACTTCAGTTTTGTCTTTAATATCATTCCCTGAAGTGAGCAGTCTGGCTTTATTTCCTGGAGGATGGACTGGTTTGATCTTCTTGCAGTCCAAGGCACTCTCAGAATTTTCCTCCAACACCACAGTTCATAAGCATCTATCTTCCTTCGCTCAGCCTTCCTTATGGTCCAGCTCTCACAGCCATAGGTTACTACAGGGAATACCATTGCTTTAATTATGCGGACCTTTGTTGTCAGTGTGATGTCTCTGCTCTTAACTATTTTATCAAGATTTGCCATTGCTCTCCTCCCAAGAAGTAGACGTCTTCTGATTTCCTGGCTGCAGTCAGCATCTGCAGTAATCTTTGCACCTAGAAATACAAAGTCTGTCACTGCCTCCACTTTTTCTCCCTCTATTTGCCAGTTATCAATCAAGCTGGTTGCCATAATCTTGGTTTTTTTGAAGTTTAACTGCAACCCAGCTTTTGCACTTTCTTCTTTCACCTTCGTCATAAGGCTCCTCAACTCCTCCTCGCTTTCAGCCATCAAAGTGGTATCATCTGCATATCTGAGATTGTTAATGTTTCTTCCAGCGATTTTAACTCCAGCCTTGGATTCCTCAAGCCCAGCACGTCGCATGATGTGTTCTGCGTACAGGTTGAATAGGTAGGGTGAGAGTATACAGCCCTGCCGTACTCCTTTCACAATCTTAAACCAGTCCATTGTTCTGTGCTCTGTTCTTACCGTTGATACTTGGTCGTTATACAGATTCCTCAGGAGGCAGACAAGATGACTTGGTATCCCCATACCACTAAGAACTTGCCACAATTTGTTATGATCCATACAGTCAAAGGCTTTAGAATAGTCAATAAAACAGAAATAGATGTTTTTCTGAAACTCCCTGGCTTTCTCCATTATCCAGCGGATATTGGCAAATTGGTCTCTAGTTCCTCTGCCTTTTCTAAACCCAGCTTGTACATCTGGAGTCTACCTTGCAAGATCTTGAGCATTACCTTACTGGCATGTGAAATAAATGCTACTGTTCGATAGTTTGAACATTCTTTAGTGCTTCCCTTTTTTGGTATGGGGATATGAGTTGATTTTTTCCAATCTGATGGCCATTCTTGTGTTTTCCAAATTTGCTGGCATATGGCATGCATCACCTTGACAGCATCATCTTGCAAGATTTTAAACAGTTCAGCTGGGATACCGTCGTCTCCTGCTGCCTTGTTATTAGCAATGCTTCTTAAGGCCCATTCAACCTCACTCTTCAGGATGTCTGGCTCTAACTCACTGACCACACTGTCAAAGCTATCTCCAATATTATTATCCTTCCTATACAGATCTTCCGTATATTCTTGCCACCTTTTCCTGATCTCTTCTGCTTCTGTTAGGTCCTTACCATCTTTGTTTTTGATCATACCCATTTTTGCCTGGAATTTACCTCCGATGTTTCTAATTTTCTGGAAGAGGTCTCTCGTCCTTCCTATTCTATTGTCTTCTTCCACTTCCGCACATTGCTTGTTTAAAAATAATTCCTTATCTCTTCTGGCTAACCTCTGGAATTTTGCATTTAATTGGGCATATCTGCCCCTGTCACTGTTGCCTTTTGCTTTCCTTCTTTCTTGGGCTACTTCCAGTGTCTCAGCAGACAGCCATCTTGCCTTCTTGGTTTTCTTTTCTTTGGGACGTTTTTTGTTGTCAATGAAAATGGCAAAATGCTAATGCAGTGTTTTTCAACCTTAGCTACTTTAAGATGTGTGGACTTCAACTCCCGGAATTCTGGGAGTTGAAGTCCACACTTAATGTGGCTGAGGTTGAGAAACACTGTGCTGATGGATAACACAGAAAAGACAATACTCTATTCGGAGGGCTTTCAAAAGACAAAGGTACCATGTTCTGTTTGAAGGGCTATCTAGTCCTAAATGTTTATATCCAGTGACTTGTAGTTGTCCATCAAAAATACCCCCAAAGCAGGGCCTAATTCTAGTTTTTCCAATGTATTTCCCAATGTCAGATGTATTGAACTGCTTTTTAAATAAAGACTGGATTACATATTCACCAAGTCACATTTTTTAAAGCAGCAACTGGCTGGCTTCACATTACATTCTAAGCCATAAACCTTGGCTTAAAAACCAGAACAACTTTTGTTACACAATACGGTCAAACAAATCACTTTATGGTCTAGTGCAGGGGTGGGGAACCTTTTTTCTGCCAAGGGCCATTTGGATATTTATAACCGGGGACCGGGGGGGTGGGGGGCACGGTTTCTGGGATTTCCGGGGGCCGGAGTTTGTGGGTGGGAGCCAATCACAAGCACTGGGGGCGGGGTTTGCGGGCGGGAGCCAATCGCGTGGAAGGGGTGGGGTTTGCGGGCGGGAGCCCTGCGGGACTTAGGCAGGAGCCCTGCGGGACTTATACGGCCCGCAGGCCTGACATTGCCCACCCCTGGTCTAGTGTGTAGTGCAGAGCTTTCCAAACTCTGTGTCGCGACACAAAAGTGTGTCGCCACACACAGTCTGGTGTGTCACCACACAACCCGGAAGCGCTGATCATCAGCGCTTCCAGGTTTTCCCGCGGCGACACACCAACGGCGGCGCGCAAAAACCAAAAGCGGCAGCAGCGCTTCTGGGTTTTTGCGTGCTGCCGCAACGGCGACACTTCCAGGTTTTCCCGCAGCGACACACCAACGGCGGTTGGTGTGTCGCCGCGGGAAAACTTTGGAAAGCCCTGGTGTAGTGTGTGTGAAGCCAGCCATGTCATTTCTTAAGTCTGCATCTACTGTAGATTATACTTGAGCATATCCAAATCTTTTCATGCATTTTCTCTTTTTTGGCAATGCAGGTGGGGTAGCTTACCATTTTGTTTGCCTATTTCTAACGGTAATTGTAATTCATTTACAATTACAGTAACAATAATTCTTCATTTGCAGAATTTGTCCATATTCCTAAATCGGAAGCATGAACAATTGGTTTGACATTTCACTGAGAATCTAAACCGGTTAAGCTGATAAATTGCAAATGCGGCATCAAAACAAAAGCAATACTTTGCTTATTCTATAAACTTTTTCTATAATTCAGCACAGAGTTTGGCACACTTCAGCCTACTGTGTTTGATCCTGTCTGCTCCTCTGCTTTAGTTTGTCAAATTCATGAAAGAGTGTCAGAACATTTTTTTTACTGAGAAGCGTTTAAAGCAACAACAATGGCTGTTTTCACCACAGAAATTCTTCCGCGGGGTGAGTCTGCTTGAGTGTATGTTGGTTTAACCTATTTGGGGAACTTTTATTAAAGGGAGACATACCAAACAAATCCTTGCTTGTGGCTTTTGACCAAAGAGGAGTCTGAGGATATCCTGGCATAGGAAGTTAGTTTATCTGCAACTGAATAGTTAACCACAAGGATTGAGAAAGTAGAGAAACTGCTCAGAAGTTCTCTAAGCCAGCTTTGTCAAAGCAGGAGGTGAGGCTAGTCGGATAGGAAGAATAGCTTGATTTTGCTCAATCCCCTCTCCACTGCGCAGGAATTAGTCACCAGGGAAACTTATTTTTTTCCTTCAAGGGTGACTCACAGACTTGCAACATCACAAAGAAATCAGCAAAAAAAGCCCTCTTCCATTTTAGAACATCTTGGTTATTATTCTGCTGCCTCTTCTTGTTTCTGTTGTTTCTTTTTTCCACAGCACCGAATATTCTGCAGCCATCTTTCATGAAACCCTTTCAAATAGGGAGCCTACATTTTAAAAACCCACACACATTAGAAGGTTTCTCACACTGGGTTGGGCCGTAAACTCTAGTTTACCAACCACAGCCTGGATTCAAGGTAAAGTAAACCAAACAAACCACAATAGGACATGTGCAATTGTGGAGGTGGGCAATGATCTCACCTTAGTTTTAGCCATGGTTTGTTGAACAAGTCATATGGAGTGGGCTGCAGGTGACACAAAGCTGTAAAATCAAGATTTTTTTAACCTCTAAAACACTTCCAGCTCCATGGCTTGGCAGGATGTATGAATCCAGCCACAGAATCATAGACCTTGAAGTACCCAAAGAGATAATCTAGTCCAGTGTTTCTCAATCTCAGCAACTTTACGCTGTATGGACTTCAACTCCCAGAATTCCCTAGCATGGCTGGCTGGGGAATTCTGGAAGTTGAAGTCCATACATCTTAAAGTTGCTGAGATTGAGAAACACTGAGATTCTAGTTCATCCTCCTGCTAACAAAAGGACATTTTCTATTGCAGCATTTTTAAAAGTTGGCAATCCAATCCTTGCTTAAAATCCTCTTCGAAGGAAAAGTCCACCAAGGCAGCAAAGAGTAAACTGCCAATCTGCATCTTATGCTCAAGGAATACCCCTAGACCCCTGGGTGCTTAACTTGCAGCCAAATCACTGCTGCTACTTCCCTCTTTCAAGGCCATGCTACCCGTGATGGGGAGACCCACAATTCAGTCTACCAGCTTAACGTATGCTGCTGTATGTGAGAAAAAAACTCTACATTTAGTCAGAGGTGTGCTTCTTAGCGCACCTCTGACTAAATGTAGAGGTTTTTTTTTCTGCTCACTTGAGGGAATGATATTAAAGGCTAAACTGAAGTACTTTGGCCACATAATGAGAAGACAGGATACCCTGGAGAAGAAGCTGATGCTAGGGAAAGTGGAAGGCAAAAGGAAGAGGGGCCGACCAAGGGCAAGATGGATGGATGGTATTCTGGAGGTGACGGACTCAACCATGGGGGAGCTGGGCATGGTGACGGCCGACAGGAAGCTCTGGCGTGGGCTGGTCCATGAAGTCATGAAGAGTCGGGAGCGACTGAACGAATAAACAACAAAAGCGCTTCTTAGCCCCTGGATAGGTGAAGGCTGTGTTCAGGCATGACTTTCCACTTGTATGGGATGAGGGATACATTCACCCAATGCAACAGTAAGGAATCGAATCTGGTCCTGGGGCTGTTTGTAGCCCCCACCTTTTGATGAGCAGGATTGCAGGGAGGATCTGTATGGAGGAGAGCCATTGCCACTGTCACAAAAATCCTACCTCAGTAGGTATCCTCCCTGCAGGAAGAGGCAGCAAAGAAATACTTTACGGGCACTTCCAAGATGCCCCTTTGTGACGCTCCCAAGATGATGCCAGGGCACAACATAACCTACATTGGCAGCTGAACTGATTAACTAACAGTTTGTCTGCAGGGCAAACAGAATAGCTGTGAATGCAGATTTGCAACAGGAAGATGGGGGTTTGGGACAGGATGGTTCCCTGTGGTCAAGACCACCACCACCTGGCTGTTTGTGTCAGACTACCATCCTTGCAATCTAGGCTGGAAACAGTAAATCCAAAGAACAAGTGTGTAAGAGCTCTGCTTACTAGTATTTATCAGAAAAAGGTAAGATTACAGCTCCCTACTTTCAGATAAGACGGCTGTATACAGGCAATCCATGGCAGAAAAACACTTGTTTGTTTTGTCCCCCTTGTTCAGCAAAAGGGGGGGAGAAGACTTGCCTCTTTCGCAGAGGCATGGTCTGCATTGGCTCCTTGTTTTGGCAACACTTTTAGCAATATGAGGAATCTCTCTTACACCTGAGCTGCTCTGCATTCTTACTTCACCAGTTTTTCTAATGAGCAGGGGTGGCTTGGCAGCTCCCCTTGCAGCAATAGTCACATTTTAAAAAAAAAAGTCAGGGAAGAAATAAGTGGAACATAAAGTACAGATGGGCATGAGAGGCAGGGCTCTGGCTGGATACCAATTTAGGGCTAAATTGGGGCCCACAGTTCCAAAGATTCTCTGCGCAACCTCCAGAGACCAACCATGATGTCAAGCTGCTCTTCTTATCTGCACAAATGCCTTTCTAAAACAGCAGACATTTGAATCAATGCAATGCTCTTTTGTGCGTGCAGAGCTAATGACAGCACTGGAACAGGGATGGGCCTGTCCCTTGCCACTTCAGTGCCTGTACATGTTGCATGCCCTCAAAGGCTACAGATGACTGGTTTATCTTTCTGGATTTTTTTTTTCTTTTAAAATAATGTGTAGCATACTAGCTGCAAGGCAGGAGGCAGAACAACAAATAGAGAACCCACAAGAACAGTGCATGAAGAAGACATGGAGGACTTCTGTGGTCTTAACTTAAGCAGTGTGACTGATATCTCAAGGAATGTTGCCATGTTAACATTATGTAAGTGTTTGCTTCATCTTCAAAGAAGTTGTTCCTAGAGCAGGCCAAGAAGCAGCTCTGCTTTGCAGAGTCAAGCCAAAATGTTTTGCTGCCAGAGAGGAATGGGAGATGGCCAGACTGGCATGTGACTCCTAGTTCAGTTTTGAAGAAGAAACAGCATCTGGGAGAAAAGAAGGGGTGGGCCTGCTGGTAGGAGAGGAGAGAATAGCAACCGATGACAAGGAGAAGGCAGACCTCCTGGACTCCCTCTCTACCTCGCTTTTCCCAGAAGGGGACGTCCGGTCAAGTGGCTCTAAGCAGAACAGTTGCCACAAGGAGCATAAGTAGAGATCTTTAAGGAGCAGCTGATTACCAGACTTATAACAAGTACAGGTAGTTCGCGGCTTATGACCATTCGTTCAGCAACCTTTCGAAGTTACGACGATCCTGGAAAAATGGACTTACGACTGGTCCCTGAAGTTACAGCCGTTGCAGCACCCCTGCAGTTACATAATCAAAATTCGGGCGCTTGGCAGCCCGCCCGCACTTACAACTGCAGGGGCACTTGCTGGCGCTGGCTGGGGTGGCTGAGGCTTCTAGGTGCAGCTTCACGCTGCAGCTCAGGGGCTTCTTGCAGCCCCAGAGCTGCGGTGTGCCAAGAAGCCCCTGAGCTGCAACATGGCAAGCATCCCTGGAGCCGTGCAGTTCTGGGGCTGCTTGCCACTCTGCGGGTGTTGCATATATTTTTATAATCTTAAAAGAATATGAAGGCTAGCTTTAAAAGTCAAGCCTCAAAAAGTTCTTTCCTGTGGGCTTCAGGAGAGAGCACACGTGTTAGCTCCCCCCCCCCCCAGGAATGTTAATAGCTGTTCCCTGCAAGTCTAGGTTGCTTGTTGTTGTTGTTCAGTCGTTTAGTCGTGTCCGACTCTTCATGACCTCACGGACCATAGCACGCCAGGTCTTCCTGTCCTCCACCGTCTCCCGGAGTTTACTCAAATTCATGTTCATTACATCGGTGATGCTATCTAACCACCTCATCCTCTGCCGTCCCCTTCTCCTTTTGCCTTCAGTCTTTCCCAGCATCAGGGTCTTTTCCAGTGAGTCCTCTCTTCGCATTAGGTGGCCAAAGTATTTGAGCTTCAGCTTCAGCATCTGTCCTTCCAATGAGCAGTCAGGGTTGATTTCCTTTAGGATTGACTGATTTGACCTCCTTGCAGTCCAAGGGACTCTCAAGAGTCTTCTCCAGCACCACAGTTCGAAAGCATCCATTCTTCGGCGCTCAGCCTTCCTTATGGTCCAACTCTCACAGCCATACATTACTACTGGGAAAACCATAGCTTTAACTATACGGAGCTTTGTCGGCAAGGTGATGTCTCTGCTTTTTAATATGCTGTCTAGGTTTGCCATAGCTTTCCTCCCAAGGAGCAGTTGCTTAGCCAATCACAAAGTTACCTGTTAGTTTTTCCCAAATCGGGAATGCGGTTGCCTATGTGATTGGTCACATGCCAAGTCCTGTCCACTCAGGTATTGCCAGGTTTAAATTGTAAAAGCTTTAAAATGTAAATGTTTCTATTGTGTTTACTCTCCTTTGCTACTATGCTGTTTGGTGAGTGGAGAGGCAAACTGCCTCGGGCTATCTTAATTAAGCTATATGCCTTCTTCGGCTGAAGAAAGCAAGCTTTGTTTCTGTTTCTTTGTTTTAAAATAAAAGCTGCAAGTTTTTCAGTTCGTTTGTCTCTTAATATTTCTATAACTCTGATCTCACAAATTTTTATAAACTACAAAAGCGAGGCTATGCAGGGCGGCCAAAAGGGCAGAGATGGGGGGGGGGATAGGCGGGGGGGGAGTTGGAGGCAGTCCCTTACCTTACTGAGGCTCAGGGCAGGGAGGAACCAAGCCCGGCATGGCTTGGATTGGGGTGGGTCCTCCGCTAACGACCAGTGGAATTCATTAAGGAATTTGTTTAATGGGGAGTGCCAGGATTGCTGTCGCTAAGTGATGTAGTCATGTGACATCTTGCTTTATGGCCGCATCGCTTAGCAATGGAAATTCCAGCCCCAATTGTGGTCGTAAGTCGAGGACTACCTGTATAAGTCTTCAGAATCAGATCAGTTACATCTAAGAGTCTTGAAGGAGATCGTGGTTGTCATCTCAAGTCCCTTTCTATGACATTTGAGATATTGTAGAGGATTGGAAAAGGAAAATGTTGTTTGTGTCTTCAAAAGTAAAAAAAGAGGACCCAAATATCTATAGATCAATCAGCTTGATGTCAATACTGGGCAAAACAAAGCTATCGGTTTTTGAGCATTTAGAAAAGATTACATGGTTTGGCAGGAATCAGGGACTTTAAAAAACTTTTACCTGACATAGACATTATAGAGTTTGAAGGCACGGAAGACAATAATATTGAGATTACCAAAATGGGAATACAAAAGAGAAATCAAGAAGAGGATCTGGACATGGAACAGCTGCGACAAGAAATCCTGGACAATGCCTCTTTATGCAATTTAAAAAGTAGGCTGGTGAAAGCTTTGAAGACTCCTCTTGAATGTGAAAGATTGATGAAAGATCAAATCCTGTGATGCCATTGGAATTATTTAAAGGTCAAGATCATGAAGAGCAAAAAAGAAGGAATATAAAGTTAACTATTTGATCAGGGATAGACTATTTGTTTGATATTTCTGGTAACTCCTAATGGACTTTTTGCTGAACCAGGACTGAAAAGATGACAATTTCTGCATTGCATATAGATTAAAAAAACTCTTCCCCCATAGCCTAACTTTTATTTGTACCTTTAAAAGAGGGTGAAAAGTTACTATATTAGCTTATGCTCGGTGTGATGAAGTTGGAAACCACTTCTTTATTATTGTCTTTGTTTTCTTTTTCTTTTCTTTTCTTTTCTTTTCTTTTCTTTTCTTTTCTTTTCTTTTCTTTTCTTTTCTACTTTTCTGTTTTTCTTTTTCCTGCACCTTCTGAATTTTTATTTTTATTTTTTCTTGTAGTTTAGTTTGTATTAGGTTTTACTATGTTTGTTTGTTTATTTATTTATTTTCTATCCCACCTTTATTATTTTTATAAATAACTCAAGGCGGCGAACATACCTAATACTCCTTCCTCCTCCTATTTTCCCCACAACAACAACCCTGTGAGGTGAGTTGGGCTGAGAGAGAGTGACTGGCCCAAAGTCACCCAGCCAGCTTTCATGCCTAAGGCGGGACTAGAACTCTCATTCTCCTGGTTTGCCATTGGCTCCTTCCTAGGGCTGAGAGAATGTGATTGGCTCAGGGTCACCCAGCCGGCTTTCATGCTTAAGGCGGGACTAGAACTCTCAGTCTCCTGGTTTCTAGCCCGTTGCCTTAACCACTAGACCAAACTGGCTCCTATTAAAAACTTCAATAAAGTTATTTTTTAAAAAGTGGCCTGGACTATGCTATCATTAGATGGATACAGAGCTGGTTAAACAATCATACTCAGCAAGTATATGACAAGGGCTCCACATTTATTTATTTCATTCAGTTTAGGCACCACCCATTGACTGACTCTGGGCAACTCACAAGATAAGCAATAAAAACACAACACAAAACAAAAACAAGATGGGATTTGCTTGCATCCACCCATCTGGAGGGGGTCAAGAGTAATACCTTGAGGCTCCATTCTTAGCCTGTTTATTTGTTTGTTTGTCAAATGTACATGGCTACCCATCTCACCCAAAGTGACTCTGGGCGGCGTACAATAAAACCAAGGATTAAAACATTTTCCAAAGCCATTAAAACAATAAGCATGGATAAAACAAGACCATGAGAGGGAAGGTGTTTACATACAGTATAACCAGTGCGCAGGTTCCCTATTACCAGGGGATCCCCAGGCTTGCCGAAAAAAACACGTTTTGAGAGCTTTCCGGAAGGCCGTAAGGGTCGGGGCTCAGCTCACCTGAGGAGGGATGATGTTCCAGAGGGCGGATGCCACGGCAGAAAAGTCTCGCCCCCAGGTCCCGTCAGATGGAACTCATTCACGGACGGGATCCTCAGCATGCCTCTCCTGCCAGACATTATGGGATGGTTAGATGTAATAGGGAAGAGGCGGTCCCTCAGATAACTCAGCCCCATGCCATGTAGGGCTTTAAAGGTCAAAACCTGAGGGACCGTCTCGTCCCGACAACATCGGCCCGCCCCACGTGTGCATGCAGAGAGGGCATGCTTCGGACACCCTCAACAAGAGAATTCCATCTAGCGGGGTCCAGGAGGCGTGCCTTCTTTGCGATAGCGCCCGCCTTATGGAATATCTTGCCCCCGGAGGTGAGACTGGCCCCCTCCCTCCTGGCCTTTCGGAAGGCCCTTAAGACCTGGCTCTGCTGCCTGGCCTGGGACGACGGAGGTGGTAGTGCCTCCTGGGGTTGGCTGGCCCCGTAGCTCCATGATCTATTCTGCGGTTCCTAATCCATCTTGGATTTTATGTTATTTATTTTATGCTTGTTGTGTTTTTAGATATTTGTATAGTTTTTAAATTTTTATTTATTGTAACCCGCCCAGAGTCCCTTGTATGGGAGATGGGCGGGGAATAAATTTGAAAAATAAATAAATAAATAAATAAATAAATAAATAAAACCAGCACCCAGAAGTAAACTGGCAACCAATGCAACTCACGGAGCAGAGGTATAACGTGTGTCCATCTAGAGACACACAACTGTCTGTGCCGCTGCATTTTGCACCAGCCGAAGCTTCTGGATACTCTTCAAGGGCAGCCTTAACATATTCATAAATGACTTGGATGGGGATTAAATACATTATCAAATTTGCAAAT
Organism: Charina bottae; assembly: GCA_023362775.1. Taxonomy (NCBI): domain Eukaryota; kingdom Metazoa; phylum Chordata; class Lepidosauria; order Squamata; family Charinaidae; genus Charina; species Charina bottae. Next base: position 106,328,938 of record JALMGJ010000004.1, read on the forward strand.
GACACAGTGATAGGGAGAATGGCAAACGCCACAGAGAACAGTATCCAGAGTCAGGAAGATCTTGACAAGCTGTAACAATGGGCAGAAACTGACAAGATTAATTTTTAACATAAACAAATGCAAAGTCCTATATTTGGATAAGAAAAATCAAAGGTGTGAATATAAGATACAAGAAAGACTATATTGGGTGACATGTGTAAGGTAAAGGTTCCCCCCGCACATTTGTGCAGTCGTGTCCGACTCTAGGGGCTGGTGCTCATCTCTGTTTGTTAGCCGAAGAGCCAACGTTGTCCGAAGACGCTTCCACGGTCATGTGGCTGCATGACTCGCGTGGAACGCTGTTACCTACCCACCGAAGTGGTATCTATTCATCTACTTGCATTGGCATGCTTTCGAATTGCTAGGTTGGCAAGAGCTGGAGCTAGTGCGGGAGCTCACTCCGCACGCAGGGCTAGGGATTTGAACCTCCGAACTTGCGATCTTCCGAGTGACAAGCCTGGCATCTTACCCGCTGAGCATATGCAAAAAGCATCTGAGTCTCTTGGTGGATCACAAGCTGAACATGAGCAAACAGTGTGATGTACCTGCAAAACAAGCAAATACAATCCTAGGCTGAATTGACCAAGTATAAAGAGAAGCCATTTTTCCTCTTTATTCTGCATTGGTCATAACTGCCCCTAAAATACTGTGGCCAGTTCTGTATTCCTGCAGAGGGCAGAATAGTGTACTCCTGTTGGACTAGTTTATCTCCAAGGTCCTTTCCAATCCTTACATTCTATGATCTATTGTTCTTAGAGCTGCAAGCTTTCTTAAGTGCATCAATCAGATCATATGGACCTCACAGATATGACCTCCAACACCCTCCGTCCCTCCCTCATTTACGCAGTATCTGTGGCTGAGTGGTCATGTTAAGGACAAATTCAGACTCAACAGATTTCCAGTCCCCTTGCTTCTACCCTGGATCTGCCAGTTCGGTCTGTCTGACCTGAAGAGTCAAAGAACCAGACCAAAACGGGTACAGCAAAATGTATTTCCTTAGCAGAAAGAAAATGGTATTCCCAAAGAGAGGACAAAAGGAAAGAAATCATACATTGTATAGATGTAGTACAGTGAAGAAAAGTAACCAGTCAAAAGTTAGCACATTACTTATGCTGACTTCAGACTTCTAACAGTCCCTGACCACATACAGCGCATTCATCAAGCCCTCCTTAACCCATCCCTTGGGTTTCTCCTTATCGCTTTTATCACATCCTACCCAGAACATCCTTTCACGTCCTTCCCCATAATGGCATCCTTGACCTTCTCAACTCACTTATCTCATAAACAACTCACATCTGCTAACTACCAGAGTCAAGCATAGTAACATCATGGCAGCTGTCTTGCTCCCTTATTCCGTATGTCCCTTAGAGTCATCTCATTCTATCTATTGGTAAGGCTGGCCCTGATGCTTTGAGCACTGAATTCCATTCCAGCTACATTATAAGAAAGCTGTTCATTATGGTATCAACTGAAAGCATTATTTCAGGAAGCATACTGCTAAATATCAGGTATGCAAAGAACTGGGGAAGGCAGAGTGTTGACTTCATACCCTGCCATTTGGATACTGGTAGAAATAGCAAATTGGGATAGAAGGATGGTTGGTATGATCTAGCAAAATAGAGACATTGCTTATTTCTAAATAACTTCCTGTGTATCCATGAGACTATTTCATTTTCATGAATTCAGCAGGTTGCCCCATTTCTATAGGGTGGAGGGGCTAGCGTAATACCTTGACCACTTATAATCAGATTTGTTTTTTACCCAAATCAAAACATATATTCTTTTCCGTGTGTCCCATCCAGTTTTTGTTTTCAGAAATTCAGAAATGCACGATCCTTAAGTTTGTAACTTCTTGGGGAAAAAACCGCGGAGCCAAGAATACTGCACAAAAAAGAAATAAGCTTGTAGCCATTCATCTATTAATCTGGTCTTTCATTCTTGCAAGGGGAAAATGCATTTTTCTTTTCAGCAACGAACACAGCCATTGGAGACTGTATTTCAACTTTCCAGGGAGGCAGCCAATTGAATAAGGCTCACTTAAGCAATGTTGGGTTCACACTGGGCTGTATTTATTATTAATTATTTATTTGTTTGGTAGATTTATATAGCCACCCATCCCACGTATGTGACATAGTTAAAAAAAAGGAGAGTCAACAAATAATAAAAACAACAACAAAAAGCATTAAAAACATTAAAAGCAGTAAAACCATTAAAACCATAAAACTTAATTTGCAGAAGAGGGCAATCAGTTGCCCAAACAATACAACCACCTTACAGATTCCATACCCACATTACTGGACCCCAGGCCAGGTGGCAAAGCCATGTTTTCAGGCCCTTCCAGAAGGCCAGCAAGGTCGGGGCCAATCTGACCTCAGGGGGAATATGCCATGCTGTCCCCTGAGCTCAGAGTAGCTTACAGTTTTTCTCAGTGTTTGTAAATCTCTCCGGAAAGTAGTATAAGTAGCATTTGTGTCTGGTATGCACTTATATCTAAGCACAATACAAGACCCTACCTTCCTCTCCACAACAGCAATCCTTTGAGGTAGGTTGGCTGAGATAGAGAGGGGCTGGCCCAAAGTCACCCATTGGCCTTCTAAGGCTGAGAGTAGACTACAGTCCGGGCATCTCTGCTCCTGGTGCAACATTTCATTCACTAAACCAGGGGTCCCCAACCTGTGGGCCGCAGCCTGTTAGGAAGTGGGCCGCGGGGCTCCCTCCTGCAAACCCTGCCCCCGGTGCATGTGATTGGCTCCCGCCTGCAAACCCCGCCCCCCTGGTGCACACGATTGGCTCCCGCCTGCAAACCCTGCCCCTGGTGCGTGCAATTGGCTTCTGCCTGCAAACCCCAGTCCGTGGAAAAATTCCCCAGTCCCGCCCCCCCCCCCTGGTCCGTGGAAAAATTTTCTTCCAAGACCGGTCCCTGGTGCCAGAAAGGTTGGGGACCGCTGCACTAAACCACACTGGAAAGGGATCAGAATTGAACTGTTGATGCTTCATGGTTTCAGACAAAAGCTTAAGTTACATTTTGTTCATTTTGCACAATAGCAGTCTAGAACTAAGACAGCCTGGCATTCGCTTGAAGTCTTTTTGCATTTTGTAGCTGCCTAGCATGCTGTAAGGAGTGTGGTGGCTCAGTGTAAGGGGTGTGGTGGCTCAGCGGGTAAGACGCCAGGCTTGTCGATCAGAAGATCGCAAGTTCGGAGGTTTGAAACCCTAGCCCCGCGTGACGGAGTGAGCTCCCGCACTAGCCCCAGCTCTTGCCAACCTAGCAATTCGAAAGCACGCAAATGCAAGTAGATTAATAGGTACCACTTCGGTGGGTAGGTAACAGCGTTCTGCGTACGTCATGCTGGCCACATGACCGTGGAAGCGTCTTCGGACAATGCTGACTCTTCGGCTAACAAACAGAGATGAGCACCGGCCCCTAAAGTCGGACACGACTGCACAAATGTGTGGGGGGAACCTTTACCTTTACCTTTTTAGCATGCTGTCTGAAGAATTTCCCCCTGCTGCACTGCTTGCTGTTTTTGCCTCTTGTCTCCCTTGTGTATCATTTAAAAATAATCACCCAGCCCGGATGTTTCACATTTTAAATGGAGAATTTTTTTTGTTAGTACTACCATCTGCTGGTTAAAGCTATTGCTGGCAACCAAACGAAAAAGCAGCAGAAGAAAAGTTATTTGAGGAGATCTCATGAAAATGTACTTTGCGGTCTGCATTTGTGACAGAAATTAGCAAACGGAATGGGATTTGAGGGAAAGAATATAAGGGATGCCTTAACTGGATCAAACTAAATTCTGTCTCGTCAAGTATCAGCACTTGGCTGACCGTGTCTTTGCTCAGAAGCTGAACAGGGTTGAGCCTGGTTAGTACTTGGTTAGAGGCTGCACCAACTTATTCCAAGGCTTCAGGCTAGCCCAGTGTTTCTCAACCTTGGGAACTTTAAGATGTGTGGACTTCAACTCCCAGAATTCTCCAGCCAGCCAGGTTGAGAAACACTGGGCTAGACTGAGAAGTTGAAAAAAACACCCACAGGGCACTGGCAAAACCACATTTTTGCTGCTTCTACAAAACCATGCACAGACATCCCGATAGACTTACCTGGAGCTGAGCTCAACTTGAAGGACCTGTCAGGGAGATAACTGGCGAAGAAGGAGGGGGCTCCCTCCAGGGGGATAAACGCATGCACAGTACTGAATCGCTTTGCCTTCCTCACAAGAGGCTGAAGAAGGCACCGCCCTAATTTCTTGGGCCTTTTCTCTGGGCATTACTAGTTCATTTTAGTTTAGCTGGATTCTGTCTAGCAGAGTAGAACAATAAAACACTAGAGCCTGTACACCAAGTCTCAGCGTGTTCCTTCGCTCGAAGTCAGGACAGGAACGTTACTTTTTTAATGTCCATCTGATCCAGCATCCTGTCTTCTACATTAGAGAACCAGTTAGCCTTACCTTTAGGATACTAGGAGCCTCGTTGAGAGGACTGACAGAAGCCTAGTCCCTTCTCAATGCCATCATTTCCCATCAGTCAGTTGATTAAGGGGATCAGCTGGCCTGTCGGAACGGAACCCTGACTTCTCAGAGTTAGCCAGCCTCTGACAGGTGGGGAAAAGGGGTGGAGCAATTCACTTCTACATGTGCCCTTCAGGCTGCCTACTCATAGATTATAGTTTACAAACTCCATCATATCACATATTGCTTACCTGTGTAGAGCAATCAATGGTTAAAGACCTCCTCAAGGGGCTAAACCATAGCTTTCCAAACTGTGTGTCGCAACACTTTAGTGGCAGGGGCGTGCGGGGGCGGTGGTGTACACGGCGGTGGCAGCAACGACGGCAGCGGCGCGCCATCAGCGCTTCCACGTTTTAGCGGAAAATGCTGCTGCCATGTGTGTCGCCAACGGCGGCAGTTTGGAAAGCACTGGGCTAAACATAAGGAATGCCTTATTTTTCATCTGAACTCAGAAGCTAGCACAGCCTGAGTTGACTTACCCGGTTATCCCCAAATCTATGTTGCAATACTTTTATTAGGCCAGCTCAAGATTACAAAGCTGAGTACATACTTTTAAATAACATTTCATTGGATAAGATGGCTAAAAGAAAAAACCCAGAAGGGAGAGGGAAAACTCAAATCATGAGTTCATCAGTGACATGCTCTTTTATATAATTTTTTTATTAAAGATTTTTAAAAAGGAAGATTAAAAACTAATACAGACTAATATAAGATAAGAAAAAGAAAAAGAGAAAGAAAGAAATCAAAGAGAAAGCTAAAAGTGCAAGAAGGGGGGGGAAGGAAAAGAAAAATAGAAAGGAAAAAAGATACAAAGAAGTAGCTTCCGATCTTTACAGCAGTTATAAGTACAATCATAAATTTAAAAGATAGCTCTCTTCTTTCTATATCTATCCTGTCTAATCATCAAAACCATAAATCATAAGTTCATTTTTTTCTGTCTTATGCAAAAAGTCCATAAGGTGTTTCCAGTCAGCAATAAACGTAGATATTGTCTTTTCTCTGATCAAAGAAGTCAATTTAGCCATCTCAGCATCAGTGACAGTCTCAATCGGAATGTGGAACTGGACTGCAAAGAGGGTTTTATCAGATGCAAACTGATAAAGTCAACATTTTTCTACCTTTGAAAAAGTCCCAGACGTCCTTTGGTAGATGAACAAAAACCCCACAAAGCCTAGTTCATATAATATTGTAGGACATAATGTGGTTGGGTTGGGTTTTGCTTTGCATCTCGTGCAAACCCAACAAATTTTGATTTATTTAGTACACCCAATGGATCAAACCATGGATGAACAGGATGTGAAAATCTAATTAAAGGGGGGAGGGGAGACAAATATTTTTGTAACGGATGACTTTGTAAAAGGGTACTGACCATTGAATATTGATTCTGCATGAATATAGTTCCTTTCTGAAGTTGAAAACAATCAGACTATGTACAGGTATTCCTTGACTTATAACCACAGTAGGGACCGGAAAATTCATTGTTAAGCAGTGCGATTGTTAAGTGAGGCATCACGTGGCTGCACCCGATTTTACGACCTTTTTTGCCACTGTCATTTAGCAAATCACTGAGGTCGTTAAGCGAGACATGACCGCAACTTGCGACCTGCTGGCTTCCCCATTGGGTTTGCTTGTGGGAAGTCGGCTGGGAAGGTCGCAAATGGCAATCATGTGACTGCAGGATGCTGCAACTGTCGTAAGTGCAAGCTGATTGCCAAGCGTCCGGATCGCAATCACATGATCACAGGGACACTGCAAAGGTCGTAAGTGCGAGAATCAGTCGTAAGTCACTTTTTTAGCACTGTCCTAACTTTGAATGGTCACTGAATGGTTGTAAGTCAAGGACTACCTGTACAAGCAAACAACTCTAATATTAGATCTGCTGCTGCTTATTCCCCCTCTAGTGGCAAAACCTGACTCTCACTGTTGAAATATTTGTTTTTTTCTGTGAAATACAGCTAGTGAGATCCATTTTGTAAGTTAACAAATTTAAATGTGGCAGAATTGCAGATGAACATTCAGATTAAATTTCTGTGTTTATGGCACATTAAACATCCTCTGTGCTGCCTTCTAAGCACTCTGATGAGATTTAATCCTTCTGAAATCAATTAGCACTACAGTCAGTATTATGGGGATAGGAGCTACACCAATCACAGTTTGTCTGGAAATTACTATGTCAGAGATCCCCTCTAGATGGCACTTTATAACTCTGGTAAAATAATTACTTTTGGGGTCTGAGTTACTGTATTAACAGTCTTGTTAAAAGGCAATATCTGCAAAGCTTTCTTTACACAGTAGAAGAAGCGAACTAAGAATTCAGTCCTGAGCACACATATTTCCAGGATGTCTTGGGGTTTTCAAACCAACAATAATAGACCTTTAATTAGAATGTATCTTGTAGATAGAGAAAGATATCACCACCACTGCCGCACTGAAAGAAAGCCAGCATGATTTATGGACCCACTCAGAGAAGCTTTTAGATGCAAGGAGTTTTCCATCACAGAACAGAAATCTTGCTGAAAGAAAGAACAAGAAGGTCCACACCTTGTCAAAAGCAATCAGGGCAGACAATGAAGGAAGAAAGGTAAGAATCTGAGGAGCATTTTGCTTAGGCTGACCATATTTCAGGATGGCAAAACGGGACGGGGTCTTATGTAATATTCCATATTCATGAAAAAGAAAGGGGTCCCCGCCTCCCGGTCCGCGCAATTGGCTCCCACCTGCAAACCCCGCCCCGGTCCACACAATTGGCTCCCACCTGCAAACCCCGCCCCCCGGTCCGCACGATTGGCTCCTGCTTGCAAACCTCGCCCCCCTGGTCCACGTGATTGGCTCCCGCCTGCAAACCCTGCCCCCGGTCCACGCAATTGGCTCCCGCCTGCAAACCCCGCCCCCTGGTCTGTGCTCTGGCTCGGATCCTCCTTCCGTGCCATTCCCGCCGGGTTTGAAAAACGGGACAAAATTGAGATTTTTATGAAAACGACGGGACAGTTGAAAAATGCTAAAAAAACGGGACTGTCCCGTTCAAAACGGGACATATGGTCAGCCTAATTTTGCTGGAATTCTCCACCACCACCATCATTTATTTATTTATTTATTTATTGTGCTATTTATACCCCGCCTATCCCCTCCCTAACGAAGGACTCTAGGCGGCTTACATACATATACATATACATTTTTACCATTATACAATGTCACCAACTATAGAGTGTAATTAACCCGCGCACCAGGAGAGGGGGTAAGGGAACCGGCTCTTCTAAGGTTCTGGACTACAATTCCCAGGATGCCTTGAGCCGGCTGCTGACATCCTGTTGATGTCACTTCCGGGTCTGTCCTCACTGTCACCATTCAATCTTTCCTCTGATCTTTCCTCCGGTGGAACCGGCTCCCAACAGGACGCCAGCAAATTCTCCCACTTAAGGAGAACACACCTACACATAATGTGTCTTCACATGATCATCTGAAAAGGGCTTGGATTATTAGAGTTGATAGAGGTGCTAAAGGGACATAACACGACTGTGGAAAAGCTGTATTAACATTTGCATCTTACTGCAGAAAATGTCAGGCAAATACTACACCTGAACTGACATTTTCAAGAAGAGAATCTGAAGAGCTGACACAGAGAGGAAAAACGTGGGCTATTTTTTTTAAAGGATGATAAATACTTTAAAAATTCAAATGTAAAGCTGCTGGCTTCCCAACAAAAAGATAAATGCCTGAGGACAGAGAAGTGGCCAGAGAATCATAGGGCTGGAAGGGAGCTCAGATGTCATCTAACCCAATCTTCCACTCGGTGAAGGATTGATGAGAGCAGTGTTTCCCAACCTTGGCAACTTTAAGCTATGTGGACTTCAACTCCCAGAATTCCCCAGCCAGCACTTCTGGGAGTTGAAGTGCACACATCTTAACTTTGCCAAGGTTGAGAAACACTGGGCTAGAGCATCTCTAACATCACTATCAATCTCTGTTTGAAGACCTCCAATGAAAGAGAACCAGCCACTTCATGTTGCAACCTGTTCCACTGGCTGACAGCTCATATAGTCAGGAAATTCCTCCCCTTTAGTTTGGTTTTGGCCCTGTCTCCTGGGGAAACAGAGAATGATGATCACTCCCTCTTCTATATGGCAACTTAAGAGTTGAAGATCGTTACCATAGCTCCCCTCAGTTACCCCATGCAGCCTAAACATGATTCAGTTCCTTTAACCATTGCTGATAGGGCTTGGTTTCCAGACCCCTCACAGTTTGTTAGTCCTCCTCTGGACTTGCTCCAATTTATCACTGTCCTTTTAAAATTGTGGTGTCCAAAACTGGACCCAGTATAACAAATGGGGCTTGAGCAAGGTAGGGTAGAGTAGAACAATTATTTTCCATGATCTGGATGTTATCCTGTTCATGCATTCCAAAATAGCCATTGCCTTTTTAGGAGCTGCATCACACTGCTGGCTCATGTTTAACTTGTGGTCAATAAGGCACCCAAATCCTTTTCACATGAACTGTGCCAAGTGAGGTCTCCCACATCCTATATCTGTGCCTTTCACTTTTTACTTCTCAGATGCAGAACTTCCCATTTCTCTCTGTTAAATTCCGTCCTATTCATTTCAGCCCGCTGAAACACAATGATAAAAAGGGAGGGCTTCTGAAAGGATTTAGAAAATTGCTAACTGTTAACCTATTCTAGGAAAACTGGAAAAGCATTAGCATTATTGGAGATAAAATAATCAAGTACTTAGAGCAGAGCTTTCCAAACTTTTCATGTTGGTGACACACTTTTTAGACATGCATCATTTCGTAACACACTCTTACAGCAGAGCATCATTTTGCGGCACACTCTTACAGCAGGGCACAAGGCAGGCACTAGGACCTGCACGAAATCACAGCAGGTTTGGAGGCAGCAGCAGCTGCGACACACCCAGACACTGCAGCCGACACACTAACGCACAGCTTTCCAAACTGTGTGTCGCGACACAAAAGTGTGTTGCCTGCAGGGCCCAGATGTGTCACGTCAAAACCCGGAAGCACTGATGGCGCACCATCAGCACTTCCGGGTTTTTCCGCGGCGACACACCAACGGCGGTGCGCGAAAATCTGAAAGTGCCGCAGCCACGGCGGCGCGCAAAAACCGAAAGCAGCAGCAGCGCTTCCGGGTTTTTGCGCACTGCCGCAATGGCGGCGCTTCCGGGTTTTCCCGCGGTGACACACCAACGGCGGCGTGCAAAAACCGAAAGCGGCAGCAGCGCTTCCGGGTTTTTGCACGCTGCCGCAACAGCAGCACTTCCGGGTTTTCCCGCGGCGACACACCAACGGCGGTTGGTGTGTCGCCGCGGGAAAACTTTGGAAAGCCCTGCACTAATGTGTCGCGACACACAGTTTGGAAAGCTCTTATTTATTTATCGTATGGCACATTCACATCGTGTTACAATAAAAAACAAAGAGCATAATAAATATGAAATATAAAATATAGACAAGAAAATTACAAACGTATGTCTAGGTTACAAATATAGTTTTTTGCTTCAGTTGTCACAGCCAAGAAATCAGCAAAGTCTCCACTGTAGGCTCGGTTTTGACGCTCTGTCACTATATGTTGGATAGTTTGTTTTTCGGCCCCACAATCACAATTTGATGATGTTGTTTTGCCCCATTTATAAAGGGCATCTGCACATCTACCATGACCCGTGCGAATTTGGTTCACAGGGGTTGGTCAAATCCAGTTGGTTTTTCCAAGATGCAGGGCAAGCTTCGACATTGTGGAGGGCAATTTCCTAGCCAATGTTGTTTCCACGTGTTGTGGATATTGAAATCATCTTCTAGAAGAGCTTTAGCAGTAGAAATGGCTGTTTGTCTCGATCTCAGCCTGTTTCTCTCCAAGCTGGCTACGTCATTTAGTATTGGTATCTGGGGATTACCAATAATCTTCCGATATTCTTGAAGAAGGGCGCTCTTTCGTCTTGCATCTGGAGGTGGTGTATGGCTCAAAACAGGCAGCCAGTATGTGGGAGTAGGTCGTATTGTCCCACTAACAATGCGCATTGACTCATGCAGTTGTGTATCGGTCTTTCTCATGTGGGGGCTATTAAGCCACACTGGGGCACAGTACTCTGCTGCTGAGTAAACCAGGCTGAGTGCGGACATTCTCAGCATATCCGCTGTTGATCCCCAGCTAGTGCCGCATAGTTTGTGTAGAATGTTGTTTCTACTTCTCAGTTTGGCAGCAGTCTTCATCAGGTGTTCTTTATAGGAAAGTGTCCTATCCAGTGTGACCCCAAGATATTTGGGATGCATGTTGTGATTGAGCCGGTTTCCCTTAAATCGAACGTTGAGCTCTCTACCTGCTGATCTATTACAAAGGTGGAAGCATGTTACTTCCATCTTAGTTGGATTGGGCTGTAACCTCCACTTACAAAAATATTTATCCAGTATGTCTAGACCAGAAGTGAGGACATCTTCAGTTGTCTGAAAGGATTTATGTTGAGTGGCTATAGACCAATCATCCACGTAGCCAAACTTCCTAGACTTTGTGTGTGGTATGTCAGCTATGTATAGATTGAAAAGAAGGAGTGCAAGAACCGAGCCTTGTGGTTGTCCGTTGTTTAATATTTTAGGGATGCTAATATCTTCTCCTATAGTCACAGAGAAAGTTCTTCCAGCAAGCATATTATCAATAAGTCGGGTAGTTTTTCAGCATGGAGTTACTTGTATTAATTTATAAAGTAGTCCATGTCTCCACACTGTATCATATGCTGCACTTAAATCTATGAAGGCAACTGATGTTTTTTGCTTCGCCTGATATCCTGCTTCTATATAGGTTGTTAGTGAAAGCACTTGGTCAGCGCAGCTTCATGCGGGGCGAAATCCAGCTTGTTCCACTGGAAAGCTCTGACTTAGAGGAACAGAAGCATGCAACTTTTTGGGGGATGAGGTTCACATTTGGCCTCTGAATAGCGTATCAGGGATTGCGCTTCAAAACATGGAGGCCAGGACAAAGAAGAGGGTAAGGCAAAGTCAAAAGCCAAACTTGATTTAATTTAATTTACATCTAATTAAAATTAAGTCAAACTATTGGGTAACATAATACCTCCCTTTTCCAGATTGTGTCTGCTTGTTACACAAGATAAATCTTGGGAGAAATTGATATGACTGTACAATACAGTTGGGTTAATGTTTGAATTGCTAAAGATACTTAAACAGTTTCTTAAAGCAATAATACAACTATAGATGTACTAAAAGAAAGGAGTACAATTTACCTTGGATTAATCCAGATTGGAATGATTTTGAATAACAAGAAATTGCACAAGTCCTGAAATCTGTCTGAGATCTTGGCTTTATTGTGGTGCTGCATAATCTTCACACTAATAGAGACCTCCAGATCGCCACAGTGACCTTTAAAGGTCATCTGCCATGAGGCAGAATTAATTACGTTATAGCCACTGATATATTGTGCTGATGTTTAAACTCCCAGCATAGGGGGGTATCATAACTTGCTTTGCTCATTCATCCCACTGTCTCATTAGTGTTACAATTAGATTTGTTTTATCTGCCGTTCCAAACTATTCTTTCTTGTCTTGCTCTTAGAGAAGAAATGAAATCTATCCTGTCTGCAGCTGTGACTCTTAACTAGGGAAAACAGCAGCTATCTTTCACTTAAATAAAAGGTCATGAAGAGTAACTGCTCAACAGAAGATTGTGTTCATATCACATGGCAGGAGTAATGTGGTTGTTTTATCCATACGTTGGCTTAGTAATTGTATTTTTCTAAGAATGTATGGTTGATTCCATCATAGTGTTAATTGAAGACACAATTGTGGACACTGATTGTGCAAGGAAATTTTTTTTGTACCTTCCTTCCTTCCTTCCTTCCTTCCTTCCTTCCTTTCCACATCCTTCTACCAATTGCTTTTTGTAAATTCCTCCACGAAGCTCCAATATTGTTGGATGCAATACCCTATTCATATACTTTGTTGGAACATTCAACTAGATCTTATTTCATCACTGAAAGGAGAACATCTTCCATCACAAGCTGGGGATCCATTTTTTAATATGTATGTATTATTTTGAATATATAGTTGAAAATCTGAGGCTAAATTAGAAAAATGTTTTATCCTAGAGCAGAGTTACAAGATTTGGGCTATATTTTCTATGTTATCTGTATCTCTTTGCTGCTATTTAATGGTCCTCCAGAGTTGTGCAGCTCAGATCTGGTATATGATAGGATCTGCAGTGGAATCTCTCTTTTTTTGATATGGATGTGTCAGTTTTTTTCCAAATGTGTATTGCTTCTTGTTGCATACTGTGGGATAATGCTGGCTTATAGGGTTAAGGCGCAGAGTAAACAGACAGAGTGCAGCTTTTATGGCTAAAATGTTTACTTGTAATAAAGGCAATAAATGTATATACAGTTATTATTGCAAAAAGGAAAAACAAACTTACAAGCAGAGTTTCGTGTATTGTTTCCATTGACAGACATGAAGGGGCTCATGCCATGGCCTACACACACAGCCACGCATAGCTACGCACTTCCCAGTCTTCAGAGGTAGAACACACACACGAACATGGCTAAAAGACCGGACAGAAGTCAAGAAGCATAGAACACCATTTTGCATGGATAGAAATAGGCTTTTTCCAGCTTTCTGATTGGAGGAAAACTTAGGTTAGGCCAAAAGCATAACCTGTCAATAGGTGACAGTGTCGCAGCAAGCATGCTGTCTCCTCCCTCCCTCTGCTCCCCCCCCCCCCAAGCAGGCTTCCCACGGAGGGAATCAGGAGGACTTGTTCCCATGCAAACATTTAGGAACTAGCCAAAACAATACACATGTGACAGTTGTTATCTGGCCACCTGCACTTCACGTCACCATGAGAAAGCTGTGCTTTGTATAGAAAACAATTTGCCAAAACAATTTTCATGTGGGAAATCTGACACATACATGCTAATGAACCCAAGCAGTAGAGAAACAGTATGCAGAATGGCAATGGAAAGCTAGCTAATTGTGCAGAGGGTGGAATGGAAAACTCCTAAGTAGAGTTGAATTGAATAAAACATCCTTGTTAGAAGTTAAGAAGTTTGTTCCCAAGCCAGGCTACAATAGAACGCAGGAAGACACATGTAGAGGATCAGGAAAAGTTTACTGTAGTAGAGCCCAGAACAGGAAGCAGGCAGAGATGGGCAGTGGCCACACCGACCATTCCTTGCCACCTTTCTTAGATTTATAATTCCAGAGTTTAAGCCAATCATCAACAATGGGGGTGTAAGGCATTGGCCTATCACATACTTCCTTCACCTGTTCATGCTCTCTTAGCATGGACACTTGTGTGTAGTCCCCTCCCCTCTTCTCTGTGATTAGCCACAATGCCCACAGACCCAGCGCTTGCAGTTAACTACAACGTCTCAGCTGTTAATCTTCCCCATATACAACTCTTGTGATGTGCTTGTTTACTCATAATGACAGAGCTAGCCCTCCCCTGCAAAATGGCATCAGTGTTGTTCATTACAACCTCCTAGCTTCTCCCCAATTCTTATGCTACTTTAGATACTATTGTAAACAAATAAAAAAATATATTCCAACATCCCAAAAGAAGCATGACTGCTCAGCTAGCTAGTCCCTGGGAAAAAGTATTCTACACTGCAAACCTTTGTTGCAGATCTTGCTTCAAATTAAAAAAAACACACCAAAATCATAGATTCTTGGGGAAAATGTAACTTATTCTGTAGCTGGCACTTTGGGGATTCCTTCTGAAACTATCATTGTTTCATACACTGACCACATTTAAAAAGGCAAATACAAACAAAGACATATTCAGAAGGAAATGCAAATGTGAGAGAATTTGTATAGTGGAACATGTAATGGAATTACTTAATTTATTTCAAAGTATAGGGTATTTGGAAAAAATGTTAATGTCAGTGGTTTGATTTTACAACCCTTTTGTTCTCCAGCTGCTGAGAACAAGTTCATCATTTGCAGAACTACAATGTGTTGGAATCCCAGTTCGCTTCTCATGCAAACCTGTTTCCCTATAATATGATCCAATGGCTGTCTACTTAAAAATAATTCTACCTGACTTCAGTGGAGCTTCCAAATTAATGTATGTATGTATGTATGTATGTATGTATGTATTTATTTATTTATTTATTTATTTGTCCAACTTCTATCACCGCCCATCTCCCCCCACAAAGGGGATTCTGGGCGGTTTACAACAAAGTTAGTAATTAAAAACATATAAAATACAATATAACAACTCTAAAAATAAATTAGATATAAATATATAAAATCCAAGAGGCTATGAGGTTATATTTAAAAGAACTCTACAGCGCAAGCCAACCCCAAGAGGAGCTTTTACCCTTCCCATTCCAAGCGAGGTGGCAGAGCCAGGTCTTCAATTGTTTTCGGAAGGTCAGGAGTGTGGGGGCTTGCCTCACCTCCAGTGGCAGAATGTTCCAAAGGGCGGGCACCACTGCAGAGAAGGCCCGCCTCCTGGACCCCACCAGATGGAATTCTCTTACAGACCGGGTCCGTAGCAAACCCTCTCTGCATGACCGGGTGGGGCGGGTCGATGTTCTAGGGATGAGACGGTCCCTCAGGTAACCTGGTCCCATGCCATGTAGGGCTTTAAAGGTGACAACCAACACCTTGAATTGGACCTGGAAGCAAACTGGTAACCAATGCAGCTGGCGCAGCAGAGGTGTCACATGTGCCGATCTTGGGGCACCCATAACTGCGCGCGCAGCCGCATTCTGGACCAGCTGAAGCTTCGGGATACTCTTCAAGGGTAGCCCCATGTAGAGTGCATTGCAATAGGCCAAGGGTCGGAAATGGCGGCTCGCGAGCCAGATGCGGCTCTTTGGCCCCTTGAGTGTGGCTCTTCTGCAGCTGAACTCACCCCCGCCCCTTCCACGTGATTGGCCCTTGCGATTCCACGCGATTGGCCCCCGCCCGCAAACCCCGCCCCCTGGCTCTCACACTGAGCGAGGCCCGGCGCGGCAGGGAGGCGCTGCTGGCCCAGGACGCGGCGCTGTTGGAGGCGGCGCAGGAGCGGCCGCAGGGGCTGCTGCGGCTGGAGATGGCGCTGCTCCGTGGCATCCAGGTGCTGGGCGAGGGCGCGGGCCCGGGACGCGAGCGGCAGGGCGGCGCAGGGCGAAGAGCCGCCTGCTCTCCCCTTGGCTGCCTCCGGTCCGAGCCTGGCTCGGCTGCCCCAGCTGCCGCAGGGCTCGGGTTAGCGGGGGGGAGAGGACGCCGAACGGCGGGGTGGGGGGATTGATGGGGTGGGAGGATGCACCCGGAGGGCCTCCCGCGGCTGCTTCTCCAAGGCGGGTTGCAGAGCACGCGCTGCGCCCACAGGAACTCCTGGTCCCTCCGCTCCCTCCAGCTCTGCCACCAGCCCGAGCAGCGCCGCCCGCCCCGTCCTGCCGCCCGGCAAACCTCCGCCGGCTCCGTCCCCCCGCCGCCACCGCCACCGCCCCGGCCAGGCCCCCTGCGCCGCCCTGCCGCTCGCGTCCCGGGCCTGCGCCCTCGCCCAGCACCTGGATGCCGCGGAGCAGCGCCATCTCCAGCCGCAGCAGCCCCTGAAGCCGCTCCTGCGCTGCCTCCGACAGCGCCGCGTCCCGGGCCAGCAGCACCTCCCTGCCGCGCCGGGCCTCGCAGAGACGGGCCTGAAGGGGTGCAGAGGCCGGAGAGGGTACCCCGCCGTCTCCCCTTCTCTCCCTGCCTCGCTCGCCCGCAGGGAAGGAGGCGCGGGTCCCGCCCTGTGAAGAGGGTGCAGCCTTCCGCTCTCCCGTGCCCCAGGTTTTGTTGCCCGCGGCAGCCGCTCTAGGAGCCGGCCAACCTCCGCCGCTGGTTCCCAGCGCTTCCCCTTGGATGGGGAGTTCCCTCCCGCCACCCCGCTCAGAGAGACGGGCCTGAAGGGGCGCAGAGGCCGGAGAGGGAGCCCCTCCATCTCCCCTTCTCTCCCTGCCTTGCCCGCCCGCAGGGAAGGAGGCGCGGGTCCCGCCCGGTGGAGAGGGCGCAGCCTTCCGCTCAGCCCAGGAACGCCGTGGCGCCCAGCAGAGCCCTCTGCACATGCTCCGCGACGCTCCCTCCTTCCCGCCGCCTCTCCTGAGCTGAGCTCCGCAACCGAGCCTGGGCGTGCGTGCGTGAGGGAAGCCGCCATCAAGGGCTTCCTCGCCGAGTTAGTCCGCAGGGAGGGAGGCGGGGGGGACAGGGCTGGGCGCTGGGGCGGGGGCAGGGCCGCGGACGGCAGGCCAAAGGGAGATGCCAGGGCAACTGTAGTGACCGGAGGCGGCCAAGGGGAGAGCAGGCGGCTCTTCGCCCTCAGCACACCGTGGGGCCAGACGAGCCTCCGGCTGCTGCTTCCTGCGCCCGTGGCCTCTTTGCTGCCGCCGCCGCCCGCCTCGCCTCTGCCACTCTCCGCTTCTCCGCAAAGCTCCTGGTTGATCTTAATGTTTCCTTTTCCTCCCCTTCAATATGTTCCAGCAAGCGAGGGGGAAGTGGAGAGCGGCTGCAGCAGAGGCCACGGGCACAGGAAGCAGCAGCCGGAGGCCGCCTCGCCTCTGCCGCTCTCCGCTTCCACCTCGCTTGCTGGAACGTATTGAAGGGGAGGAAAAGGAAACATCAAGATCAACCAGGAGCTTTGCGGAGAGCGGCAGAGGCGAGACTCCACGGCCCCCCCAGCTGCCAGAGGAGGAGAGGCGGTGGAAGAGCTGCAGCCGGGGGGCCGCGGAGTCTCCGGGGGCAGCCGCCCCGTGCTGCACGAGCAGGTCGAACATGTCCCCGCCGTCGCCTGGGACTTTCGCGATGGCGAGGGGAGGGCGCCGAAGCTGCGGGCCGGGCTGGGCTGGGGCCGGATCCTGTGCTCCTGATGACCCCCCCCAGGCAGGTTTCCCTTTGTCGTGGGGCAAATGAACCAGGCTTGCGGTCGATGGAGCAACAGCAGAAGTTGTTATTGCTCCTCCGCTTACCAGCGCCTGAATTTTGCTCCATCGGCCGCAAGCCTGGTTCATTCTGAGAGAAACAGAGAGATTTCTGCCTGCCGTTCTTTCTTCCCAGCTGAGCGAGGCCCCGCGCCGGTATTTTTGGAGCGCTTCCGCGCGCAGCTGAGCGAGGCCCCGCATCAGGCTTTTTGGAGCGCTTCCACACGCAGCTGAGCGCTGGGCTGTGGAAATGCGCTCCAAAAACACTGGCGCGGGGCCTCGCTCATCTGCGCTGGGCTGTTGCCCCGCTCCAGTTCTCGGCCCTGACCACCCGCCTGGGGCTGCTGGGAGATGTGGTTCAGCCGCTTCTGGAGAAGACCTCCCCCCGCGCGCCTGCAGCAACGCGTGCAAAAGGGGAGCGGGCGTGTGTGCGCGTGCAAAAGGGCTGAGAAGGAGGCCCCTCGCCTCTGCCGCTCTCCGCAAAGCTCCTGGTTGATCTTGATGTTTCCTTTTCCTCCCCTTCAATACGTTCCAGCAAGCGAGGTGGAAGCGGAGAGCGGCAGAGGCGAGGCGGCCTCCGGCTGCTGCTTCCTGCGCCCGTGGCCTCTTTGCTGCCGCCCTGAGGGGACCCACCCGGCGGCGGCGGCGGCGGCGGCGGCTCCCCTGAAGCTGGGGAGGGGCCGCGTTTCCTCTTCCTCTCCGGTGGTGAGCGTGCAGCCGGGCCTCCTTCTCAGCCCTTTTGCACGCGCACACACGCCCGCTCCCCTTTTGCACGCGTTGCTGCAGGCGCGCGGGGGGAGGTCTTCTCCAGAAGCGGCTGAACCACATCTCCCAGCAGCCCCAGGCGGGTGGTCAGGGCCGAGAACTGGAGCGGGGCAACAGCCCAGCGCAGATGAGCGAGGCCCTGCGCCAGTGTTTTTGGAGCGCATTTCCACAGCCCAGCGCTCAGCTGCGTGTGGAAGCGCTCCAAAAAGCCTGATGCGGGGCCTCGCTCAGCTGCGCGCGGAAGCGCTCCAAAAATACCGGCGCGGGGCCTCGCTCAGCTGGGAAGAAAGAACGGCAGGCAGAAATCTCTCTGTTTCTCTCAGAATGAACCAGGCTTGCGGCCGATGGAGCAAAATTCAGGCGCTGGTAAGCGGAGGAGCAATAACAACTTCTGCTGTTGCTCCATCGACCGCAAGCCTGGTTCATTTGCCCCACGACAAAGGGAAACCTGCCTGGGGGGGGTCATCAGGAGCACAGGATCCGGCCCCAGCCCAGCCCGGCCCGCAGCTTCGGCGCCCTCCCCTCGCCATCGCGAAAGTCCCAGGCGACGGCGGGGACATGTTCGACCTGCTCGTGCAGCACGGGGCGGCCGCCCCCGGAGACTCCGCGGCCCCCCGGCTGCAGCTCTTCCACTGCCTCTCCTCCTCTCTGGCAGCCGGGGGGGCGTGGAGTCTCCGGGGGCGGCCGCCCCGTGCTGCACGAGCAAGTCGAACATGTCCCCGCCGTCGCCTGGGACTTTCGCGATGGCGAGGGGAGGGTGCCGAAGCTGCGGGCCGGGCTGGCCTGGGGCCAGATCCTGTGCTCCTGATGACCCCTCCGGGCAGGTTTCCCTTTGCCCCACGATATTCTGGGTAGCGGAGGGTGGCAGCTGTTTCCCCGCCACTCCCGGTGGGGCAGCCGGGCCGGGTTTGCGGAGCTGCTGGCTGCGAGGAGCTGCTGGCTGCACCCCCTCCCTCTGTGAGCCCCCGCCCCCTTCCACGCGATTGGCTCCCGCCCGCAAACCCCGCCCCCTTCCACGCGATTGGCTCCCGCCCGCAAAACCCGCCCCCTTCCACGCGATTGGCTCCCGCCCGCAAAACCCGCCCCCTTCCACGCGATTGGCTCCCGCCCACAAACCCCGCCCCCTGGCTCTCGAGCACTTCAAAATGTGCACGAGCATGTCAAAATGGCTCCCGGCAAAAAAAGTTTGCCGACCCCTGCAATAGGCTATATGGGAGATGACAAGGGCATGAGTGACTGTACGGAGGACATCCCGGTCCAGGAAAGGGCGTAGCTGGCGTACAACACGAAGTTGTGCAAACGCCCAACGTTTAGGCTTGCTTCCTTAATCTTTTCAGAAACAGGTAAACTCTGGCTAGTTGCAATCAAAGATCCCTTCATTGTTATGGTTGACTTAAGGAATACCATCATATATCCACATTCCAATTTTGCCTTCACAACTATGTGACGTATATTAGGTTGAGAAATAGCAAGTGCCCCAAATTTGCTCAGAGGTTTTTTATGCTGAGTGGGAATTGGACCCCTGGTCTTTCGGGTCCTTGTCCTACATCTCAACACTGATATATCACTCAAAGATGTGTCACCTGAAAAAAGTTGGGCAACCTTGATAGATTGTTTAAGGCTACCGTGTGTTTCTAAAAGGAAAAGATATCTCTTATTTAAAGCACATTCCTTTATATTGTATTAATTATTATTATCATTACTACTACTACTACTACACACAGTCTGACAGATAGTTCTGACTGAATTTGGTACTTTTGACTATCCAATCCTTCCCAAGAATCTAGGATAGTTAAAGATATTGTCATAATATATGTGCTGTTCTAAGTAGTGCAACTTTTTGTAATTGATAAGTTGAGATTCTGTCCATTCCTATTCCATACCAAAAGAGTTTTCCCAGATTTTTTTGCGATGGAACCAAGCACACTATCTAATATTGGCATCATTATTACTTTCTTTTTCCGTCTTCACTCAATCTCTATTTGAAGGTTTTTACTTGTCCCTCTTTTTTCTAGTACTTTCTCATTGACCCTTGTACCTCCAGCTACCGCAGTGTCAATTATCCATCCTTATTGCTTGGAAACTATAGTCATGTCCAGCTTATTGTCGGCTAAATGTTTATCAGTTTGTATCTGTAAATCCTGCAGGATCTTAACCTCTTTGTTCTCAACCACTTTTTCAATATTGTGATTCCAGCAATTCTTTGTGGCTGGTAAGTTCTAATCCTTACTAAGATTCCAGAGAGTCCAGCTGGCCACTTTATTGTGCCATTCCAAATACTCTGTCTGCACAATCTTCCTGCATCCACGTAACAGGTGTTCAATGGTCTAAGTCAGGGGTATCCAACCTGCGGCACTGAACAGCTAATAATGCAGCCCCAAAACATTATTTTGCAATTTTTTTCACGACTCATACCTTGCGATCGGCCCGGCAGGTGGCAGCAGCCAAGAGAAGGTGCGGGGTAGGGCATGCACGGCAGAGGGCAGATTTGGGCATCGAAGAAAGAGGAGGCCCAGGAAGGGCGGTGGGTGCACTGCAAGCCACAAGGTGGAGAAACAAGTCACTGATTGGCCAGCCCCGGATTGCCGCTGGGGCGAGCGTGCCATCAGGCGTTTGCAGCAATGGGCAAGAATCATGAGGTGGGCTACTTTCTTTTCCTGGCGGGGCTGGCGAGGCTTAGCCTATAAATCTCTGCACCGGGAAGCCAGGGTGGGGGGCTGCCTGCCCAGCCCTCTCCTCCCAAAGGAGGGGTTTGGGAGACGTGGCGCTGGAGGTCTCCGGGGAGGGCGGAAGAAGGAATTTAGGGCCGATCCCTTTCAGCTAGAAAGGGATCGGCCCTCCTTTCCAGGGCTGCCCGCACTGCAGCCATCCAGGGAGGCGAGGCCGGGGAGGGGTCCCCATGTGGGGAAGCCAGGGTGGGGGGCTGCCTGCCCAGCCCTCTCCTCCCAAAGGAGTGGTTTGGGAGATGCGGTGCTGGAGGTCTCCTTCGGGGAGAAAGTGTGCAAGTGTGCATATCAAAAGTAGAAAAATGGGGAACTAAGCCACATTGCGCTTGACAAATTTAGCTCCTCTATGTCCCTGACATCTCGTTTGGTGCTAGAAAACAGCTTTTGCTGGATCTTTAGCAGTCCAAATCAAGAAGTTTCAAGGGGACCCAATGATGTCAATACTATGGGTCTGATGTTGAAGAAGGACAATTACACAATAAACATTTATCTGAGAGCAGCTGAAGTTTTTTGAGATCTACCACGGCAGCAGTGAAATATAAATTTACTCCAACACTTTTTTGCTCAGATGATGGTGTTTCAGCTACAACTCGTTTGGATTACTGCAATGTGCTCTACATGGGGCTGCCCTTAAGGACCACCCACAAGTTACAACTGGTCCAGAATGCAGTCGTGCATGTAGTGTTGGGTGCCCCTAAGTTCACCCATTTTACACTCTTTTTTTATTATTAAACCTTGCTTTGTTTATTTGCCTACCTAACAATTTACGATGGGCTTGTTGTGTTATTTCTTAAAAAATATATTTATATATTATTTATATTTATTCCTAAATAAATTTATTCCATCATGGCTTCAACGTCGTTTCAACAGAAGACAGAACCCAAAAAAGAAAAGAAAGAAAAATCGTGGATGAAGGAAGAGTATTCAACGAAAAATGGACAGATGAGTACTTTTTTGTTGAGACAAATACTAAGGCACTATGCTTAATTTGTAGGGAAAATGTGTCAGTTTTCAAAGACAACAATTTGAAATGGCATTATACGGAAAAACATGCTGCCAAATTCGATGCGTATCAAGGAATTTGTCATAAAGATAAATTAGCAGAACTGAAAAAAAGTCTGTCGTCTCAACAATGTTTTTTTTAAAAAGTCACAACTCAAAAGGACTCTATTATAAAAGCTAGTTATTTGGTAGCAAATCTAATTGCAAAAAATTCAAAACCATTTACCGATGGTGAGTTTATTAAGCAATGTATGGAAACCATGAAGAAATAGGAAAATCTATCGAAAGAGGTTTGAAGAGTAAAGCTGCTAATTTCAAATTTTATGCTTTGGCGATGGATGAAAGTACTGATGCTACAGATACAGCTCAACTTGCCATTTTTATTAGAGGCATTGATAACGAATATAATGTCACTGAAGAAATGGCTTCTTTGGTGCCATTAAAAGACAACTAAATCTCTTGATTTGTACGAAGCAGTAAAAATGACATCAAAGCGATTTTCTTTAACCATTGTCAACATATCTGGTATATCTACTGATGGCACCCCGGCGATGGTTGGTAAAAGTGAGGGACTTACAAAATTGATAGAAGACGATGCAAGTGCCACCAGCAACTCACGTTTGATGAAGTATCACTGCATTCTACATCAAGAAAATTTATGTGTGAAAGCTTTCAAAATGGGTAATGTCATGCAAATTGTCATCAAAGCAGTGAATTTCATAAGGGCCAAGGGATTGAATCATCGCCAATTCCAGGAGTTCCTTAAAAGGATGGATGCTGATTATGGGGACATATTTTGCCAGAACTTGAAGATGAAAAATGGCTCACAGATTTAGCATTTTTGGTGGATGTGACCGCTCATCTAAATGAGTTAAACATGCGTCTTCAAGGTGAAAACCAACTTATCACTGCAATGCTTCAAACCATAACAGCGTTTGAAATGAAACTTAAAGTATGGCAAGCTCAAGTTATGGAAAATAATTTTATACATTTTAATACATTGGCTAAACTCAGTCCTGTGAACAGCGAGAA
This sequence comes from Charina bottae, assembly GCA_023362775.1. Classification (NCBI taxonomy): domain Eukaryota; kingdom Metazoa; phylum Chordata; class Lepidosauria; order Squamata; family Charinaidae; genus Charina; species Charina bottae. The sequence continues at coordinate 106,351,902 of JALMGJ010000004.1, forward strand.
ATATGTACCCTTGCTTTTTGGTTTGATACAGGAATTTGAGAACAGGTTTCAAGATTTCCGGAAAAATCATCCATTTTTTGGTATATTTTCGACTCCATTTTCAGTCGACATAACTACATTACCTCCAAGTTTTCAAATGGAATGCACAGAGTTGCAATCAGACATTCAACTCAAAGGAAAATTTGATCATGTCTCTCTACTGGACTTTTATAAGACCTATCTTCCCAGAGAAATATATCCCTCGCTTCACAATCATGCCTTATTCATGACACCGCTTTTTGGCAGCACGTACATTTGTGAGCAACTATTTTCAAGGATGAAGCACACGAAGAGTAAAATTAGAATTAAATTTTCTGACGAGCACCTTGAGAACTCACTGAGAATTGCAACCACTTTCATCGAACCAGACATTGATGCATTAATTTCACAAAAACAAACTCAAATATCCCACTAGCTTTATGTTGCCCTCTTTGTTAAAATTTTATAATAAAAAATATAAACAATAAATGAAGTTTTATTACTTATACACATTAACTATATTATATATTTTATGTGTGGCCCAAGACAATTCCTCTTCACTCAATGTGGCCCAGGGAAGCCAAAAGGTTGGACACCCCTGGTCTAAGTTGTTAAGTGAGCCTGGTTCATATGATTTCTATCTTGGGAATTTTTGAGTTAGAACTCAACACCTTTGAACTGTGTTTATGGTTGTTATGGTTATTTTATTTATTTCTGTTGCTGTTGGTGATTTAAATTGTTGTTAGTCACCCAGAGTCATGTGCTGAGATGGGTAGCCATATAAGTCTAATAAATAAATAACCAATTTGTCCCAGGTTTTCTTTTGAACATGTTTATGTTTGTTTTTCCTTTATATGCCTATGCCTATTGTATGTGTGTGTACAATATTACATTATTACATTACGTTTTAAGAAATATGTAGGATCAAGCACTAAAGGACTAATTTCATCTTTGTGAACAACTTTATTGTAAATGCCAGCATGATACAAAACAATCCAGGTAAAGACATAATTTCTATGTTATTATTACATTAAACTCATGGGCTGAGGATAATAACTACCAAGTGATTGAATCTATACCCTGAAGAACAATATGAATTTGATTGACAATCATAGATATATAAAATTAATGGACACTTTGATGTAAAATCAGACACTTGTTTCTTTGTATCTTATATTAAAAGCAAAGTAAATATAAATAAAACAAAACAACACAAAACCTCCTTGCATGTAAAACTACAGTGACTAAACCCATGGTGGGTTCTATAATTTGCAGGAAATTATTCTTCTCCAACTACAAATCTGCCAGTTGTGCTCAATAAATCACTTTCTTGTAGTATAAAAAAGCTGTGTTAAATCAAAACTACAACACTCTAGGAGCATTAGATTTATGGCAATCTAAAAGGAGCTTTGTGCATCCATTTCAAAGTTTTTCTCCTGGATATTGATTGGCTAAGTACAAAAATCTCCTCTGTCCTCTCTCACCCTCAATTCTACAAAGATTTAAGGAATGAGCAACAGTGGAGAGATAGTATTGGTTACAGTTTTTATATACATTTGAAAGTCACTTCCAAAAACGACACCCAGGTAATAGTTGAGGACTCCAGCAACAGACATCAGGAACAGAAAAAGGATGAGACGTTTTCCAAAGATGTAACCAGGAGTGCTTAAAGGAGAATGGAAGAGTGTAATCAGTTCACTAGGAAAGACCAAAATCTCTCAATCTGTTATCAAAGCCAAGATCCATTTGAATACAGCCATGCTGGCTAGGGAATTCTGGGAGTTGAAGTTCACACATCTTAAAGTTCCCAAGGTTGAGAAATACTGGCTTAGATATTTTCGGAGTCAAATTCTGCACGAACCCATGTCTGCAGCAGAGTTGTGAAATTAGCAGATAAATTTGAAGCAAGTACATAATGTATGCATCTTAAAATACAGTACATAGGTTTAAACCTAATTTGCCTCTTTATATACAGTTGTAATCAAAATTATTCAACCTCCATTGTAAATAAGGTTTATTGTCAAAATTTACAGACTTTCAGCTGTTTGCAATGAACAAATCAAACAAAAGCAATTGAAATAGCTCAAAACAACAAATGCTTCAAGTGGTTTCCCCAAATTCAACTGGAAATGCAACTTATAATGACTTCTGCAGTCTCAAAATTATTCGACCCCTTCATGGCAAGCATCTTCAGTACTTAGTAGAACACCCTTTTGCTGTTATGACCTGCTGCAAGCGAGATGCATAGCCAGACACCAGCTTCTGGCAGCGTTCCTGAGGAATCCTAGCCCATTCCTCATGAGCAATGGCCTCCAGTTCAGTAATATTCTTGGGTTTGCGTGCTGCAACCGCCTTCTTCATATCCTACCAGAGATTTTCTATGGGGTTCAAGTCAGGTGACTGTGATGGCCACTGTAGAATCTTCCAGGACTTCTTCTGCATCCAAGCCTTAGTGGAATTTGAGGTATGCTTGGGATCATTGTCCTGTTAGAAGGTCCAATGACGCCCAAGCTTCAGCTTCCTTACAGACGGCATGACGTTTTCTCCTAGGATTTCCTGATACTTCAATGAATCCATCTTGCCTTCCACACTCTGCAGGTTTCCAGTGCCAGAGGATGCAAAGCAGCCCCAGAGCATCACCGACCCACCACCATGCTTAACTGTAGGCAGAGTGTTCTTTTCAGCGTATGCTTCATTCTTCTTCCTCCAGACTTCCTCCAGACCATGCTGATCCATTGGGCCGAAAAGTTACAGTTTTGTTTCATCGCTCCACAGAACAGAATCCCAAAACTTCTGTGGCTTATTTATACGATTGTGAGCATATTGGAGCCGACTTTTCTTGTGCTTTTGGGTCAGTAGTGGTGTACGTCTTGGAGTTGTGGCATGGACACCTTCTGTGTTTAGTATGCGCCTTACTGTGCTCACTGAAACCTCAGTGCCTGTTGCCACCAAGTCTTGCTGCAGGTCTTTTGCAGTCACTCGAGGGTTTCTCTCAACCTGCCTTCTCAGAAATCTGGTTGCAGCCATTGACAGCTTCCTTTTTCTGCCCTGTCCAGGTAGTGTAACCACTGTTCCTTTAACTCTGAACTTGTGAACTATGCTTCCAACGGTGTCTCTAGGAACATTCAGTGCCTTTGCTATCTTTTTGTATCCTGTTCCTTGTTTGTGAAGGGTGATGATCTCTTCTCTTACCTTTTTGGACCATTCTTTTGACATAGCCATATTTCTAACATGCAGTCAAACATGACATTCAACAAACCCCTAGCCAGTTCAGGTATTTCATGTGTTCCAGCTCAAGCACACCTGGTGCAACTAATGAAGCCCTTGATTAGGTATGCTTGTGACAACACCTGTGTGCTGTTGTGACAGATTCTATTCAGGGGGTTGAATAATTTTGAGACTGGAGAAGTCATTATCAGTTGCATTTCCAGTTGAATTTGGGGACACCACTTGAAGCATTCATTGTGTTGAGCTATTTCAATTGCTTTTGTTTGATTTGTTCATTGCAAACTTCATTGCAAAAAAATTGTTCATTGAAAGTCTGTACATTTTGACAATAAACCTGATTTGCAATGGGGGTTGAATAATTTCAATTACAACTGTATGTCCACTTAAGATGGCATATTGATGATTTTTGGCAGCATGATTTTTCATTTATTTTTTGAAATCATCACTGGAATAAATATGTGAAAACAGTTTTGTTAAAATGCCTGTTTTAGTAATCCAAATAACAGCACCCACCCCCACCCAATAGGAAGCTGAAAATTCCAACACCACCCCTTCTGCTGATGTCACTGCCTCTTGTACTCGTTAAAGATTTAAAAAAAAAATCTTTTAAAAAGATTGCTTGCCTCTGCTTTAGCTGACTATTCCACAACCCCAGTGCTTGCTGTTAGGAGCTGATGCAGCCTGTACGTAACATTGTAGTGGCTATGAAACTTGTGGTGCTTGGCACTGGGAAAGGCAAACAGGATGAAAGAGAGGTTCTAGTCCGAAGGAGGGTTGATGAACTTTTTTGTGGTCTTCTTTTTTGTGATTTAAATCTACCATCCTTGTAATCCAACAATATGTTCTTAACATGCACTCTGCAAAAGTGCACACTGAGGATGTCTAAATACTTAAGATACAACTGATCTGTGTTAAGTGACTTTGAGTTTAGACATGGTTTCAGAATATAAACATCCCTTCTGTTCCACCATTCTGCCTTTGCAAAAAACCCAATAACCATCACGTGCATGGTGGTCACTAGAAATAAGTTACTGATCTCAGCATAGTTCCAATTTATTTTCAGCGTACTGATGTCAGAAAGGATCTGGAATTGTCCAAATAGCGGGGAACTATGTTTGAGGGTTTGTGAAGGAGAAGGCTGGTCATCTGGACATGCTACAAGTTTTTAGTTATTGTAACTCATGCATATATGAATGTTGTTTGCATATGAATTTAAAAGTACAAAGAACTGCAGAGAACAAAACAAGGTAGATCTAATTCCTTCCTTCTGTTCATTTCCTCCTCTGCCCGGCAACCCCCCCAGTCCCATTTAGAATTGCAGATTTGTTCACCTTTTATTTGTCAGACAGAATTAACTTGAGAGGGCAAATCTGAAACAATCCTTCCTGGCTTAGCTTTTTCCAGATGTTTTGCACCACAACCCTTGTAATTCCAGCTGATTATGGGAGTTGTAGGGTAAGACATCTGGAGAGAAGCAAGTTAGAGTTACAGAATATGGGATTAGTAATAGTAGCGCTGGCAGGAGGGAGAAATGAACTCATAAATGCTCATCTGACAACTCTGGAAAAGAATTAATTGTGGAGTTACCTCTGGGTCCTTTCCCCCATATAGCCAACAAAGTACTTTTGTCTCACAAACAAGTACATCAGCCCAGCAAAGGCAGCAGCAGCTGAAACAAAGAAAGAAGGAACCAATTTTTAGACAGGGACTAGCTTCACACATCATTTTAAGCCACATTTGCTCTAGTTTACATAGGCATCTGTTAGAAGCCACAATGATGTCATAATGCACATGATGTCACATGCCCCTCTGCGGTTGCCCCTGATGGCTTATTGCCTAGGCCACAGCTGATTGGTTTCATGTACTGTGCTAAGCCATGAACCATGATTGACACAAGATTGCTAGGTTTACTGAAAACATTAAATCAAAATTAAGTAAAGTATGCTATGGCTTGGTGCAATGTAGACACCCAGGGAATTTGCATGACACATTCAGCCATAGAGGGGGTCAACCAGAATATACACCCTGCCCGCTTTTTGGTTCTGCACCATTCTTTAACCATGGTAAGCAGCTTGCATATATATGTATGTATATATGTATATGTGTGTGTGCGTGTGCGTGCACGCACACACACGCACATGCACACGCATCATATGAGCCTGGAATAGCCATCATTTTAGTTAGAATCAACTGTCACTTGAATCAGGCTTTCCAGGTTTTATCTGCCAAATATTTCCTTGCCATAGAATAATTAAAGGCATAAAAGATCTGCCAAGAAAAAGGTGGTCAGCCTACACTCATGTCAATATCATGCTATAAAATGCCTGCCTGCCTGGGAGACTTCCAGGCTGAAGAGCAGGATCTGAATAATGGACTACCCACCTTGGCTACACAGCAGGCCAGCACACCAAAGGACAGCGAGAAAGGTAGGATAGGCATCTCTGCAATTTTGGCTAGAGAAGAATTAGGAAGAGGAAGAGTGAGGGCACATGAGATTAAGAGAACGTATCCATAGCCACGACATTTTAAAAAGTAGTTAACAAGTAGTGTATGAACTAAAATCAATCCTGTCTTACCTCTTACTCTGTGTATCTCAACCTCAGCGACTTTTAGATGTGTGGACTTCAACTCCCAGAATTCCCATGGCTGGCTGGGAAATTCTGGGAGTTTAAGTCCACACATCTTAAAGTTGCCAAGGTTGAGAAACACTGCCTAACTGTTAAGAATCTTATGTAAAATTGTTCAGCATAAATATTATTACACAAAGGTTAATTTAAGGTAGGTCTGCTCTGCTTTATTTACCATACTGTGTGACCATTGCTAAGGATGAGTAAGAAATTTGTTTAGTTTGCATTTATCTAATTTCTTGTATTTACAGTTTACAGTTCTCTGTATTTTGTAGTGGAACAGCCAGCAATTAAATGCATTTTAAAAACTGGAAGGCCATGTTTACTATTTGTTCAATAGCCCCTGTTTTGGTTTGTTGATTTTGCTGTCTATTAAATTATTTTAGTCTGGGCTGCCTGCTTGATTTAATGTTTTCAGCTGTTTTTATGTTTTCTCTAGTTTCGTATGCTGCCCAGAGTCCACTGGAGTTGGGCAGCCAATACATTTAAATAAATAAATAAATAAATAAATAAATAAATATAAATAAATAAATAAATAAATAAATAAATGTGATTGTTTGGTTAAGGTAAGCACACTAATAAACAAAGTAAGTTTATACAATGTTAATATATATACCTAATCAGAGTCCTATGCCAGGCTACACTTCGTGAAGAGCCTTTTAAAAGTTACTAATAAATGTACTCATTGCAAAAAATAACCACCCTGTTAAGTAGTACCTTTCAGAAATCTGTCACCTCATTCTATTATGTAGAATATGTACTATATCAGAGGTATATTGAGTCTAGAGAGCCAGTTTGGTGTAGACGTTAAGGCACCAGGTGGGAAACTCTGAATTTCCTTAGGCACAAAGCCAGTTGGGTGACCTTGGGCCAGTCACTCTCTCTCAGCCCTAGGAAGGAGGCAATAGCAAGCTACTTCCAAAAATCTTGCTGAGAAAACGGGGGGGGGGGGGGACTCGTCCAAGCAGTTGCCAGGAGTCAACACTGAGTTGAAGGCACCAAAACAAAACAAAAAGATTGACTGTAAAGCCTAGGCCAGAGTTTTCTGGAAAAGGATGTGGCTGTCTGGAATCTGAACTGGAGTACTCCGCATTACAAGATTTTGGTCCAAGCTTTACAGGGTGTCTATATCACGATGCACATGGAGCCCAAGTGGAGCATTGATGGCACCGTCGTAGCCACCATCTTGAGTTTTTTTAACCATACCCTGTGGACACCCCTGATTTTGCTTGGTATGATATACTTGATTGGAGCATTTCCTGGGTACGCACAGAGTAGTTGAATTAGAGACCACTGTGTGCTGGGGCTACCAGATCTGGGCTGCAAAAATCTGCATGACCACTAGAGGACAGCAAAGAGAAACATAAAACAGGAACCCTTTACTGCCCACTAGAGGTTGTCTGGAGTTTTGCAGCCCAAGTATGTGGGCGGAATGCCCTATTATCTCCATCGAGTCAACCAAGAAATAGCTTCATAATTGAAGGCCAGCCTTCTGGGGCTAGTGAGGTAGATAGGAATTGTGTTTAAAATCAGAATTCTGTGTAGCTTTGCTCCAATTAATTCCCAGGTATGTTTAGCAGCCTTAGCAGATCTGAGTTCCAGAATGCCTCTTTAGATTTTGCCATTCTTGTGCCCACAACTGCAACACTTACAATAAATAATAAGCATGGAACACATTCTCTCTCTTTTCCCATGAATATGCAAAGGAATACTCACTTGGCAGTAAAGACACGGTCAAAGGCAGACGGACCACCCCTCTGAATTGCTTTGCCTGCATTGCTTTTGCTTTCATGTTCGACTTTGCTTGCAAAAAAGGCTGTGAATTTTTAAAAAAATGCACAATGGATTTTCATTTTGGGTTTTACTTTTTGTTGCTGTAGAACACCAAAGTTACTAAGGTACATTAATATAATTATAATATCAAAAACAGCAATGTGGAACATTCATATTAAGCAAACAGTTAAAATTATTAGTTTTTCTATTAAAATGAAAATATTTCTATGACAATATAATAGCTAGCTACCTAGGAAAATGTCAGTATTAAACAGAAATGTTTCATTCCAACAGATATTTTGGAAAATTCAGAACAGTAGTAGTTAGATATAACAAATCAACTCAAACCTATTAAAAGCATTTCCTCCCATCCCTCAAAGTCCTGCTGTGCCGCCTCATCGTGGTGGTGGTGGGGTGCTCATTGGAAGGATCCCATATTTATTTATTAGGTTTATAGGCTGCCTTTCATTCAAGAACATAAGGTGATGAACAGAATGTCCCCTCCCATATTTTTCCCACAACAGCCCTGTGAGGTAGGCTTAGTTGAGAGACAGCAACTGGCCCAAAGTCATCCAGTAATCTTCTATGGCAGAGGGTAAATTGGAACCTGGGTCTCCTCACTCCAAGTCTGGGTTCAGAGAGCACACTAAGCCAGAGAGAGACAAACTTTTAAGGCATTTAATATTTTTTAGAGGGGCTGAGGACCTTGCTGGTAGATGATGTTGTAAAATGGATGGAGGCCATATTGTGCTTGAATTTTGCATTTTCCCTGTGTTTTGAGGGCTTCTTTTGTTTTCTAGAATGTACGGTAAAGTGTTATACATCTTGAGGGCTTATCCTACAATTTCCACACATTCCCTGCCTCAAAATGGCAGGAAGCTGTGCTGTTAATTTTCAACAGGCATTCTCAGAAAGGGCTCCAGAAGTCACAAAATGGGATTTCAAGGGCTGTAGGGTGTTCACCCTTGTACTACGCCATAATGTGGTTTATGCAATGTTACCTTATCATTATGCATTGGGTGAAGCAGATTAGTAAGCCAAATCCTGCTCTTTGGCTCTGTACTTCTCTATTCTCAATACAGGTAGTCCTCGTTTAGTGACTGCCTTGTTTAGCGACCATTCACCATTACAACGGTGATGAAAAAGTAATTTTATGACCAATCCTCGCATTTATGACCTTCACAGGTCTGTAAAGCAAAGGAAAACTGAAGTAAGTTCATAAGCACAGTCATGGTTTCACTTAGTGACCACTTTGCTTAACAACCAAGTTGCCGGTTCCAATTGTAGTTGCTAAATGAGAACTACCTGTACGTTAATACAGATAGTACAATGTGATTTTTATTATAGGCTGAGAAAGAACCAAAATGTGGAACTCAGCTGCATCATCTTCCCTCGGTGTTTTATTCTTATTGCCTTAAGAGTTCAGCTAAAATCTGTTATAGAAGTTAAAAGCATTGACTAAAAAGAATCCTTGCATTTCTTGGGAACTTATCAAAAGATGCCCACTATTACTGTACTGCATTCACTTGCAGAGTACAACCACGATTAAAACATATTGGGAAGTTTCTAGGTCAACATTTCCTAGGGATAGGAAGTTTGAAAACCACTACTGTCAAGCTGCTAGCTCACAGTTAGATATCCATCTACATGCAAAGGCCGATACTGAACAGAAGAAGGAAGAAAGATACTAGTTTGCTGTTCTGAGAAAAAGCAATAATTGCTAAGAGATTTTCATCACTTCCCCTTAACTGCTGCATGACAGGGCCCCAGTAGCCACTTTCTTCAACATGTCCTCATCAAGTTGTCTTTGTCTCATCCTCAGCACAAAGAGCTGAGGCATCTTAAAATCATCCTTGGCTGTGCTCGTGTTAAAGTAGCATTTCCCTTCTTCTCCTGCCATGTTTAGCCCACTTCACTAATGATGTGGTTGCTAATGCAACCATGGGTGGGGATCTGTCCAGCTCCCCCTGGCGTGCCTGTTCCCTTCCAATGGCTAGAACAGAGCTTTCCAAACTGTGTGTCGCGACACAAAAGTGTGTCGCCACACACAGTCTGGTGTGTCGCCACACAACCTGGAAGCGCTGATCATCATCAGCGCTTCCGGGTTTTCCTGCGGCGACACACCAACTGCAGCACGCAAAACCCGAAAGCGGCAGCAGCGCTTCCGGGGTTTTGCGCGCTGCCGCAAGGAAGGCACTTCTGGGTTTAGAGAGGGTACTAGTCCTGTGCTACGCAGAAAGTGAATTTAAACTAGGAAAGAGAACCAGGTTTTGCCAGAGGTGTGTTATGAGTTCTGTCATCATTATGGGCTTTTCTGCTGCTTCTGCCAACATTGAGTTTGGCATGGCTGTTCATTCATTGATTGATGATTATGTGCCATCCAGTTGTTTTTTACTCCTAGCGACCACATTTTCTCCATGACAATCTATCCTAACCTCTTCTTTCAGGTCCCCCAATGGTGCACTCATCGCCACTGTAACTGAGTCCATCCACCTTGCTGCTGGTCGTCCTCTTCTTCTCTTTCCTTCCACCTTTCCCAGCATTAGAGCCTTCTCCAGAGAGCTGGGTCTTCAAGGCCTCCAACGAAGATGAGTTCTAAAACAGTCACTCTGACCAGTAACATCCAGCTGCAATTTCCCTGGCTGCTTTTGCAGTGCAACACAGTTACTTATGTTGTGGCATGTGTGTGTGTGTGTGTGTGTGTTCAACACTATTCTGGCTTTGACAATATTAAGATGCCATTTGTGATTACTGTTATTATTATGCTTTAGCCAAGCCCAATTACACGTTTACATGGGCATCCCAGTTACTTCCAGGCACTGCTGGTCATGAGGTCAAAACTGGACTCCTGGGTCATTCATTTCCAGCATGGACATTGCTTTGCAGCACTAGTCAAATACAGAGCTCATTTTCTCCCTTTTGTTTCACCCCACATTCTAGTCTGTACCTGTGACCTGTAATCCAGGCTCTTTTTGAACACAGGTTGAGTGGGTTGAGTGCTTTTTCAGAAAAGTGCTAAACCCATGTTCAGAAACACCCCCGATTGCCTGATGTGGGGGAAGGGTTGCCCTGAGCATGAATGCAGGAAAATCTCCCTTCCACTTCACCCCGTACTCCTTCTTAAATAGGCGGCTTAGCACACCCAAACCAGCACCATCACATTTTAAAGTGTGTGGTTGGTGACTGTATACTTGGTGGGTGGAAAAATGGAGCCAGAGGAATCTCCAGTTGCTTTCTTTAACTTGGCTTGATAAAAACAGTAAGGAAAGCACCATTTGCTGGCCTTATTTCTGTGACACAATAGGGATGACCATGGGGACAGCATAGTTGATGCTGGGCATACTTTCCTGCCAGCTAAAGGCCTAGTGGAAAGCACGTAAATGCAATCATCTGAAAGACCCACGTGGCTATCTTCTTTTTTAATTTTTCTTTTTTCCTAAATGACCAAGGTCCATTTACATAGTTGCATCACAACTTCCTGGAAAGAAACCTCAACTTTGTTTCCTAATGTTGTACTTCCTTTGCATATGCTTTGCACTCATATTTACACATCCAGTTCAGCTGCAGATTCACACAACCAGAGCAGCCGTGGACTTTTGTCTCACTCTCCCTGTATATTGACATGCCTCTAAGGCAGTGTTTCTCAAGGCACAGCTGGCTAGGGAATTCTGGGAGTTGAAGTCCACCTATCTTAAAGTTGCCAAGGCTGAGAAACGCTGCTCTAAGGTAATGGAAAATTCAGCTACTTCTGCCTTCAGATTGCACTTCTGAGCTCATCTGGAACTTATTTGCACATATGAATGAAGCTTGGATTCCATTTTTTAAAAATTAAAGGCAGTTTTGGGGAACATTTCACGGAGGAAGCACTACGGTGATGGAATTTAACCCTTTCCACACACAGCCTTTCAGTGCTAGAAATACTTTCCCATATTTCATCTATTGAGTTTAAAATATGGATTATTCCTGAACCCTGCAGGATGGAGCTATGTGAGAAAGTGAGAGGGGAATGAGAGAAAACACAAAAAAAAGTAAGCAGAGGAAGACTGGTATCTCTCTTCTCCTCTCTGCTTTATATTTCACTTCTAAAATTCTCTTTTCTTTTCTTTTCTTTTCTTTTCTTTTCTTTTCTTTTCTTTTCTTTTCTTTTCTTTTCTTTTCTTTTCTTGTTAAATGATTTGGGAACTTCAAAATATTATATTGGCCTGGAAGAGGCTGAAAATATGGCTCTTCAAAAACTCTTTAAGAAAAATGTCAGATAAAGGAAATGACCCCTGTCTAGCACCGGAAAACATCATCCTAGAAAGATCCCTCTTGGTTGGCCTTTCCCGTGGCTGAGCTGAGCTGTTCTCCACCGATTCCTGAATCAGATTCTACACAACTGAGGCTGCCCTTGGGTGGAGTTGGAATAAGGCGGAAAGCACTACCCCAAACCTAGTACAACTAAGTACTCACTTGTGGGCTGGGGACTTGATGAAAGCAATGTCATGGGACTTAACAGAAAAGAAATGTTGCCAGGACATATTTGTGTCATGGTTAGGTGCCAACTATAAAGTCTAGTTACATTTGCACTGATCTCATGCTGCTATTTCAAGGAGTGAACCTAAAGAGAGAGGATAGAAGGCTACTAGTAAAGTTACTCCCAATCCATTTTGAATAATATGGAATACAATGAAGTAATATGGAATGTATGGATATATTCATGTACACATAAATACACATACTTTGTTTCAATACATCTGTAATGGGGGTCTTTCACTCTTTGTATGTGTGTGTGTGTGTGTGTGTGTGTGTGTGTGTGTGTTCTGCTCTTCATCTGGAATTTTCCCACCATTTGAGTTGAATATGAAGCTTGCATGAACACCTGTGCACGGAAATCAAAGTCTTAAAAACAGAGCATTGTAAGGCCATTACCTCACTAGCTGGGCAGTATAAAAGCCTATTATATCAGCACAAGGATGGTTGGATGATTCAAGAAGATGCTGTAAGTGACTAGTGGGGAAATGGCCTGACCCTTCTTCCTCTTATACTCCCATTATCTTCCCCAGACATTTTTATCATCGCATCCAGCCCAGCAGAGAGCAAGAGAATGGAATGGAGGACCTACAACTGAATGGTAGATTCCATGTTTTGCATGCAAAACCCCAGATTTAATTCCTGGCATTTCCACTCTAAACATCTGTAGAACCTCTGCCAGTCACTGTAGAGTTTAGCCAATACTCAGCTCGATGAATCAAGAAGCCTAAACCAGTACAAGGCAGATGGTGGTTATAGTTATCGCCATTATTAGAAAGAAATACATATCCTTCTTTCCTCTGAAAAAAATGTTGCTCAAAAGGAATTGCAAACTACAAGAAATGTATAAAAACAATAACTATTATAGCTCACTTACAATGAACTAAAAATAGTGACGAAGAGAAAACACACAAAAAAGTAGTTGTTCGTTTTAACAACATCAGAGGCATGTGCTTATTGAAATAAAATGGTGGAACTTCAATAAAAAGGAAGGGGATTTAACCTCTTGAAGTAGCGAGGGGCCAGGGTTGCTGCCATAAAGAAACTCCTCTTATGCCACATCTTATATTTGAGAGCTGAGGAATTAAGGCCAAGTCAACACTTCAAGTCATTCAAATATAGTGCTGAATAGTGAATTTCTACTCCAGTTTGTAATTTGCCACATCCAACTTTTTCTCCTTCAATTTTGTTAAGTTAATTTTACTTGAAGGTCCGTACTATTAATCCATACTGAATACTTAAACGCATAATATTAAAACTGCCCCCCAAAGTTGAAGAAAAAGAAGAGGAAATAGATTGAAATTCTCCAATGATATCAACAGGCGTGAAGACATTCAAAAACAAGTGCATGAAAATGCATCTTACTCAATCCACCCACCCCAAAGCAAAATACATCTTTCTTGGGTTCGTATACAATGTTTAGCCTTACCATTTTGGACGACACTTAGGAGGGTGACAATCACCAGAAGAACAATGTATCCCAACATGTCTTGATCCATGCTGACAGCTCAACTTGTCAGGACTTTCTGCTTAGTTCTCTTTAGCAACTCAGCGCTACAAACCACACAGAGAGGAAGTTATTGTCTCCCTTATCTTGCATAATGGAACTTTTTGGATGGCTTCATGGCCTGCAATTTGATAGTGTGTAGATATATTCAGTTCAACTGTTTCCATTTATGAATACAATAAATTGATCAGCTGCAAGCTATACAGCACTCACTCTATCTGGCTTTCTTCA